>CM031233.1:79386562-79986562 GCA_018340775.1 Taxus wallichiana var. yunnanensis | reverse complement strand
AGAGAAAAAAATTTAAAGTAGGATGAGTCTTATCGACCAAATCCAACACAAAGCAAAATGCAGTCATGAAGAATTAAAATATTATGAAAAAATGCATAGTCTACGTGAATAAGTATAAAAAGTAACAAAATGACAAGACACAGAAACACCCTCAAGAAAAGTCAAGAGGGATCATCTAGTAAATCAGATCATTGGAAACAAAAATGGTGGCATTATCACAAGAAGAAGGCTAAGAGAGTAGTAGAACCATAAAGATATAACACTTTTATCCATGATTGAGCCCAAGAATATTACAAAAGCTAGCAAGGATCAACATTGGGTGGTTGTCATGACTGAATAACTTGATCAAATAGAATAGAATCAAAATTGGGAGCTTGTGCCAAGACCCAAGGACAATAAATTTATTGGAATTAAATGGGTATACTGAGATAGAAAATAAATGAGAAAAGAGAAATGACAAGAAAGAAAATAAGACTGGTGTGCAAGTGCTATGAACAAATGGAAGTAATCGACTTTGAGGAAACATTTACACTAGTAGAAAGGATGAAATCAATTATATTGTTCCTTGCATATGCGGCTTACAAGAAAATAAATACTTTCCATATGGAAGTCAAATCAGATTTCCTTAATGGTTTTCTTAATGAAAAAGGTATATATCAAACAAAATGATGGATTTTCACTAATTAAAGATAAAGATCATGTGTGTAGGTTTAAAAGGCTCTCTATGGACTAAAGAACAGTCTTAAATATTGGTAAATTAGATTGGATTTATACTTCATTAAGCAAGGTTTTACAAAAAGATGTTGCGACAATAATCTCTACATCAAGGAAGAAGGAGATCATCTGCTCATCATCGTTGTATATGTGGATGATATCATTTTTAAAGGAGATCATGATAAAATGACTTATGAATTTTCTTACATGATTGAAAAGTTAATATCATAATGCGCATAAAGAAAATTCGAAATCTTACTCTTTATTCTTGCTACATTCATAGGAAGTATTACATCCATTTAAATAGGAGATGTTGTTCCTATATTTAAGGAGATATAATCTCCATAAATATCTCCACACATAACTCCTAAAACAAATCCATGCTATTTTACGTGAGATTTTGTTTTCTCACAAAACTAATATTGTTAATGATTTGTTTACTCAACAACTCATAACAATATTTACTCACCCACTCATAATTACATTTACAATAATGTAATTAATTATTACAACACATATTATATTATCCTAGATAATATAATAATATTCTATGTTCACACTACAACATAGATATTCCTAACATTCACCCCCTTAGTGTGAACATGGGGTAAGAGCTCCTGGAAACATCAAACTTGTCGGAGTAGTCATTGCTACTAGATCTTGCTATCTGGATCTTGTTGCTAATGATCATCCTTGTCGTATGAACATCTTCATCGACTGATCACCTTCCAACGAAGTACCTTCCACCAAAGTATGGTAGTCAAAGGACCGTACGTAGATGATTTTCCCCTGTAAGTTGAGTCAAGCAGTTTGCTTCTTCCACACCAAATAGACACTCAGGAACTGTTGTTAGTCTATGTGAACACATTAAAATCAAAACATGAAACTAGTTTCACCCCCTTGTGTATAAACACACCACATAACTGAAATAAAATATCACCACATCTGTCTGCGACCCCATCGTTGGTGAATGACGAGAGGACACTGATTTTCCTCCTTCCTCCATTGCCTCCTTCCTCCAACAAGAAAAGAGTCTACCATAGGAAATCCTCATCACTAGGACATGAAATTTCTTCATCAATTGAGTAGACTTCCCAATCAGTTTCTACTTCAGCTAGAAGGGATTTCTGATCTATTTTGTCATCAAGAAGATCCTGAGCTCTCTTTTTACAGTTCAGTATTACATGCCCAATCTCATTACAATAAAAGCATTTTATTTTTCCATGTGAAGGAACCTTCTTTGGTTTATGTTTTTCCTTCTTAGATGAGGAGCTAGGTTTGTTTCCTACATATAGTACTTCTTCATGTTCTTCATGACTGCTTTGTTCTAACAATGTAGAAATCACTCCTTCTAGACTAATAGTTATTTTACTCAAAGTAAATACAATATTTGAGTAATTCTTAGGCATGCTATTTAGAAGAATAGCTTTAGCATCATCATCTTTTACATGTTCTTTAATTCCAGCTAGTTGATTTAGAAAAGAACAAAACTTACTTATATGATCTGCCATTTTTGAGTTCTCTTCCATTTTCAACCCGTGACAAGCGTTGCTTGGTATAGTCTTTTCCATTTCAGCTTCAGAACCAAACAATTTGTTAAGAGACTCTCAAATTTGTTTTGCCGATTTTGTGAAATCCACATGATGTAGATAGGCTTTTGATAAGCCCAAACCAATGGTACCCAATGCTCTACGATCTTTTGCATTCCATTTTGCCAATTCATTTCCTCCGGTGGGTGGAGTTGAATTAGACTTCACCACATCCCATAGATCCTTTTCTATTAAATGTAATTGCATCTCGTAGTTGCCATGTATGGAAATCTTGTCCTTCAAACTTTTCAATCAGATTTAGTTTCTCCATTATTTTGTACAATATCGATAAAAAATACAAAATTCAATCAAGTAATTTAAAATTTTATATTTAATACCTTTTAACCTCCAATCAAGTCAAGAACTTGTATTAACAATTCAACATTATTGAAAATTAGATAAAACTTTCAAGTAGAAGAATTGATATGCTTAATTTGATAGCTGCATAGTAAAATCCATATTTCTTCCAAACTACGTTCTGCGTTCTACTGAAATTTCCTTTATAGTTTCTTGACCAAAGACACGTTATTACGCACACAAAATTATAGAAAAACCCACATCTGGAAATGAAAACTATGATATATTATTTGAGACGGATTTGATCATGAAAGCACTTTGAAATTTCTTGCATCAAACACGCTCTGTTACCAAATGAATAAAGAAAATTTGAAATCTTACTCTTTATTCTTGCTACATTCATAGGAAGTATTACATCCATTTAAATAGGATATGTTGTTCCTATATTTAAGGAGATATAATCTCCATAAATATCTCCACACATAACTCCTAAAACAACTCCATGCTATTTTACGTGAGATTTTGTTTTCTCACAAAACTAATATTGTTAATGATTTGTTTACTCAACAACTCATAACAATATTTACTCACCCACTCATAATTACATTTACAATAATGTAATTAATTATTACAACACATATTATATTATCCTAGATAATATAATAATATTCTATGTTCACACTACAACATAGATATTCCTAACAATGATGAGGGAAGAATTTGAAATGTATATGCTTGGGGACCTCTCACTCTATTTGGGATTACAAATAAGTGAGTTAGATCAAGTATCTTCATATCCCAAACCAGATATATCAAGAAAATGTTGAAAAGGTTTAGGATAGAAGAATGTGGGATAATATAAACACCAGATAAAAGCAGGATGCGAGTTGAGTAAAAGAGGAAAACTCACCAAAACTAGAAAAAATATGTATAGATCCATGAAGGAATTCTACTCTACTCCACTTCATCAATACTTGATATCATGTAGGTTGTGGGCCTTGTTGGAAGATTCCAAGAAGACCCAATGGAAACACACTTCAAGGAAGTCAAGAGAATTCATAGATATCTCATGGGAACACTTGAATATGGACTATGACACCCCAAAATAAGTGACATAAACATAAAATCATATACATCTCGCTGATTGGGTAGGAAGTGTTTATGATATGAAAAGTACAAGTGGAAGAGAATTCTTTGTTTGAAATTTACTAATATCATGGTTGAGAAAGAAGCAATCATTACTTTCACTTTCAATAGGTGAAGCAGAATATATAGTTGTCGTGATGTTTTGTACCCAATATCTTTGGATGAAGAAGCCACTAGAAGATTACAAGGTAAAATTTAATAGCCCAATTCCTTTTCTCTGTGATAGTACTAGTGTTATAAGTTTCTCTAAGAATCATGTGTACCACTAAAATATCAAGCATATTCCAATAATATATCACTTCTTGATGGAAAAAATAAATGACAAGAAAATTATCCTAGAATATGTGAGAAAAAAATAATAAATTATCCTATAATGAGCTAGGGATCATTCTTGATCTTGCCGAAAACTAGAAAGTGTTGAGATAAGGTAAGGGAGGATATTCATGCAATAAAGCAACTCTAAATCAGTGCAAGATAGTCTTCATGTGAGGGGGAGCTAATTTTTTTAAATCTTATGTCATCAAAATATGCATCATCTTAGGGGGACTATTGCTTGGTGCATAATAAGTCATATGGATAAAATTATGTGAAAATAAGCAAATGGTGTTCCAAAATACTAAAAAGCATGTGTAGATAAAGAAATTATACACTCCCCCATTGTCAATATTTTTTCCCTTTGTAAAGTACAATTTATCATATTAATATCAATTAGTTTAAATATTATTATCATTTAGGTAGTCTAAATAAATCTATTCAAAATACAAACTCATCTCTAAATCCCTTTACCCCAACATATCTACCATAGACTATTTTATATCCATAAAATCTAAATCTTATTAAATAACATCCTAACATAATCTATAAATTATCCTAAGATATGCATTAATATATCTAACTAAACTAACTAAAATATATCCTAAACAAACCTATGCCAAAATAGAACATAATCTAACCATTTACAACACCTCACCCGACAACACATCACATTCAAAAAAACAAATTTATGATCTTATCCCTCGAATACACAATGAATAAACTTGAATTAGGAAATTGTTTCAACTATTAACTAAATAAACTCGAATAACCCAAAATCATCGGCAATTTGGTAAAATTCCAATGATTATATAAGCGTGTTTTGTAGTCTCATTTCAGGGACCATATGCTTGCATTCTTGAGAATATTCTCTATCACCCTCCCTATCTTCAATTGGAAACACTTATCGGTGTTTGTCTAGTCTAGTGTTACAAAAAGATTATCTCCACACCATTTCATGTAGTTTTTCCTATTCTAAGGATCTTTTGTAGTGGATCCAGAGCTTCCGGTTTCCATCCAGGTTATACATTTTCCTTTGATAATTCATTCTTTCCGGGATTATTTAGGGTAATCCATACTGTTCCTAAATCCATTCATTGTCTGGTGTCATCTCTCACCATTATCAACCACACTCAAGCTTGATTTGGAGCATGGACCAATCTTCATTAGCTCATAAGTTTCACTAAGTTTCGGCCTCAATTTAATCAAGTTTTGTCATCCCATTTCCATTGTTTATTCACATTTGTAAAATTATCATCCGATATAAGTTCTCTAAAATAATTTTATAATCAAAATCATATTGTTAATTTATCGAGATAATAACATATTATCATAATGTTTATTTTAACTCGTAAACAACAACAATTAAGTGAAACACCTATGTTTCCCTAAAATTTCTGCATTTCTGTGATTTCTAACATTTAATTTTTTTAATCAAATTATTATTCATCCATCATATATATTTCTTTTTCTTTTATAACATATTATCAAGAATGGATTTTTGTAGATGGCTATATGTGGCCAAGATCATGAGATAACTAGCATTAACTCCCTTCAATTATCCATCACCATTTACATTGGGAGAAATATGATTTATTGCACTATTTATAACTTTTTATTATTCATTTAACACGTTTATACTAGCTGAAAAATATCTTCAAAACAACTCGGAGGATTTGTGATGCCACGAGACGAGTTTTAGGAGGCCTACTTCAAATTTTACACATTCGAGACGATTTGGCCCTTTTTGAATACCGTTACGAATCTAGATTGGAAATTTGGGACACTGACATTGAATCATCAAATCAAATTAAATCCATTGACTAGTCTAAATATAACTATTCCAATTATGCATCGATTATCGGTATGATTCATACTGATGACGAACTGAGAATACATCATTATTTTTGTAGAGATAGGTATCCGATGATTATGACTCGACATCTTTGAAGAATCTGAGATAGACTAATCATAGATCACTTTAGAGAATTGATCATCATCTCGAAGATTCTAACACTTGAATTTTATTCATATTTCTAGGTTATAGTTATATATCTAGGTTTTCATTATATCTATATAAAATTGAAATAAAGTCTAAAACCATAAGAACAATCATGATATTTTATCCATCCTATATCATGATTGGCTTTATGTATCACTTGATTTCCTAAAAAAGTGGGTTGACATCCTTTTGAGGAAGCCCCTTGGACTTCCAGGGACCGGCCTTCACCATAAAACTCACTTACTATTTTTACTAATTAAGAATTTGGCGAAGTGTCTTTGATTAAAGTGTCATTTACAATATAGAATTTGAAGAATTTTGAGCACATAGTGCAATATCAACACAATTCATACACCTTTGCATGTATCAATAAACCCCGCCATTTTAGGTTTGATGAGATTTATTTTCTTTCTTACACCTATATGTTGAAGAGATAAAAATTTTCTAAACATTTTGGCACACTGGATGGATCGAGTCCCTTTTCAATTTGAATTATTTTATCATTAAAATAGTATTTTTATTTTCTATTTCTCTGTGTAAAAAATCACGCGCGATTGGGAAAATCACCTATGATTTCCTTGTGTGTTTCTCAAAAACCTAGAAATTTGTAATTTGCTTTTTTTTGTTGTTTGCCTTCTATTCTTCCTAACCTATTTGGAGGTTATTGTTTATTGAGGTATATTTATCGTATTGTTTGGATTACTTGGTTTGCTAATTGATAAAATAAAATAAAAAAGAAGTGTTATTAGAGCTAAGTCTTAATCCTTCTTTTTGTTTTTGTACGCATTTTTAATTGTTTTTTCTCATAAAAGGTAAACATTCATTTGGGTTTAAAAATAAAAATTCATTCATCTTGATCATATATTTGTAATTAGGGAGGTTAATTGGCTGCATCTATTTATTCTTTCCCCACACACAACCAAATCACAATAAATCACAATCCTACCAAAGGTTGATACCTACTAGGATTTGGTCACCAAGAGGAGAGGGACGACTTGGTGTTCGACCACGTATAATACTCTTTTGTCATTATATATTGGCTAAGTACCAAACACCTTTATTGCTGCGGGACCATGAAGTGAGAGGGTGGGTGCCGATTCCATGCCTATATTGACAAAAGTACGAGTTGGGTCTCACATAAATTTAGGTATATCGAGAAATCCATCCTTAAAAATACCTCAAACCAGCCTAGGATTCCATTGCCTTTTACCACGGTTAAGCACTTTACACATTTCACCTTATAATTAAATCAAGAAAACTTAAAAATCTATCTTGTTTACTTTTGATTGATGTTTGTGAGAAACCCATTTTAATTCATTTCTTACATAATATTTGTGTGTATTTGTTTGTTTCCAATGGTACAAAAAAGACAAAAATCTCATAACCAAGATTTTGAAAACATGTATTAATCAATTTCCACACCTTTATAGAAAAAATACCTTTATCTAATACTATATCTAAACCATCATTTACTAAGCCATTACAATGAAAAAACCCATTCCCTCAACTAATTACATCAACTCCTCTAACTGATGCTCAATGAGCTTGAAATGAAATAGAGGAACAATACAATGAAGAAATGAGACAACATCTCTTAAATTCTGCACGTCATTTTCATAGTAAAGAATTAAATACATCATAATAGGAAGACACTGAACAACCATACTCCCATAACTCACAATAAAAATATTTTGAAACTATTTTCTTTGAAACGAGAAACCATTTTTTCAAAGAAATGTTAGATTCAACCCCATTTATTTCAATTTTAATCTAACAACTAGGGGTTTTCAATTCGAACCATATATACTAGATCCTCCTACAAACAATGCTGAGCCTTTGTATGGATCATCACAACAACTTGAATCCAAAAAAATTCCGATGTTCATGGCTCTACACAACCTATTGATTCAAATCAACAACCTATACCTAAACTAAAATTTTCATATGATCCTTCGTTTAACATTACAAGACTTTATTTAAACCGGGAACTAGTCATCCAACAAGTACATTTGCATTCACCTCGAGTCACATAGAAATTTCAATAATTATGTCCTCTACTCCCATTCTTAGACTTCATATAGTTTCTTCTCAAGACACAACCATCCAACAACATACATCGTCACACGACCATTCTATTGGTTCAACATCTCAACAAAGTAATAGTAGCACCTCATTATCTACCCCTCCAACATCCTCGATTACTCATACATCTCCACTATGTTCCATTCATGCTTCTACTTTGTCATGTCTTTACCAACTAGTAGCATTCATAATATTACCATGTCTATTTTGGCATCAAGTCCTTCAATCAATACTAGTGCAATTGCCACCATGCACCTTGTTGTAAATTACATACGCAATAATCATTTTCGTTAATTTAATTACCACAATATACTCCTACATAATAAATTCCACAACAAGAACCATCCTATGGGTTCTCTTCTATGGTTTTCAAAAACCACCTCGTTACTCACAACTCTTTCGTTATCAGTATATACAACCTTCACAACCTTTAGCATATCAACAATATATTCTACAAAAAACTTTTCCACAACAACACAACATCCTTTCTCAACAATACATTCCACATAAAAATATTCCACAACAACAAATCATCCCTTCTTAATAATACATTTCCGCAACAAACTCTTCCTCAATATTAGAATATTCCTTCGCAGCAGTATATCCCTCAACAAAAAAATTGGAATAGAATATACCCCAAAACAAAATTCCTTATCAACCATATGTTCATGATAGAACATTCGTTATCAACAAAAAATTCCTCAACAATATCATATATACTCACAATCTAGCAATTTTTCATTTTAACCTAGTCCATACTCACAAAAATGAACACCAATGAACCCTCTTCAATCTCTTATGAATCGTATATTAATTCTAGAAGTTTCCTCATCCACACCCAAAAATTTCCTCTCTTACGATCAAATCTATAATGAACGTATTCACCCATTAGTCCCATAAAAATAATACCCTTCTCACTAGGAGCTTCAAAACTTCATTAAGTTCTATAGTAAGGAAGACCCCCAATAACATATTAGTGTTTTTCTTCATGCCAATTATTTGATAGCCCATGATAAAGACCTTCTGCAACGAACCTTTCCAATTTCCCTCATTGGTCCTACTCTAGAGGTGCATAATAACATTCCGTAATATTACCTTTTCTCCTTCACTCAACTCACACAGTTGTGTTTAGAACACTTATATATAAACATATCCCAAAAATTACCATTAATGACCTTTACACTATCAAATAATTGGAGGACGGGTCTATTGCTGATTTTGTTTCTGCTAGAGGGGTACACTAAATAAATGATCCTTTTCATTACCACAAGATGATTTGATTTAAGTTGTTTGTCGATCATGCGGAAAATATTTTTTTTTAACATTACAAATCCAATCATTCCATACCTTTGTGAGGCCTTTACTATGGCTCGTAAGCTAGAACTTCGAGCTCTAGAATATGCTTAAGTTAAACTTTTCTTTAAGAAACCATGGTGACTTCCCATCAAAAACAAAATCATTGAATCTTTACAAATATAAATCATCTACCAACACTTTGTAGTAGTTATATCTTCCCCTAAGGATAGATTTAGTTCAAACAATTCCGTTAACCATGCAGCTAATAAAACCATATGAGAGACATATAGTTCAAAAGTATTTGACAAATTTCTCACATGCAAATATGATATATCTCCCTCCTATCCGTCTCATAGACACATCTATATCCAAAACCTTATTCGTATATAGATAATGACTATTGTAAATATCATGGGGTTAAGGGACATGAAATTGAAATGTTTCTCACTTTCTACAATGTCCTTCAAGACTTGATTGACGGGGTTTACTTAGATAATCCAAATACACACCCCGATTCAAATCCTTGACATATTCAAAAGACCTTTTTCTAATTATCCCCACCAACAAAACAACCTCAAATGAATATTTTCCAAACTCACCATACAATAAATATCATTATTAAAACATTACCAACCTCACGAGTCCACTAAAATGCCAATTAAATCTAAATAAACATCTTTAGAAATCAATGTCAATACCACTTAAATCTGAATCTACATCTCTAAACTCAAAATTAGCATCCACTAAATACGATTCCATAACCATTGATTCCTTTTCCATTGGGGAAAAGGTAAAATCCACCTCTTCCTTTGTACCACATAATGTTACTCAAATCATCTCCACACCCAACATATCCTCTACTACAATTACACCGCACCTACACACAGTTTTACAAATATAACTATGACACCCCTTAAAACATGCCTAAGCACAACTACCTCTTCCTAAACCAACTATTGGTCGTATTCATCCCCCATCAGAACAAAAATTAATTTAAAATCAATACAACCTTAAAATAATTTAGATTACATTAATCACACTATTTGAACTCATATTCCTTCATTATCATCGAATTCGACAAACACACCAAGCTCATTCAAAAATCCAATGTGACACTCGGTAAACAAGGTATGATCTAGGTTGGTAAAAGTCCTTATTATGATCAAACATACCATTTACAAGGCCCTTCACTATTTCTTCCACCTCCTCATAAAAAGGTAATTTCCATTTTTAGTGATCCTCTTTCCTTGTGAAGGCCAAGGGCTACTTTAAAATTTTCTATAATAGGATCTTATAAACAAGACACCATCCGGGGTTTAACAACCCATGTTATGTTCCTCGAGATCAGAATCCCTTACGAGGTCCTCGGTCCCTTATACCTAGGAACCATGATATCATTACAAGACCAAATCCTATCTATCAGGATTCCTTAAGTGCATGTTGTCCTCCACCCATCTCAACATTTAAAATATCTCAGTAACAATAACGCAACAATCTCTAGCTAGAATCTTACTTCCATTGGAATATAAGATGTCTCAAACTCCTTCATCATCCACATAGAAAAATAAGGGACATAATGAAACTATTTTAGAATATCTCCTTCAACAATCACTCATAATGTTACCACCTCCCAAACCTTATGATCCATGAGGGTAGAAGCCTGCATGGTATGACTTCAATGTCTCTTGCAATTAGCATAGAACACGAGGTCATTCCATAAAATATTCTAAGTCCTTTCATTTAATTTCTTAGAAGTATGAAAATCTAGTTCCCATTCCTTCGAACCATACATTTCACCTAAATCAAAAGCATCCATCTCTTCCCATCAGTCGACATTATCCATATCACTACCTATTCACAAACCTTTGACACAAACTCATCTAAATCTAAGAAAGGTAAAAATTTTATAGCCATACCTCCACCAAAAGAATTTTCTCACCCATCATACCAATAAAAATATCCATTCCCATAACACCTGAAACACCTTGTCCAAAGACATCACTCAAAGCCAAGGTTTCCATCCTTTCTGCACCACTTTCTTCCTCTACCGAATAGTAGAAAGTTGATATTAAATAGTTACACTAGGATCCCATTAAAATGTGACTTTGTGAGTTAATAAAAATGTCATCCTATTAAAAAAACCATGATCAAATCCCTATAATTAGTAACTACACCAATAGATGATCCTTCATCCTTCACAAATTTAGTAGGATCCCTTAAGGCATCCACTACTATAGGATTTGAACCATCTAAGATTCTTTTTCTTAGACCTAAGGAATGTGCCTTTCTCTTTTTATCACTAATCAAAGAAATGATTTCCTTGTTAGAAGGGTTATGCTTAATGGGGAGAAGGCATCAAGATTATATAATCCATTTCTTTCAATTGGATTAATTTATCTCCTTGTTTCATTGGTCAAAATATATTTCTAGTAAGATCCTTTTGTTTGTACCAAAATTTTACCTCCTTTAAAGACTGAGTAGCATCATGGATTAGACAAGACACTCGGAGGTAGATAGAAAATCATGTATACGATTTTACATCTAGGGAATAAATCTATCTAACTTGTTGGCACTCAATGTTTGAAGGAGTGGGTAGCACATTAAAAGGATTTGATCTAATCCTAGCTGTTTTAGGTTGTGCCTTTTCAACCAAGGTAAGAGAACCCATTTTATAACCTCTGTTATATGAAAGGAGATATAGGTAACTTTCTTTTGAATGAATTTTATAGAGAAGACCTTGGAGAAAATATGATCAAGACACCAAATTTGACTCTTACGAGTTGTCACTTCCGGATCATGGAGATACTTTCACAACAAGGAAAACATGATTTTTTTGTGGGAGGTAGGGCATGGTGAAACTAGATACACCAGATCCTTGAGGAACCTTACAAAATCAAAATTCAAACCAACAAAATGCCACATAATAGCTAGAATGTTTCTTCAACTAAAATATGTGCTTCAATTGAGGCCAAGATTAGCAATCTTTTACACAATCTTTGAGATACTATCATGAAGGATCGAGTTAGAAAACCCAACAAAGAATTAATGTTTGAGTCAAATCATGCCTAAGGTACACCCAAAGGCTTTATAGGCAGTCTCTCGTGAATAGATGAGAAAAAATGATTTTAAATCGTTTATTCCAATCCCAAATGAAAGCTCTTTTGAGAAATAGAATTGTAGATGCCAGGAAACTATCACAAGGATTGAGGCTTATGTGATTGAATCATATTTTAATACAATATTACAATAGAAACAAAAAAACTACTTGCATACATCCGGATATAAAACAAACACATTTTGCTTAAGACAACACATAAAAAAATGAATTTTATTAAGTCTATTAGTAGGGAAAGTTTCTATAATAGTATTAAAGCTTGTCAATGGTTGTTCACTTGCAACCACCTTAACACAATAAAGCTTAATATAAAAATATATAACCTAGTTTCTCGAGATGGACTCTAAAAAGACGGGCGTAGTCAAATGTTCCTCTTGGGAATTTTCTTGACCTCTATAACTTTGACCTCCAACTTTGACCTCCCAAAAAATTGCATGAAAAATTCATTCCATTTATAGCATTTATAACAGAGCCTCTTCCTCCTAAAAGAAAAAAAGTTTAATGCACCAGTGTTCACCATGATTCTTTCATGATTCTCATAATCAAATCTACAAGAAGTCTCCGGGTCCTCGAGGGGAAGATCTCATCGAATATCTCCCGCATTCAAATCTTTCTCTAGTAGATCACTCTTCCTTAAATTTTCCAACCACTTCCACCCCTATTTTGTCAAATGTGGCTCCTTGCATGCTTAGGAGAAGAAAAATGCAAAATCCAATCAGGCACGAAAGTCAAAACATTTTAATAGTGAAAGACATCCTCCAGATCTTACCACTAAACTTCAGATATCAACATTAACTTCCTTCTCTACTTGGCATGTATAAAAGACCAATAAATCATGGAGACTCACACTTCTAAATGTGTTTCAGAGAAATGGGGAAAATTAGATTTACACTCATAGGCATCGTTGATCTTTACTTTGAATTTAGTCCATCCACATGGTAGATTCAAACTTTAGAATGGACCAGGGACTTCCCTTGAATTTTTACAATGTTTTGGAAAAAATGGAAAAAAAATCCATTTTTCTCTGCACCTCGCCCTCGGAAAAGCAGAGACTTGCATGTGTCCAAATGTGATTGGAGTGGAAACACAGCCAGATCCTAGCATTTTACTCCTTTTTTAGAAAAGAGAATTTTTTTCTAATTTTCCCCACAGCTCTGCCCTCGATAAATGAGCTCGACACATGTCCAACTGTGATTGGAGTGGGCATATGCTTCCTTTTTTACTTTTGAATCTTTTCTCCCAAAGTAATTTTTCCAAATTTCCCCTAAGAGCCCGCACCTCCGCCATTGACCGGGGAAAAACATTGACCTTTTCCCTCATCGGGCTTGTGGGCCATTTTGAAATTTTAATCCTTAAGAGGAAAAAAATTCAAGTTTCCTCCGATGGTCCGCCTCCTCGCCTCTTTAACTTTTCAAACTGTCATGTGTCACCATGGTGCACCTTGAGATGGTCCCGAATAGTTGATACCTTGAACGCAGCGTAGGCTCACCATGTGTCCTATTTTGGCAAGGTTTGTTTGAACACTTGAAGCTCAGCGGAAGGTGCCACGTGTCATGCTATGAGGCAAGTCTCCTTTTGGTCATTGAAAATTCTAAGAAAAATGCAAAGTGAGTGGAACCCTCCACGTATCATCCTCATGTTTGTTTAAAATGAAACTCAAGGGCAAGTCCCTGAACATGCAGGTACCTCCACATGTCTCCATGGTATAATGTCAAGATGGTGCCCAAAGTGGAGACCCTAAATGAGCGCAAGCTCACCACGTGTCTTGTTTAGCCAAACTACTCCAGCGCATAAATTTTTGTCTAAGTTTGGGCCAAGTAGCGGAATCCTCCACGTGTCCTCCCGGTCTTTACTCAATGGCCAAACCGAAAATTATATCTTCAAACGAGCGTCGTGCCTCGATGTGGACAAATTTTGAGTTAAGGCTTTCCATGAATTTTTCTAATTACCTAGCTGAGCCACATCCAACCAAAAGGTTTCATGTTCCTGTAGATGCGAGGATGTAAATTTGACAGAGAAACACTTGTCAAAGTAGTAAAATATAGAAAAATGACCATTTGAACACTGGGAATGAAATTTTCTTCAAGGAAAGAAAGTTTAGAAATGTTCTGAGGCTCAAATACATTCTTGAGGATGCATAAATTCATTCTTCTTCAATTATTTATGGAAGAAATGATAAGGAGACAAATCGACCATGGAGAATATAAAACATGGGGGAACCTAAGTATTTGATGAGCAGAGAATGGGGAACCCAAATTACAAACCTTTTATAGAGGAACAAAGGAATAAGGAGCAAACCATGGACCCATACATGATCCTCAACCCAGGAAATAACTAAAAATAGCAACAAAGATTGACCAAGCTCAACATGGGAAGGATAAAATGATAGAATCAGTAAATCAATAAGTTTTCATAAGCAAAAGTGGGGGAGACAATTTTGAGCACCAACATAGGCTCCGACTCGGGGATGGGCACTCCCTGTGAGTGCCATAAGAACAATAGTAGACAAAGTGCCAAAAATATCCATTGGGAAATGGAGTCATCTTGTAAAGTAGAGAAAAATAGCCATCTTCAAGAAAAATAGAGAAACCAGTAAAACTAGGTCACCAAGGACTAGAACGAGTAAAAACACAAAAAATAGGGAACAAACAACAAACTATGCAATGTACGAGAAGATTTTCCCTGATTTAAAGAAAAAAATCAAGGGAAATTTTCAAGTTCCCACCATCCTCGATGTGACCATGCCAAGAGGCTCTAATATGCTTTCATCAATTGGAAATATATGTCTTTTTCATCTTTGTTTATTTTGTAAACCATCCATTTTATCTGAAGCTCCTTAATTATGTTTGAGTCAAATTCTATAGCATTTTTCAAGGCTGAAACAAAGAACAAACTCCTAGAAAAAACAACATACTTAGGAGATTTGTTTTCAACACTTTTATACTCCCTGAAATCCAAAAACTCCCAAAGTGGTTAAGATCAACATATTCTCGCAAAACCTCATAAGATGCATCGTTTGGGTCTTCAATCGAGGTACAACATCTTCTTCTCTCCATATAATTTCACCGGGTTTCCCTCAATGGGGATAGTGGCATAAGACATGTCCATTTGCACACTACCACCAACACTTGCTTCCCACTTTCTTGACAATAACATCCTCCACTTAGAAGGAAATCAACAATCACCACATAGAGCTTTAAGTTCCTTCCAGGATAAGATGCATGTTGCATAACCAGATCTTTGAAACATCCCACCACCTTTGAAACTCTCTGGAATCCATGGTAGTGCACTTCCCATATGTTTTTTCACATTGATTCCTAATTCATTCATGACCTCAAGGGGCATGACATTACATGAAGCTCAAAATCAAACATACGGTTATGTAACAACCTATCTTTGATAACCGAGTGTAGTGAAGAATGGATCCACATTCAATTGGGATTTAACCAAATAAGTTCCTAAATAAACCTCTGGAGGCTCCCAGGATCTTCCAATACTTGTGGCTTTTCCAACACTACAATAGTAAGGGGAATCTCAAACTTGTTCACATCTCTTCCTTGCATGATCTCTTCCCTTTTGAATCCTAAATATTGAAATCCCTCTTCTTATGCTCAAGGATCCTAAACAACTCAACAATTGGTACAAGATTTTTAATTTGACTCAAAACTTGGGCAATGTCACATGGAACAGATTTGGGTAAATCAGCACTAGGAGAAAGATTGACAGAGTCATCGGATGGACTAGGAATCTTTCTCATTTTCGGCATGGGAAGGGACACAAGTTTTGCTTGGGGAAACAAGCTCTCTACAAGATGCATTTTTCTTTGGGGTTTCTTTGGAAAGCAATGGAAATTTTGACTTGGCTTGTGGCCCCTTGGCATCTTTATTTCTAGTATTGTGCTCCTTTTCTTGGGAAACTACAACATTCATTAAAATTTTCCTATCTTCTTTTGAAGGAACTCCTCCATCATGATTTTTAATCATTAATGCCCTCAAGTATTCAAAATCATTAGTGGGAAATTAAAAATCTTGTACAATATCTACTTCTAAAGTATGAGAGGGAGGAAGAAGAGGTACTGGTGGATGCAGAGTACAAAAAATAACATAAGTCCTAGCACCTATTACCTCGGTTGAAGTTGCTTCCTTGGTGAACTTGTAGGGGTCTCCATCATGTAGGCATCTTCATCATTATCATTTCTTCCTCTTCTTTCTTATCTTCTTCACAAAGATAATGAGGCATGAAACATTTGTCACACCAAATAATGACATTTGTTTCTTCTACCACAACAACTCTAGCAGCTAAAGGATTAGGTACCATTCTATTTTCTCTTCCTTGGGGCTGCTTATTTCTAAATCCAACAAGTCCCTTACCTTTTTCATCATATATTTGGTGATTTGTGAATCTATCTTGGCCTTGCTGCTTGTCTTGACCTTGTGAGGTCTTCCCAATTCCTTTCTCATCTTGGGCTAGCTTATAGGAGATCTCCTTGTGACCTCGCCAAATTTTTCACATCTTGTTCCAAATCAACAACCTTTCTTGTCTAAGGTTTTTACGGGTTAACCACCTTTACACCTTCCCTCTTTGGAGGCTTTCCAATTGCCTTGATATTGTTCTCTATTTTTAAATCCATGGTGAAGGCCTGCCTCAAATTTTTGGGGTTTTTGTCTCTTAAATAATATTTAACTTTTTTATCAAATGCATCAGTATATTTGATCAAACATGACTCATGAAAAGGCCTTATTCTAATAGGAAATCTTCTCAAGGTATTATTAAACCTTGTGTTGAAATCATGTCTTGACTCATTAGGGTTCTTATTGATGTTTTCAAATTATGTCTAAAGAAACCTAGGGTCAGTTCTATTACCATATTACAATCTAAATGCATTACTCATCTTAGTCCAAGAATCAATAGATTTATCTCGGCAATACTTTATACCAGTCCCTAGCATCCTCTTCCAAGGTATGGATAAATATCTTGATATATACATCTTCATGTTCAATCCCAAAATATTCCATGATATTGATACAAATATTTTGATGTTGGTCTCTAGTAATAGCATTATTTCCAAAGAACTTTGGCATTTTGTTCCTCACATCTTGAGGCATTGTATTTGGGTAACCACCATTCGACAAAAATTATAGGTCGAAAGGTGTTTACAACAAATAAATGCCTAGGTTGAGCCATATTGATTTGAGGAGGTGCCTGGAGTGCTAACAAATTGATGGGGGCGAGAGGTTCTTGGAACATAGGGGTATAATTTTAAAAATGGATACCTCCCAAAGGCCCCGTTTCTTGGAAAGATCTATTAGCCTCAAAAGGATAGGTGTAGAGTGTGAATCAAACCTTTCAAAATCAAATGAAGGCCCCTCTCCGGCTAGAGAGTTCAGTTCCATAAAGAGGTTTCTGATTCAAAGACACTTGAATGGTAGTATTCAATGATAGGTCATTCACTTTCATAAATGGAGATTCGTCTTCTTGTCTGCTGACGTCCAACGACTCTCCGGGCTTTTCTTCATTTCTATTTTACTTTTCCAATCTCTAGAAAAAATGTCCTAGTAGGATACCTAGCAAAGAAATATCTTCTTCCTTCCATATTTGCAAATATTGGTAAAAAATATGTCTTTGTGAGTTTTAAGGCACCTTTGGTACTCATTAAAAAAATAGATAAACAAGGATTTGCCACTAAGGATTTCCACCTTAGTTGTACAAATGCACTAAATATGATCTATCAAAGGTTAGTCAATGCTATAGAATGGAAATGGAAAGATTCTGAATTTTCTTTACGGAGATGTATTAAATGAAAGCTAGTAGACTAGGATGTGGCGAAAGAAGCGCACATAGCACTTGCAGATACGAGAAGTGTTCTACTGGGGTTTGAATATGAACTACACTCACAATGTCCCAAACAATGGCACAATTTATCTTTGGTGTTGTTGATGGGCTAAGCGGATATGGACTAGTAATGAATCAACAAATCAATCTCTCAATGAAACTCCATATTAACAAATCCACGGGAATGATGCCATTTATGTTGGTGTTATTTACGGTCCAATAGATATGGACTGGCGGTGAATCAGCAAATCAATCTCTCAATGAAACTCTATATTGACAAATCCTGTGCAATGGCACCATTTATGTTGGTACCTAAATTTAAACTCGCTTTAAAGACCGAGTAACATCATGGATTAGACAAGACACTTAGATGGAGATAGAAAATCATCTATGTCTTTTTGCATCCGGGGAAGCAATTTATTTGACTTATTGGCACTCCAGATTTGAAGGGAGTGGGTAGCACATTAAAAAGGATGTGATATGATCCTAACTATTTTAGGTTGTGACTTTTAAACCAAGGTAAGAGAACCCATTTTTTAACCTCTGTTATATGAAAGGAGATACAAGTACCTTTCTTTTGCATGAATTTTATAGAGAATACCTTAGGGAAAATATGATCAACACACCAAATTTGACTCTCACGAGTTGTCACTTCCAGATCATGGAGATACTTTCACAACAAGGCAAACATTACTAAATACATTTGAGACCTCGCTTACATTTCGCATGTTTAGGTGATGAGGATTGTGCATTGACATACACATATGATAAACAAGGGTAGTATGGGCAGGATTTATTGTTGTTAAATTAATTTTTGGTGGGAGGTGGGGCAGGGTGAAACTAGATTCACCAGATCCTTGAGGAACCTTACAAAATGGAAAGTGAGACCAACAAAATACCACATAATTCTTCAACTAGAATATGTGCTTTAATCGAGGCCCAGATTAGCACTCTTTCACACAATATCTAAGATTCTATCAGAAAGGATCAAGTTAGAAAACCCAAAAAAGCATAAAGATTTGAGTCAAATAATGCCTAAGGTACACCCAAAGGCTTATAGAAAATCTCTATCAATAGATGAGAGAAAGGTGACTTTAAATCATTTATTCCAATCCCAAATGAAAGCTCTTATGAGAAATGGAATTTTAGATGCCACTAAACTATCACAAGGATTAAGGCCTATGTGATTGAATCAGATTTTAATGCAAGATTGCAACAGAAACAAAAAAACCTACTTTTATACATCTAGAAATAAAACAATCACATTTTTCTCAAGACAACACAGAAAAACTTGAATTTGGTTAAGTCTATTAGCAGGGGGAAAGTTTCAAGAATAGTCTTAGAGCTTGTGAATGGTTGAACACTTGCAACCACCTTGACATAATAAAGCTTAATACAAATAGAGATAAACTAGTTTTTCGGATGGACTCTCAAAAGACAGGCTTAGTACAATTTTCCCCTTGGGAATTTTCTTCAACCTCTAGAACTTTGACCTCCAACTTCCAACCTCCCAACCATTTGCAAAAAAAATTCGTGTCATTTATAGCATTTATAATAGAACCTCTTCCTATTAAAAGATAAAAACATTTAATGCACTAGTGTTCGCCATGATTCTTTTGTGATTATCATAATCAAATCTATAAGAAGTCTTCGGGGAACTCGAGAGGGAAGATCTCATCGAATATCTCGACATTCACTTCTTGATCTAGTAGATCACTCTTCCTTCAATTTTCCAACCACTTCCACCCCTAATCTATTAAATCTAGCTCCTTGCATGCTTGGGAGAAGAAAAATAGAAAATAAGATCGAACACAAAATTCAGATGCAGTTTTAATGGTGAAAGATTTCCTCCGGATCTTCCCACCAAACTTCAGATGTCAAGATTAACTTTCTTCTCTACTTGGCATGTAGAAAAGACAAAAAAATCATGGAGACTCACACCTCCAGGACATGTTTGAGATAAATGGGGAAAATAAGATTTAGACTCACAGGCAGATTCAAACTTTAGAACAAACCTAGGGGATTCCCTTGACTTTTTACAACTTTTTGGAAAATGGAAAAAAATTCCATTTTTTTCTACACCTCTACCCTCAGGAACCGATCTTGAGACATGTCTAAATGTGATTGGAGGGGAACCGTGGCTAGATCCTACCATTTTACTCTCTTTTTGGAAAAGGGAAAATTTTCCAAATTTTCCCCATAGCTCCGCCCTCAAGAAATGAGCCGACACATGTCCAAATGTGATTGGAGTGGGGCCACACTTCCTTTTTTACTTTTGACTCTTTTCTCCCAAAGGAAATTTTTCCAAATTTCCCCAAGAGCCCATACCTCCGCCGTTGACCGGGGAAAAACATTTACCTTTCTCCCTCATTGGGCTTGCGGGCCATTTTGAGATTTTAATTCTTAAGGAGGAAAAAAATCCAAGTTCCCTCTCATGGTCTACCTCCCCACCTCTTTGAATTTTCAAACTGCCATGTGTTCATGGTTCACCTTGAGATGGTCTCAAAAATTTGATACCTTGAACGAGCATTGGCTCATCATGTGTCCTGTTCCGGCTAGGTCTGTCTGAACACTTGAAGCTCAGCAGAAGGTGTTGCGTGTCATGCTCTGAGGCAGTATCCTTTTGGTTGTTTAAAATTATAAGAAAAATGCAAAGTGAGCAGACGCCTCGACATGTCATCCTGACACTTGTTTAAAATGAAACTCAAGGGCTAGTCTCCAAACATGCGTGGTTTCTCTACGTGTCTCCATGATGTAATGTCAAGATGGTGCCAAAAGTGGAGAACTGAATGAGTGCAAGCTTACCACGTGTCCTATTTCACCAAACTACTCTAACTACATAATTTTTTTTTCTAAGTCTAGGCCAAGCGGTGGAAGCATCCACGTGTCTTCCCCAGTGCTACTCTAATGGCCGAACCTAAAAGTAGATCTTCAAACGAGTGTCGTGCCTCCACGTGGAAAATTTTTGAGTCAAGGCTTTCCATGATTTTTTTCTAATTACCCAGCTAATCCATGTTCAACCAAAAGGTGCCACATCCCTGTAGATGTAAGGATGTAAATTTTACTAGGAGAAATAATCGTCAAATGTAAAATACGAGAAAAAGACCATTTGAGCTTGGGAATGAAATTTTCTTCAAGGACGAGAAAGTTTAGAAATGTTACTGAGGGCTCAAATAAATTCTTTAGGGATGTGTCAATTCATTCTTCTTCAAGTTTTAATGGTATAAATGATAAGGAAGACAAATCCCGACCATGGAGAACATAAAACATGGGGGAACATGAGTATTTGATGAACAGAGAATGGGAGACCCAAATTACAAACCTTTTCCAAAGGAAGAAAGGAACAAAAAGCAAACCATGGACCCATAGATGATCCTCTACCTAGGAACCTGACTAAAAATAACAACAAATACTAACCAACCTCAACACAGGGAAGGAGAAAATGACAAAGGCCGTAAATCAATAAGTTTTCATAGGCACAAATGGAGTGAGGAAAGATCATCCTAATCATTTTGATCTTATTTGTGGGATAAAATTTCTCCTTATAGTTAATACCTTCTTTCCTAGTGGTAGATCGACAAGCTACCAAGTGTTATTTTCCATTACTAACTTATATTCAAAGTGTCCATGGCATATTTCCAAGATTTTGACTCTAGGGGTTCCTAGACTATTAAGGACTCGTTAGATTTGATAACTCTACTCATAAAAAAAAGTTAACTTATTCTCTTGCTTTATTTTGATTCCATGGTCTAGGGGTGGATGTATTTGGTGGAGCATCGATTATTGTATCTCATAACGTGCTAGTATACCATATGGGCATATCTTGAACTCTTTCCATGGGTCATGGTTCTATCAAATCATCACCATCATCAATTTCATCATCTATGGGAATATCAACTTCATATTTTACAACTGGTGAAGAATCTATATCACGTGATTATGGAGGATCCTCTGTTTCCTTCTTCTCAAATAAATCAACATCTCTCGCTAGTATAGATTTTCTTGGTCTTTTGATCCATCAATCTGCACCCTACTGGTCTCAAGACAACCAATGAAAATGAGTTTTTGTGACTTCATGTCCAATTTCTAACTATTCTTCTTGGGTATATGCATAATTTATTTGTACTCGAATACTCTAAGGTGTGCAACAAATGGTTTCAATGTTTAGAATTCTTCATGTGGTGTTACTTCATCAAGAGAAACTATTGGTACTCTATTCAACAAATACACAACTGTCTTTGTTTGCTTCTACATAGAATGTCTTTGCAATTCCGAGTCATTGATCATGCATCACACCATTTCCATGATAGTACGATTTCTTCTCTTAACAACACCATTATACTACGAGTGTTTTTGGAGGAGGTATTTGTTGACAAATCCCAGGAGCTTGTAGGTAGTATTTGAACTCATGACTTGTGAATTCCCCCCCTCGATCTGAGTGGAGAGTTCTGATGTGATGAATATTTTTTTTCTCAATCACTACTTTGAACTTCTTGAAGGCTTCAAAAGCTTCACTTTTCTTACAAATACAATATATCCACATTTTTGTGAGTATTCATCAACACAAAGTATGAAATACTAAAATACAAAATGACTTGGCTATATCAGACCACAATGATTGGTATGAACCAGATCAAGCTTTCCATTAGTTTGAAAAGTATTCTTCTGGAATGAAGCTCTATTTTTTTTTCCTACTAGGTAGTGAGGACACTTGTCTGTATCCTTTAGAAGAGATTGTAACCCATGTACCATATTAAGAGCGAAGTGTCTCTCGAAATACATGAAACTAACATGAACAAGTCTCCGATGCCACAACTATGCAAAGGTAGAGTTCTTAGACACAAGTGCTTGATCATCTCTGTGGAAAAAATCAAGCTGGAACATGTGTCCCACATTAGAGGATTTTGTAAATATTTTCGAGCCTCATGATTTGTCTCGAATTAAACATGTTTTCTTGCAAGAATGAATATAAAAGTTAATTTTTAAGTTATCATCAAGGAGTTGATTGACCTGACAATAAATTTTTAGTCAACCCAAGGATATATAGATGCAGATAAAAATCTACAATTACGTGAACAAAGAGGTAGAGAAATCTTCCCAACCTCGTACCATGTATAAAGAATCATCACATAACAAAAAATGGTTTTTTGAAGGTGTGTCCCTCATTGAGGTAAACTAGTCTCTATGGCCGTTCATGTGTTGAGTGGATCTTGAGTCAATATACTAGACATCACTAGATGATGTGGAAGGTTCACTTGATTGAGCAAAGCAGGTACAAGTAGTCTTCATCATCTAATTGTTCTTCTTGCTCAACAATATTTCCTCTTTGATAGGGTTTTCTTTTCCAGTTCCCCTTTTCTACCAATGATTACATTTCATATGTTCCTTGTGAGATTTGTTGGTGTTGAGGTCTAGAATTACTTGATGAACCTTTGTTACATATGTATTATACCAACAATCTTTTAACTCGTGTCCTCTTTTATAGATTAGATATTGGTTCTTCGTTATTTTCCCCCTTGATGTTGATACTCGATTCTAATGTTGGGAATTTTGATAGGAATTAGGTTTTCCTTTTTCTTTTCCTTTCCATTTTTGTTATAAGAAAGTCCTTTCTCCTCTTCATCATCCTTACTATGCATGGCTTCCTCTTGTTGCAGAGGTTTACAAGCTTGTCAAAACTAAGCTGTGGGATCTGAAAATTTTAGTGTTGTTACAAAAATGTGGTATGAAGAAGGGAGTGTTTTTAGAAAAATGGGAATGAGAGCGTCATCAGTGACATCCTCTCCTAGGGCTAGAAGTGAAGGTATAAACTCTGCAATTCTTCTTAAGAAAGCTTCAATTTTCTAATTTTGCTTAAAATTCAAAGTGTGTGTAATTGACTCTAAAAATTTGGAATGACATTCTTGTTTTTGGTCTTATATACCATGCTCAATTTATCCCACACTTATTTATCTATTATTACATCTTGAATGTGGGGTTGCGCATCATCGAAACCCCAAACAAGATGATTAACTTGGCCTTATAATTTGATATATTAAATTGTAGCTATTGTGTTGTATCGGTTGTTAACTGTTAGAGTACCATTCACAACGAGCCAAATCTCTTCAAACTCAAGTTATGTCTTGAGTTTTGTGTTCCATGCATCATAGTTTTTTCTTATGAGTAGTTGTGAATCTGAAAGAAAGAATTTGTGGGCATTGGTGCCCATTTTACAAAATCCACTCATAGGGTTAGGCTCTTATCACTCTAGGTATAGGGTTTCCCAATATATATAACATCAGTCCAATATACCAAACCTTTCTATATACATGGCCTTCGATATACCCTTCTAAGATGCGTAGAAGAAGCTCACCCTTTCTATATACCGGGTGGTACGTTAAAGAGGCATTAACGTATGTGAAATAATTTGATACGTGGTACCAAGCTAGTACTAAAAGGCATCTCTGTGCGATTATTGACACTAGATCAAAGAAATATCCTCATACGCGTGCATAACTTCGTTATATATGGATTTATGTCATGTAATCATTCATATGACAGATGGGACGGCTCATAGTGTGTGCACCATGTCATTATTACTCACTGTCAATTTAAAGGGTTGATACCCAAACGATGTTGTTGCAACTATATTAGGTATTAAGTGCGGTCTTAGTCATGACGAACTTACTCGGTAAGAGCTTACTAGAGGCATTATATATACTGAACATTGCGAATGAGATCTAAAATTTGCAAGTGTTTTAGAACAAAATTTCATTTTTTTTTATTACAATTATCGCAATTTTTTTGTAGTTACAATGTCTACGGTTGACTAGTGAAACCTACAAATTAGTATGATATATTGAAGTATACAATTACATTCAAAATTTTTGAAAAATTAAATGGGGGAATTTTTTTTTGTTTTTAGGGCTTGGTGGCCTCTAGAGCTCAATAGGACTTGTTGAGAAAAAATCGTTAAAAGTATCTCAAAATGAATTTTTAGGTATTCCACCTTTGGAAAATGTTGTCCTGGAATTCAAAAATATGAATAGTGGAAGAAAACAATTTTTTTCCCTAAAATAGGGTTTTTCTCGCTAAAGTTAGTGATTCCACTAAATTTCCCACAAAATTTAGTAATGGGTGAGGGATGGGGATTTGACCCCTTGACCTCTCTTGATGGGAAGTGTCTTACAAAATATATGCTAGCTAGTTAGGTGGCTAAGCTAAACAATTATACATAAAGAGAAAATTGTAAATAAACACTTCCAAACTATAAAACCATACCTCTTTAAAAAATCACGGTTTGGGAAAGGTGGTTTTGAATGAACATTTCAGCAAAGAGAAAAAATGACAAGTTGTTTTGGCAATAATGAAGTAGGTTTTGAGTGTGTATGGTGCCTTAGATAAATTTTTCTTCCTTTCTTTGAGCTTGTAATCTCTTCCTTGGTGTAATCTATCCTCCTCAACCTTAATTACAATAAATAAAGGTAGTTTTGATGAATTTGATGGAATTTTTGAGGAATTTGATGGCAATATTGCAAGGGATGGGGCTGGAAGTTACAGAGGCAAATCTGTCTCTCCTTTGCTTACGCAAGCTTCTCCAATGCTCTTTAAACTCGCTGCAATCCTCCAATATCGTTCAACCCGCTCGAAACCAAATGCGAAACAAGGACATAAACATGTATTATTTTATTAATCATCAAAATCAATTTACAATAGATGTGTTATAATATTTATACATATTGGAAAACAATATATATAAAAAATGGGTTACATGTGTATAACCAAAATCACAACAACTTCCAAAATACATCTACGAAACAACAATAATAAAATACAAACAAATAATAATGTTTACAACTACATAACAATATAACCTATGGAAAAATATGACAAATATTCGTATAAAATTTTATAACAATATATAAACTAATTACCTTTTTAAATAATTACTTACTTAAGGTAATCTAATGTGTAAATTAATCTAACACCTCTATCATCCCATTTTTGTATTTTTCTTTGGTACTTGTGCATATCCCACACATCCAAAAATTCTCAAGTGCTCAACACTTTTTTTTTCTTTGAATCCATGCTTCTTAAGGTATTTCTTTCCTCACACTCTTCGTAGGACATATATTCATTAGATATATTGCTATCCTAACTACTTCGCTCAAAATCATCGAGACAATCCTCTTTCTTTCAGCATGCTTCTTGTCATTTATTTAATGGTTCTATTCTTCTTCTCAGCTAAACCATTATGCTGAGGTGTATACCTTAATTTGAATTTATTGTTGATCCGTGCTCTCTATAGAAGTTTCAAAACTCATTTTATATAGACTCTCCTCTCTATCAATTCTCGGTGTCTTTATATAATGGTGAATATGCTTCTCAACCATTACCTTAAATTGCTTGAATACGTCAAATGTTTCTGATTTATTTTTCAAGAAATAAATCCATGTTCTTCTCGCTGAAGTCACCAATAAAGGTAATGACGTATAAAATTTTAGACATAGAGGAAGTTTCATGGGACCACACAAATATGAATGTATAAGTTCAAGAGGTGATCTTTCTCTCTATGATTTACCTGAGGGAAAAGAATTTATATGTTGCTTCCGCAATATGAATGCCTCACAAAAATTTCTTATTTTTGAATAGGAGGAAATCGATTAACCATTTTATTATTATAAAGAACATCCAACCCACCCAATATTAGATGCCCATACATGAGATGCCGAGAGTCGATTGATCAATGGCTATTGTCTTGAATCTTACTACACCTTCTACATTTTGCATCCTCAAAATGAACATTCTATTTTGTGTCATCTCCATTATTGAAATCATCTTCTTGCTTCCACCTTTATCATTTAAGATGCATTCTCCATTATTTATTTATTTTTGATAGTTAAGGTGGGTTGAAGGGCCCTGCCTCTACTAAAAAGCCTGAGGCTAAATCCTCAGGAAAACAAGAGGGCTACAAAGCCAAAAAACAGCTGCAAGCCAACTTTACAATAGATAGAGCTATCCTAAAATTCCTTCCCACCTTGGGATGGAAAATAATCATCAATGCTTCCCATGCGACCTTTTTTTCGCTCTCTTTACTTCTTGCCATTTTTCCGAGATTGGATGAGATAACCAACACAGGTCACTAGGCTTTGCCAAGGCCATCAAATTACCTGGCACAAAATCCTGATCTGATTCTAAACTTTCTGAAGAATGACCCCTTTTTATGCCACCTCCAACCAATTGCTCATCTTGAAATTCCATCTCTGTATCATTCTTCTCTGAAACCGTTTTATCATCGGAGGTAGGATTATATGGATTATCTTTAAATTTTGATGCAGAAACCAAATCTAGGTTTATAGAACCCCATCTACTCGAGGATGATGATACATTTTTTAATTTTTTTATTCTAATCAAGGCATAGGATTCCTGCAAATGTCTCACATTTCTACAAAGTCCATATTGAAATTTGGTATTCTCATAGTCTAAGACCTGGGTATGCTGAAAATTACCAAATTTAAGGTTAATTTCATCAGGTATTCCTTTTCTTAAATAAATTTCAATTTAAATTCATGCAAATGAACATAGGCCCAAATGTGTTCTATCCAAATCCTCTTTTATAAATTTTCCCAAAGTGTTTCCAATATCTTCCAGGGCATACCACAGATGTAGGGGGAGGTTAGGAAGACTGACCAAAACTAGTGTTTTGGCCACCGAATAAGTATTCAGATCAAAATATGGGAACCATGGGGTGATGAATAAACCCACATGATCCTGCAACCGTGGTCTATCTGTCACAAAAATGTTGGTAATATTTTGGTTCCCAAAAATACACAACAAAAACCCTTGGAACAGAGAGAAATTTCACATTTATTGGTCCAGTTTTCGAAACCCACTGATACAGAGCTGTGGAGGAAGGCCAAAACCCATTAAACCTACCAAACACCACATCCCATGTTATATTTTTGTAATATTCTTCAACTTCTTGATTTTCAATGCTTTGAGCAATGCAATGTCCTCGGCCCGGATCGACCAGTAGTCTGGTTAGTTGTATGCTTTCTCAAAAATATCTTCCCCTATTTTCTAGAGCCTCCTTGAAGGAATTCACATAATTATGATGCTCCAAGCCACGGTTCCTCGCACCCCCCCCCTGGTTCCTCTCTCTATGGCTGCCCTATCTCCCAACACCGTGTGTACCCATTAGTTTTTTATGCCCTAGGGTTAGGGCGCATTACTGTCTCCTCCTTCTCTCGGTCGGCTTTGTCCAGTGTTCCTTTACCAACCTCGTGACTCTCCCACAACTTGGTTGGCTCCCTCGTGTATATTCTTTCTTTCCCCGTGGATCTTCCTTCCTACCATCGACTCTCTTCCTACTCGCATCTCTCACATTCTTTTTCTTCATTGTCGTCACCGCGATATCAACGCATTCTCCATTCTTAAAATTCACTTTATATCCATTGTGGACAAGTTTTCCAATTCGAGATAAGATTATACTTCAATCTTGGAACAAAGAAAACATTATGAATATGCTTCTTGTCTCCTTTCTTAGTGAGAATGGATACAATGCCTTTACCCATCACATGAACCTTATTATTTGTTCCCATATTCACTTCAGATCTGATTTCTTCATCTATATTACTAAACATTTCCTTATTTCCACACATATGATTGTTGTAAGCACTATCCAAATACCAAAATTTCTTACTTCCTTGCTTAGCTACATTGCAAGTTAAAAGGAAAGTTCCACTCTTTTCATTCTTCTCAGGTTCAGCTTCTTTTGCATTAGAGAAGCTTGCATTATGATTATGATTTCTCAAATCATATTCTTTCTTTTACATTCACTTGCATAGTGCCCAAAATTTTTGCAATAATAGCATTGTACATTTGATTTATCATACCTTTGTGAAGAACCACCTCTGGAAGTGTTGTTTCTCCATCCTCTTCCTCTTATATTTGGCTCTTGTTGGTGGTCATTTCTTCCACCTTCTTGCTGGTTGTTAAATATTCCTCTTCCTCTTCCTCTATTGTATGATCCTCTCCCCATGCCTCTAACATTTGTATTTTTTGAAGGCTTGTTCATTGGAGGAACTGGCTAATCTATTCATTCTTTGTTCTTGGGACTATAAAGAACCCATCAGGTTCCTTAAAACTCATTTGTTTTAAGTCCTTATATTTTAATATGGCTACCACAACTGGGATAAATCTAAGCGGTGTGCTTCTCAATACCTTCTCTATTATTCTATGTTCTTATGCCACATTACCATTTTTCCTCATTTCATTTACAATGGCCATAGTCCTTGTAAAGAATTCCTTTACATACTCCATGTATTTGATGAGAAGATTTTCAAACTCTCTCCTTCAGATCTACAATCTCACAAATTTCACTTTGTCACTACCTTGATATGAATATTTCAAATCATCTCAAGCTTTCTTTGAGTTAATACTTGTATTTATCCTTCGAAATTATAAATATGTGAATGGATTCTAGATGTAGCTCAATGTTTTTGTGTCCTTTCTTCTATTCTCCTTTAAAGAATTCATTTGTGTTTGAGTCAATGCATTGAATACAACCTAATCTTCTACCTCTGTATAGCCTCCTTCGATAAATTCCCATAGATTTTGAGAAGAGAAAAAATTATTGCTTTTAATGCACCAAATGTCATAGTTCTTCCCATCAAATATTGGGGGTTGTTGCCAAGAGTTGTTGTTGGAAGCCATTACAACTCAACCTAGAAAATAAAAACACAAACCCACAAAATATTGAGCTCTTGTTTGCTCTGATACCAAACTGTTGAAAAATTTAGTGCCAAATACAACCAGTAAGGAAAAGACACAACCATAAAATTAAATAAAAAGACACACACACACACAAAATATATTATATTAATTTGAGAAATTTTACAATCTCAGAGTTCTTTCTCTTATTTTCAATTGTTTATCTTCTTGTGTCAAAATATTTTTTTTCTTACACAAATTCCTTTGCTACACACATCTATTTGAAAAATATTCCCCTTTCTATTTTCTCTTCTATTTCTATTGTGTTGCTACACTTTGTCTCTTTTCTTCTCTCTCCGTATTTCCCTTCTTCTATTTCTGTGTTGGTGCACTTTTCTTCTCCTCTCTCTTTTTCTTTCCTTCTCTCTATATTTTCCAAGCCGTGCTCTTTACATTTCTCAATTCTATGAAACCGCATATATATATCAAAATACATTCCTCTTTCTAAATTTTAATACATTTATGTAAATACAAAAAAATTACTTTTTCCTTTGTTGCACACAAACATGCCAAAAATATATTAAATATAATGTTTATGCCCACATATAAAAACCATGACAAATATTAAGGGTGGACTGAAATATTATTATAAATAATGAATCTTGACATTTTTATGTGCATGGGGAAGAAAATGAGAAAGGGCTCACGGCAGTGAGCCACGTGGTATGGGAAAAGTGCATGGGCAAGAGTTTAAAAGTTCAATGAAAAAAGAAATTACGGCCAAAAAAATTGTTAACTTGTCATGTGGTGCTTGAGGGAGGATGAAAAAGTTTGAAATATTCCAGACACAAGATTACTACACCCATGTAATTATGACAATCACTGCTACAAGGCAATAAAATGATCAAATCCCCAAGCTACAAACAAGATTGGATTTCACTTTACAACATTAAAGGTATGTTCAAAGGAGCTTCAACCACAATTTCCTTTGGATTTTTGGCTATTGCAAAATCTTACTTTTATGAAGGTCATTCTCTTATGAGCCTAATATTGCAAAACAATGTGAGCTTAGATAATTATGTTGACTAGTGGGCTTCATTTCTTCTTGAATTATTTTTCCTTTGGATACTTGTTTAGGATTTTTCTTATTTTTCTACCAACAAATTGAAATTCCTTCTTACGTATGTTTTGCAGTGATAATCCTCATTTCTATGTTAGGAATTTGGGGACAATTGCGATGAAAATTTCCATGGTTGTGACACGATAGACGTAAAACATAGAGGTTTTTACAAGTCTAAATATTGTTCAAATAAATAATCTTTTATAGATTTCAACAATACTCTTTTAAGAAGAGACTTTCTCACATTAATTTGAACACAAATTTTTATCATCAATGACATTTCTTATGTATCTATAAAATAGCCTCTACCCACAAATGAGCAAGTAAAATGAAAAAATGTGGTCTATATTGGTGTCATCGTTGCATCTTCTTGTGAATGAAAAATGTTGGAGTTGAAAAAATCATGAATAAACATGATCTACCAACAAACATAGTTTCCTTACTCAAACACATTGGCTCTATCCTCTTCTGGAGAAATTAAAAAACAAAAGAAACATCACGATCTATTGCAAATATGATCATACCATTTGAACTTGTATTGCTCTATTATCCAGATATATCCTCATCAACAACCCACATTATCTTAAGGAGAATTATTTTTCATAATTTCATTGTTCGAAACAAAATAGGGAGGTGTTTAGCATTTCTCAGAAACTTGTATCCATATATTAAGCTAAAAATTCCATACAGAATGACAATATCGATTCAAAAAGATACGAAGGATAAAATTTAAGGTGAATTTTACCCTGTAGGCTTGTGTGAATGAGTATGGATATATTACCCTTACAATTTTGTTTTGGATAGAAAATAAAAAACCTAAGGTATTGGATGGTGTTAGTTTGTTAGCTTGGATGGTTGTTCATCCATTTGCTAAGATTAGATAATAGTTATATTATTGTTAGAATATATTAATTATTTTCTAATTATTGATTTCCTTTAGTGATACCTTACAACCAATTTTTTTATGGTTGTTAAGTTGTTATGTATCTCAGCCGTCGATTGAGAATAGATCTCGGTCGTTGGTTTTCCAATGAGAGTAGTATAAAAGGAGGTCATTCGGGATTTGGAAAGAACAAGTTTTGGAGATTCATTTTCAGTGCTGGTAAATGATTTTCTAAGTTTGCAATGTTAGTAAGGGCATAGTGATAGCGTTGGGGATGGCGGTGGGAGAATATCGGTGGGATTGGAGATTGTCCAAGTTTTGCAAGAGGAAAACAATCTTTTTATATCATAATTTGATGAAGTTAATATAATTTCTCATATGTAGAACTAGTTTTCCCTTAGGGGTTTTTCCAAGGACAATTTTTCGAAAAATATTGTGTTCATTGTGTTACGCATTTCTTTCCATATTTTTATTAGTGAAGTTGCAGTTGTGTTATTTTCGATATTAGTTGTGAATTAGTTTTTGGCGGTTAAATAATATTTTAAGATAGGAGATTAATAATCAGCCTACCGTAATAGAATTTTCACATGGTACGAGAGCAAAGTGTTAAGGGTAGAAAAGGTTTACCCTAGGAAAGAAATTGAGGGTTTCTATAACCTAGTTTGATCTCTTTAAATTTTTATTACTTTTATTCCTTGAGATGGCTTTAGCTAGTTTGAGAGCTCGGGATAGATTATATGGTGCCTCAAATTTCGTGTCCTGTAAGGCCACAATTTCTTTATTGTTGGAAGATAATGGTATAAAGGATTATCTTACCACTATTGTAGTGCACCTACGGATGACATAACATAGCTTCAGAAAGATACAAGAAAGAGGATGCCAAGGTGAAGAGGATTTTCCTTGATGGTGTCAAGGATCATATTGTTCCACACATCTCCGAGTTAAATATGGTAAATTAGATGTGGGATGTAATTCAAAATCCATACCATAATGTGACTACCAATAGGAAGATGATTCTCAAAGAAAAGTTGAAGAATACCCATATGAACAAGGAGAAGATGTTACAAGTTACCTCACCAAACTTAGACTTCTCAAAGATGAGTTAGCATTGTTGGGGATAGCCCTAGCAATGATGAGCTGGTATGGATAACCCTAAATGGGTTTACTAAATAGCGGGATGTTTTTGTTCAAGTTGTTAGTTGACGAGACACCTTACCGAGATGGGATTGACTATGGACTGATTTCACTTAGGAGGAGTTTACACTAAGTATTGTCAATGGGGATAACAAGAGTCAAAAAAGTGAGGGAGAATAAGAAAATGTTTCCCTAGCACAAAAAGGGAAAGAAAAGAAGGGATTTAGCAAAGGATCAAATTATCAAAGTGAGAAGAAGAAGAAGGACTTGTCTAAGGTCAACTATGTTAGTGAATACCGGCTAGGAAGAAGGGTAAGAAGTATGTGACAGCTTCAAGAATCGTAGAAGAACTCTCTAGTAGAATGGAAGAAAAGTTTACACTCATAGATTGTATGGTCAGTCAACCTCATAGTGTGTTTGGTATATAGATAGTGGGGTGTCATTTCATATTACAGAGTTAGAGAGTGATTCTCTAGTTACAAGGAGGAGGACACCAATATCCGATTTCTATAGGGAACTTGTCCAAGCTAAACCCAATTGGGAAAGGGACCTGTTTAGTTTCGGAGGGAGAATGGAAAGATAGTTCCACTTCATGATGTCTTATATGTGTCAAAGCTTAGGTATGAATCTGATTTATGTATCTTTTCTTCGGGATAAAGGGTATAATGTACTTTTTAGAGGGATACATGTATTGATTAAGCACAAGGATTGGAAATCACCCATAACTATTGGAGTTAGGAGTAGTCTCCTTTATAGGTTACGATTTAATACTCCTAAGGAACTTATGAGCAATAGTAATATGGAATATGAGGATGGGCCATATTCATCATGGAGCACTTATATTGCTTTGTGAGACAGATGACAGTGTTCCGAGAGGTGAGCACAGAGCATGATGATGTATGTAAGGGATGTGTGTTGGGGAAGTTTGCGAAAGCATATTTTCCAAGAACTGAAAATAGATCTTAGGGTGTTATTGATCTAGTACATTCATATGTATGTGGACCAATGTCGAAAAAGTATCTCAGATGATATGTGTACTATTTTACCTTTATTGATGATTTCTCTAGGAAGACTTGGATATACTTCTCAAGACCAAGGATGAGGTTTTCAGTCATTTCCAAGAGTTCAAGGCTCTTATGGAGAACTTGACAGAAGGAAGATAAATTTTTTCTTCATTAGATAATGAGGGCGAGTACAAAGGAAATGATTTCTAGGATTTGTGTACCAGAGAAGGAATCAAGAGACAGTGGATGGTTCCTTACAACCCACAACAGAATGGATTTTTTGGGAGGAATAACCATTCTATATAAGAGGTAGCAAGGGCTATGCTACATGACCAAGACATGCCCCGCTACCTATGGGTAGAGGCATGTAGTACAACAATTTACATTCAGAACAGGGTTCCACACAAGGTACTAGGGAAGATGACACCAGAGGAAGCTTTCACAGGGAAGAAGCTAGATGTAGGTCACTTCAAGATATTTGGGAGTTTGGCATATTGTCATATTCTAGAAGATACATGTACCAAGTTAGATCAGACTACAGAGAAGGGGTACCTTGTTGGGTACAGTGAAACTTCAAAGGCATATAGGATTTTTATTCCAGGGACTAGAAGAATTATTGTCAGATGTGATGTCAAGTTCATGGAGGAAAAAAATTTAGAAGGTCCAGAGATTTGCTAGTAGATGATCAAAGTGAGAAGCCAAAAATAGCTCGAAATCCAAGTCAAGGGAAGAAAAGCTCAAGTACAATTACTAGTACATGCATAGACTCGTAGTCAAGATTCATAGAGTATGGAGCAACTAATGCAGCAAGACATGCATCTAGAAGATTTAGAGGTTAATATTTCATCCTCTACTATTGGCATAAAGTAAGAACCGTGAGGTTAAAAACACACAAAGGGATACTCATGAGTTTGTGGGAGATCCTCATAAGAGTAGGAGACAAAGGAGAGAACCAGCCAAGTTCAATGACTATGCGGCATAATTCAATTAGTTGGTAGATAGTGAATTTCTTGCTATTAAGAGGCTGCACAACATCGGGTATGACAGAATGTTATTGTTGAGAAATATACTTCAACACTGGAGAATTATGTGTGGGAGGTAATGCCTAAACCAACAGATAGGGTAGTAGTTGGATCACACTAGATATTCAAGATAAAGCATGGTGCAGATGGTAGATCGAGAAATACAAGGAAAGGTTTGTGGTAAAGGGTTTTCGGCTGTAAGGAGGGAATAGACTATGAGGAGAAATTTTCTCCGGTGGCTAGGTATACTTCTATATGAGCTGTAATCTCATTTTGCAATGTAGATGGGATGGAAGATCTATCAAATGGATGTCAAGACAACATTCCTTAATGGTGAATTCAAGGAGGAGTTATATATAGAACAACCGAGAAGGATTGTAGTACACACAACAAAGATTTTATGTCATTTATTACATTCATTTATTACATTCATTAAGATTTTATTACATTTATTAGATTTATGTCATGTCCATCTTTATTGATGTCATTAAGATTTTGTGGACACTAGTGCTTTTTATGCATGTTTCAATCTTTAATCGCTCATTTATTACATTCATCAATTTTCCATCACAATTTTAATTTAATGAGTTTCCATGCACATCGGCAATCCTCGGAGATTTCAGTTTATAGCTTGCATGATATTCTAGTGTGTGATTCTTTGGATTTTTCCCATGTTGCAATTGCTCCTCGCCTTCTTTTCTTGAATTCTAAATTTGTTTGTTCAATGTTGTTTTGTCTTAATGTAAAATGAGAGATACAATATGGTTTTCATGATTTGTAGGGGCGCAAGCCGTTACAATGTTATTTGAAGTGATGCACATTGTTATGATATGATGCGATCAAGTAAGTCCATAACGAATTTAATGAACACAATTTATGAAGCCATGTCGTAGTTGTCTTTCGATTCTTGAATGAAGGAATTAGATTGTTATATAATCTAATTTTGTAGTTGTCAAGGTTCTGCATGCATTCAATATTTGTCATTCATATTATTATCGTTTATGCCTATCAATTTCTGCTGTGGTTTCATTTCATCGCATAAATATACATATTAAAAACGTTGAATACTATATATATATATATATATATATATATATATATATATATATATATCACTTTAACATAAAATTCTTCAATTAATTAAACCTAATTAATGAATTCCAAAGTCACACAAGAGAGTGGATATGCAAGTTATGTGTAGCTTTAGGATAATTTAAGATACTTACGCAGAAACATGATTACTCTAATAACATATACCAATCTACCTAGATATGTGTATTGTAAAATATGACCTTTAGTGCCTTAATAATGAAGTAGATTGATGGTTTTATTAATATCATGTTTGTTGTGATCACGAGAAAACCATCATGATTGGGAAAAAAACTAGATATTTTTCTTTGATTGACCCAATACCCAAAACTCTAAGGTTCCACGATTTATGAGAAATTTCCTCGAATGTTTTACAATTGTTTTCTCTCAAGGGTAAATTAAGAAATATCAACAAACTGATGTACTAGGGAAATATCATAATTCTTGGGAATTGAAATGATGCCTACAAAATCATCTAGTACTAGTGCACCTTAATGTGTTACATTATCATTTTGGTTCAACAAGGCGCAAATTGTAAAATATCGCCTTCGACAACTTAATACTTGTAGCCACCACTCCCTATTTTTTTGTAGAAAATAGAGTGCCCCTTCTTTTTAGACATAAGACAAGGTTATGTACTTTCTACAATTCCTTGAAATACTCTTATGAGAAAAACATGAAATACATAATATAAACCATTCAACGTTTGCATGTTTAGAGTATAACTTGCTCATAATCAATTAATTTATTATAAATTAATTACTTTTATCAATAAGTAAAATGCATTTATGATATATTTTAGTTTTTGGTGTAAAAATATGGTCGTTGAAGAGTTAGAAGAATATTGGATTCCTTTTCGCTAATTAAATCTAATTAGTAAAATTCTAAAATTAGACAAAAGAGTTGATATACAAGGTTTACCTAGGTTTAGGTTTATTGAAATTTATCTTACAAATTTCTGAAAATTTCCTATATAAAAGTAAAAATCTAGACCCTAAATTCATACACATGTGAGCTACATATTTCACGATCGAAAAGTCCTTTATAAATGTTTTGTATTCTCTTTGTACCATGCAAATCATTTGGAAAATATTATTTTATCCAAGAAATTCTAAAACAAATTGACGATTGTGTTCATATGGTATTCATCACTAAGAATCTCACCAAATTTTTAAAAATACAATCATTGGTGTCTTAAATATTTGACTCTATATACCATATATATCCTATATATGTTAGAGTTGATAGTGAATGTTGTAGATGGAATCTTTTCAAAATAATAACTTACATACACATCACTAAATATGAGACAACTATAACCCTAAAATTTAGATTCGGGGACTATCAGGAAAAATATCTCAAGCACCTTCCCCTTTCCTAGAAATTTGTAAATTATTGGGAGACACTAGAAAAATTAGGTGTACGAATAAATCATATGACAAATATACTCACTTGGTTATATTTCTTGGAGATCTTGTTTATATTTTTGTCTTCCTTTGATCACACGATAAAATATTCTTCTCTATGTAATTAGGAAATGATAGGTAAAATATAGTTCGAAAACAAGAATTTTGGTACATGTAGTAAATCGAGAGAATAGAAAAACTACATTGATTTTTGTTAAATTCATAAAAAGTAACAATATATTTAAAAGTAATTAACATCATTAATTGTACTTATAATAACTTGTAAATCACTATTATAGGGTACTTGTTTAACATAAAAATTTGGGATTCCATCAATACTCTAATGATTTATGGATTTCCTCTAAAATATTTGTACAATTATTTATATAAAATTATAAATAATAAAATAAAATCTTTATATTTTTCTATCTAAAAGAAATACAATACATATAATTTATAGACAATTGAATTATAATTAGAAACATTATTGACATCACATTCTAATTGAAATAATAATGGATGAAAACTTAGAATTTGATCACACATGATGGGTGATCCTTCACCAAAGTGGGGCACTAAAATAATATGATCATAGGGAAGAGTGACCAAGGAGAATACTTTATCTTTTTATACAATCCAGTATACACTTTAATAACAACACATAAGAGTGTTAGGACCCATTGGCCTACATTTCTGTTTATAATTTTGTTATAATAGATATTATGAATGTGTATTCTTTATAATTCATCCACTGATCTATAGTAATAATCCCACATGAATGAGAGGTAGTTGTTATCTTAAGTAGAAATAGTATAAATGCGATGTATAAGCTAGTTGAATACATCAATAAATATGACACTACTTCAAAGTGGCATACGATTAGGTAATGCAATTTATATCTTTTAATGCATTAAAGTTATTAGTCTTTATTTCACAATATTTTAATCTCAATATTTATTTGTTGGCCTATTTTTTTCCAAATTTGATCCTCGAGATATGATATCAAAGCTCAATATAGGTCCCATTTATTTGCAATATTATCAACTAGTTTTTCTAAAATCATCAATCAAAATGTCTCACCTTTCACTTAGTTGGACCTTAGATTTTTATCAAATTGTTTTATTATTTGGGTATAAACCATTTTTAGATATTTTAAAGCTCACTAGCAACTATCATTTCAAGATAAAAAGTAATTAGTTTGAGTGATCCGTGGATTCGAGAGATAATTAAAACATAGACAAGAAATTAGAAATGGTTATGTATGTAATTGATATTTCACATGCTTGGAGGTATATTGAAGAGTTTCATAGAGTTTTGAAACCTAACCATCGAAACATTAGGCCTTTTTTTTTTACTAGGATATTGCAAAGTGGTAATCCTTAAGAAATTACTTAAAACTGATCACGAGAGACATGATAGCGTCGTATGACTATGGTATCCTCCATAGTTATCATGTTAAACTAGTTCACACACTATTTTTAAATAGGATAAGTCTAGATGAAATGCAACACTACCAAACATGCCCTCTTACAACCTTATCATTTCTACAAAGTAGTGTGACCTTCATATTTGGAGTTGGAAAGAACAATCACTAAATGATTGAACTAAAATATTTCTATAGTATATTATTAATGTTCACATCATACAAAAAATCTATAGAAAACAAGGATCACCTAGAGCATGTAAAGATATGGTGAAATACATCAATGAAAAGAAATTTATTTAAGGTATCCATTTAATATATATTATTAAATCAAGAAGAAATATTCATGAAATGGTGGACCAAAAGGTGGCCAAAAATGTGTTTGAGATAAATTTTGATTATAACATACTCACGTTATAGCTCAGTCACTTTATAACAAAGCGTATTATAAATTCATCATGGTATAACACAAGAACATTATGGATTGGTATCTCAAGTTATTAACAGGTTTTCATTATAATGTGAGTGTGTTGTGTCTATGTAAAAAAAGAAATAAAAATATCAACTAAGGTTGAGCATATTCACAATTTTTCATTCGATAAAATGTGAACGAGGAAAAACAAGATTGATATATAATGCAAAGGTGTTTTATCTTACTTAATCCTTTGATGAACTTAATAAAATGTGTGAAAATTTCCATGAGATAATTCAAAACCATTTTAAGGGTAATTATAGTGATTAAACTATTTGCCAATAATAAAAAAATTATAGTGATTAAACTATTTTTGTATTGATTTGAATTCATTCAAATGTTTCCATTTAGTTGATCTACACCCTTCTCCACCTCAATACCATTTTTAAAAATAAATATAGATGAAGAAAATATGTTACAATAAGCATGGAGAAGAAAAACACTCAAACTCATTCTACAATTTTGACACATCCTCATGAAATATAAGATTTTTTTTAACATAACAAATATAAAATGAAAGGTTTTATGAAAACCTTAAAAATTGTAATGCCAAAAATACATAGTTCTTAACACTTGAAACATCATTTGATTTTTTAATATCCCATCTTAAACATTATATTGGAAAAATAAAAAAAATTCACAAACCAAAATATAACTATAATCGATTTTATGTAAAAGCATGTCTTGTGATATGTTGATGAAAACAATATTACGAAAGACAAGTTATGTGTGTTTCTCATTGAATCAAAAGAAGTGAGAATTTACAATTCAACTCCCAAATATTATCAATCTATTGGTGAAACTATAATAGAATAAAAATAACTTTAGGGACAAATGGTGGTGTGTGTATGACCACTCTTCTTTAAATAAATTCAATGAAAAAGTTAAATAATTTGAGATTTGATATTTGTAGAGAATGGGAAAAGGATCTACATAGGATAGATTGGGTTCAAAATGTTTACATAACTAGATAATGAGATCCCATTCATATCCATTCATTCAACATGTGAAAATAAATTTTAAAATGTTGGATAATATTGAGGTTAAAGTAATCTATTCCATTATTTATTTGACATACTATTTGGTTTGGAATGATGTGAATTTGTCATAGGTTGATGAGGGAAATGTTCAAGCTATTAGGTAAAACAAAAATTTAGTTATCATGATTGTGTGTCTTTATTTAATTATGAGGTTGATGAGGTTACTATGCAATCTAGATGATGTAGGGGCATCAAGAACTTAGAGGTATTAAGGTTATGAGAAGAACAAATAAGTTTTTATGCTATGAGGAGGTGTGAGTTTATTCTAATTCTAAATGTGAAAAAGTGAAATTGGAAGGTAAATGTTTGATACATAAGAACTAGGTTAAATTAGTGGTTTTATGCCTAATAAGGACTATGGTGATGTGTCAAAGAGTGTATGTAGAAGGTTGAATGAGTGACAGTGTTATGGGAGATGATTTCAAATCCATGCTTATATTCAACATATTGTTGAGCTCATCTAGGAGCTGAAAAAATCAATTTTAGGAGTTTTTAAGATATGAAAATCTCATGAATGAGTGGGAATAATGAATGAAAATGAAGGATGGGCATGTGGAATAATTTAGGAGAGATAATGAGCATGTATGAACCATTCTATAGGTGAATAAAGTATATTTTTGTATGATATTACTTACCTTTTCCTAGACTATATGTATATACTCTGTCTCAAGCCGAATAGAGAAATTTGCACAGTCAACAAATGGTGAGTTTCAAAGATCTGTGATTGCATGGATAGATAGAGGAAGGTGAGTAGTTGAATCATGAATTTTTGTGCCTCTTGAAACCTAATAATATTTCTTGTAGAGCTAAGTTTTCCTCTCGGGCCCTAACCAGGGAAAATAATATCTTAAATCGTATCTAGTAAAAATAGACAAAATTATGTGAGCATCTCCGTCTAGGTGATATCTTGTATTTTTCCAAATCTCAAATCTCAACTCACCTGTGTGAAGGAATTACTTCATTTCTTGCATCTTTTATTTGGAACTTGGTGGAAAATGATGTTTTTAGGCTACATGAAGGGTTAAATATTCAAGTCAAAGGTTGAAGTTCATCAGAAGGTATCATGAAGGTAAGAAAAAGTTGAATCAAATTTTTTTATGGTTATTCTACATGCCTAAATGTGTATTTTCATGTTTAGATTTATAAAAGTCTTAATTTACATGGTTCACCCAAAGGAAGTGTGATTCCGTAAAAAGGATGAAGTAGAGATTTTGACATATGCTTAACAAATTTGGCACCATTGGAAAGGTCTCGACCTCATCTATACCATGGAAAACTAAAGCTTTAATTTTGATGAGGTTGGGTGGGTGAAAAATGGGAAAATGTATTCATGCCATTAATATGCAATCTGATCATCCCAAAAAACCAAATCAGATTTGATTTGATCCGCCATTCTTCCCTTCTTCAACACGCCGAAAAGACATAGAGCAGTTGAACTTGAAATATTGTAGGCAGATTTACAATGACAATGATGGTGGTAGATGAGCTCCAAAATAAAATTTCCCACCTCTTTTCTTCTTCTCTCTTCACTACATATGTAAAAGAAGGAGATGGGCTCATTATAAAGGGTTGGACATTTTCTTTTGCACCCTCCCTTCTCCTCTAGTCTATAGATGAGTTTGTGGAGTCCAAACCTCCCATTCAAGTTGTAATACAAAGTTTTTTTCCTCTTGGCTAACTGTAATGTACTGTATCAACTTTGGAGCAATAATATATGTCTATGGATTATTCTCAACCCTCTCATATGTTCATTGTTATCTTCTGATCTCTCATTGTAGTTTGGTTATCTGTGCATGGTAGTTATATTACATTTCTATGGTCTATGTTAAAGTTGCAAAATGAGTGTTTAACATTCCTTTGGTGCATCACCTTGTTAGCTTAGGTTTATTTCTTTCACATCTTCTCAACCATGTCCTCTTGGTAAGATAGAGTAGCTTTAGAATAGATCCTCTACAATTTATTTGTGTGCACGTGAATAGAGGAATAGAACTCGGCCTTCATCCGGAGAGCTCTCTTGATTTAAAAGTCCCACACTTTGAGAGATGATCCATGTTATGTTATCACACTAAGAGTCTCAACCCAATAATTTACAAAAATTTGGGGGTGTTGTGATTTTGCACTAACATTTTGGCATACCCGTTGGGACCATTCAGAAGTATTCATTTTTATTGGAGTAATATTGATGTGCACTTGTGTAACTTTCAGCTTTTAAGAAGCTCGAAATTGCACATCCGTGAATCCAAAAGGATCGAGTCCACTTGGTTTCAGCAACCCAGCTTGGTAGATTCATGAGAAGGATTGGACTCAAATCAAGAACTAGAGAAGTAGGATTTTTGTCTATCTACACTTGTCCCTAGACAGAAGGTGAAGGGGGAGAAGATCCCAAAGGTCTCCTTCTCCACTAAATAGATCCTTGTCAACACCTCCCTCTGGTAGGCCGTTCATTCAATCAACAAGGGTTCTTAAGCCAATCGTAATGGCACAACCACCGAAACCCTATGTTAACTTCTTTGGAAGTAGCCCACTCGCCCTTGATGCATAAAATCCATTCCCAATTATAGCATTAAATAGATTCCCATATTTCACCTTTGGAGATAACTATACTTCTCCTAGTGATCACATTCAAGACATTGCAAATGTCTTCGTAATTCATGAGATCATTGAGATGGACATTGTAGTCAAATTTTCAGCCCCTTCACTCAAGGGTAAATCTTTGCAATGGTTCAGGAGTCTAATAAAGAAAGCTATATTTAGACTTAGAACCATCATGCAGAAAGCTCTTCATAATCAATTTAGAGAGAAGGGAGATAATCTATCCTTGTTGGAGCAACTAACAACAATCAAGAGGGCCCCTAACGAGAATTTGATAGATTTCAACCTCAAATTTCAAAGGACATGGGATAGGATTCCATTTGCCATGAGCCCCACAGATGAAGGTTCTTTCTTATACTTTCTTATAGATTTAAATTTTGATATTGCCTTAATGATTCAATCAATGGGAGGCACAACCTTACCTGTAGCCTATAACATTTCTATTAGAGCTAAAAATTATTTAATTCAAGCTGGTAAAATTGCTCCTAGGCCACCTATGCCTCTGTATCTAGAACTAGGAGTCCCAAGCACTAGTCAAACACCCACATTAGCTCCCATACCCACTCCAAGGAATCAAATTTCAGTTGAAGCTTCCACCTCATCCTCTAACACTTCAAAAGAGCTACAAGAGGTTATGAAACAACTGTAGAACCTAGGGAATGAGCTAGTGACCATCAAAAGACAACAAGCTCAAAGTTCTATGCCATATCAGCCTCAAAATCAGTATCAAGCTAGGCCCCCATACCAACAAAATAGACCACCAACTCAGGATGCAAATCAAAATAAAAACCAAGGATAACCTCAAGCTATTAGGCCTTACTCGACCATATGATCCAAACACAACTTCAACATCGAGAGCCTTGGTTCCTACACAATACAACATGGCATAAGAATATGATTGGTCTTTCCCATGGGGTCAACCCCATAGCTAGTCAATGTGTTTCAATGGTGCGTTGAACAAGGCCTTAATGGTACTGTAACATTGGTGTGTCCTAAGAGCCAAGTCAAGAGGAAAACTAGTAGCAGGGAACCCAAAAAGAGGCACCTCCAAGTGAGACCATGCTTGTTAATTAGTAGACCGAATATTTCTATGGGATGAATAAAACACCTTCTAAAAGTTTAGCTACTAATAAACGGTCCAAGAAAAATAATATTTGAGAGGGACAGGTTATCAAACTTAGGTAATCCTCAACCCTCTATTATTCCACAATGTATTGTCACTAAAAGTACAACTCCCAATGTACAAAGTCAGCCCAAGCCACCTACTGCACTCCAAATCGGACATCGGTTGTAATGACCCATGTGCTAGAGAAGAGTGTATAAGGTAAGGGGACACAAAAAGATAGCTCATCCCCATTTAACATCATTGAAAAAATGAAGAAAATAAATGTGAATATTTCAATGTGGAAGTCATTAGCTATCCTAGGGTAGAGAGACCTGTTGTAGGATGCTACTACGGCCAATTGGTAAGCCTTAAATAAGCCCCACAATCAACAAGAGAAAGTACGTACTAATGCAGCTCTGTCTTAAGGGTACCATGGAGGAAAACAAGGTAATAATATGAAGCCTCGTACCTTCTATTTTTAATTGATCATTGAGGAAAAATTGTTGCATAATTGCATGATTGATTCAGAGCAAGTAGCTCTGTAATGCCAAAGAAAATATCCGATCATTGGTCTTCAATATAAAGCCATCTACAAGGGTATAGTGCAATTGGATGGGACAGAGGCAACAATGGTTAGAGTCATCAAGGATTTGAGCCTCACACCGCACACATGCCTAATGTGACTGTATTTCAAAACATATCACTCATAGACTTTCCACCAAATTTTGCATTGTGTTTGTCAAGAGACTTCACTACTAAATTTGGAGGCTATTTTTCTACCGATGGGCCACATGTGCTTTTAGAACAATGTATGGAGGTAAGGTGATGATAAAATCTGGGCACATTATGGATTACCATATTGAGCCTCATGTACCAAGCCTAATCGAAGTGAACTATTTTGATTTTCATCGTGAAGACCTCCTAAGCACTTACGAGGAAGATACCAAGGTTGGTTGTATTCCAGACTTGATCCTCAACCAATGGGTGAACAAGAGGCATAATTTTTACCCTTATAAGGAAATGGAGGAATTTGAGCTAGGAGTATACTGTCTACATGAGGAGAATCATCCTCTTCTTGACATCATCACCCTAGACCAAAAATATGATAATGAGGTATGGCGGTTATTCTTTGATGGCTCAAGAAGTAAGCAAGGATCCAGATGAATAGCTATGATTGTTTCCCCGATGTATGGAATATTACTCAACCTTCTCGTTTCCAATTTTATTGCTCAAACAACATAGTAGAGTATGAGGCCTTCACCCATGTATTGCATTGGGAAAGAAAGAGGGATCAAGAATCAGTAATTGTTTGGTGATATCGAGTTGGTTTCGAATCAAGTCCAACGAAAAAATGATGTCAAGAATGATCTGTTAAAGAAATACAAGAATTGGGTAAGGTATTTTGTCAAATATTTTGAAGCATTCGAATCAATTCCATCCCAAGAAAGAAGAAGAAGAAGAGACATGTAATGACAATGATTGCGGCAAAGCATTTGATGTTGTAGAGAGTATCAAGAGTGATAAGTCTAAGCCCCATATCAAAGTGGTCATAAGACCAGCTTGTCCCGATAGTAACACAAGTTAGAAAGTCTTCGAAATTGATCAACAAATTATCAACTTTATATTAGAAGAAAATGAGTTGTCCTTTAGAAACAAAGAAAAATTGGAGCATCATTATGGCGACCAAGTGGTGTAGCCGAGAACCAACAAATTACAAAAGGGTCTTATAACTTTGTTGTCAATATTCAACACAAATGATCGGCCGTAAGGAGAAAGAAAATATCGAGTAAAGGGTGAAGATTTAAAGCCCATTTCCATAGACAAAGGCAAAATGTTGTGGATTGGCAAGGTAAGTACTCAACAAGAAAAATCTTGATTTTGAAGAATGTTACTATCATCAGGATTTTGAAGAATTTCAAACACTTAGTCTCGAACAATAATATTCAATCGCTAGTATCTCATGCTGGTGTCAAGGATTTTCTCCTGAACAAGGAATTTAATGAGAAGATAGCAAGTGGGATCACTCAGGTAATGGAATATGAAATTAAAATCAAAGTGACCAAACTGGTTTGTGGGAAGGTTCTGTGTAAGTAGCTCACTTCTAAGCAACAAGTGAGTAACTTAATGAAGAAGAGGTTTTCTGTTACTACAAAATGATCAAGAGAAGCCAGCTAATGATACACCTATTCCATGTTGGACCCAAGCCTTGGTGCACTATCTCCAAACAAGTTTGTGCCCTCCAGAATGGAACAAAGAAAAAAGGAGATACTTCAGACTACAAGCCATCCCATATGTACTTATCGATGGTGTTTTGTTCAAGAAGGATATCAATAGTGTCCTATTGAGGTGCATTGGGACAGGCCAAATTGAAAGGGTATTGCATGAGTTCCATGATGGAGAAGTAGGAGGCCACTTTTCTCCTCGAGTAACAGCTCTCAAAATCATGAAAGATGGTTATTATTGGCCTACAAAGTGTTTAGGGATTGCTACTCATGGGTCAAGAAGTGCCAAAAGTGTGCATTCTTCATAGGGAAGGAAAAGTTAGCAGCCCTACCCCTTTGTCCAATCTTAGTAGATCATCCATTCATGTAGTGGAGACTAGACTTCACTAGAGTGATCAACCCAAACTCATGCCAGGGGCCATAAGTGGATACTTACAGAATATACTATTTCATCAAGTGGACTCAAGAAGTGTCTCTTAAGGAAGCAAATGAATCGAACATCTTGGATTTCTATGAATGAATAGCCACCAAGTTTGGTATCCTTACCACTATTATATCAGATAATGCATTAGAATTACTTGGTACAAGGATCACTAAGTGGGCTATCGTGAATGGTGTATACCTCAACACTTCATAATAAAATTACCCTCAAGGTAATGGCCAAGTAGAGTCCATAAATAAGAACATGCTAACGATCATCGAAGGAATCTTGATAAAAACCAGAGAACTTGGCATGTAAAGCTAAAATCGGTCTATGGGATCATAGGATCACATCAAAAATATCCATAAGAAGCTCCCCATACAAGCTTGTATACGGGAATGAGGTAGTATTTCCCATATCATTGGAGTTTCCTACTTTGGACCTCATGAAACAGTTGGAACTAGCCGTGTTTGAACCTATGATAATTAGGTATGTAGAGTTGAAGGAAGTAGGAGAGGCAAGAGAGCATGCAATGTAAATCATGGATAAGGATCCAACATTTACCAAGAATACCTTTGATAATAAAAAAAGAACGAGGACCTTTCAAGAGGGGTAATTAGTTCTAAAATGGGATCCTGATAAGGAAAACCAGGAAAGCATTCCAAATTTGATGCCATTTGGAGTGGCCCCTACATGGTCACAAAATGTACAAGTATCAATTCCTTCTGGCTGACTAAGATGGAGAGGAATCATAGATTCCAGTCAATGCTATCTACCTCAAACATTGCTCGAAAGGGAAAAATTCCTCACCCTCTAAAATATTAGCCTAGGTTTTCAATTTCTCCAAGTGCATATGCACATTGTTTTGTTATAGCATAGGTTTTATTTCCCTAAGTGTTATGGAAAACTTTTTTATCCAAGTTTGCGTCGTTATATAGTTAGATATGCTTCCAGTGAATTCGCTAGGACCTTTAGCATTCATAATAGGGAGACTCATATTTTCCATAAAAGTTTCTTATTTTAAAATAGAACAAATACAAAGCAACTAAAATCGGGTCTCGAAGGGTCCATTTCTAGAACAACGGGGCAGGTTCCAAGTCACCAAGTGCAAATTTCATATTCAAGATTCAAATAATAGTACCAACATTAGCCAACCACCCATGACTCTGTGCCTAATGGATACAACAAGGTAGCTGGTCTCTTCGCCTAGCAGAAGACCTCCCTGTGAGTTGCCAAATTGTTATCTCAATTTTTTCCCCATGGAAAAATAAATCAAACATGACCCTATCTAGGAAGAAATCTAAGGGACAACGCTGCATGACGAGCCCATGTTTCAAATCAACCAAACAAGTTGCATGTGGGCTCTATAATGGAGTAGAAGAATCAGAAACGGCCAAACAACATCTAAAAGAAACTAGAGACTTGCATGAGAGAATGAGAAAGGATCAAAGTATTTGGGCTTTACAAATGATTCACAATGAGCCCAAATTGGATAAGTATGGGGGAATCAATGGAAGCTTCTACATGCATCATTGGTGCTTATCCAAAGAGACACAAACAAGTGTGAAGATTCCATGTGTTCCAAGACGAAAAGGGGTAGAGCTCTTTGTTGAAATGTCCAAACAAGAAGAAAGAACCACATGTCTTCTCGGCACAATTTAAAAAGTAGGATCTCAAAGCGGAGACCCAAACTAGCATCATCTCTCCACGTGGCTAGGGTCCAAAAAAATTCAAATAACATTGGGAACAAATTAGTTAAGTATAAGAGTATCGGCAGAGGGTACCAAGTGTCTCAATGATGCACATTTAAAGGTGGGACCCAAAGCGGAGGCTCAAATAAGTGCGGGGCTTCCACATGTCTTGGGTTCAAAAAAGGCATCGGATCTAATCGGATAAGTATCACAGACTCATGGAAGGCACCGCATGTCATCCGGTGCATCTTCAAAGTTAATCTAAAACCGGGTCTCCCAAACAAGCGCCAAGTCTCCACGTGTCACTCGTAAGATATATGGCCCCACTAAATAAAAGGACTTAGCCAAAACATAAGGAAATATAGCAAGTGTGAAAGGCACCATGTGTCTCTTCGGTGTAACCTTAACAAAAAAATCCAAAAGTGGTCCCCAAACTAGCACCCGACCACGTAGCCATGTTGAAAAGACAAAGTAGGAAGGTGGGTCATTGGAGGTAATTCAAACTTTTTGGCTTGAAATTCAGTAAAGTATAAAGTGAGCCGCACCTCCGTAGATGTGCAAGGGGCCATTTTTCAAACCTCAATTGCATGTGGGAAGATGGGCTTGGGAGGTATTTTTACGCAAATGGAAAATGTGGATGGGTGGGCCCAAAGATGGTTTTTTGACAAAATGAATTCGGGGCTGCAAGGTATTTTTTTCATTTTGTATTTTTGGTGCCAAAATTTGCAAAGTGAATTTTAGGCCTATGGACCCATTCTCGCTAAACTGTTTTTACCATTTTTGTATGGACTGACCCAAACATTCAAATGGACATATCTTTCAATCCAAAGGCCTAGAATTTAACAAATTTGTTACTAATGGAAAGGTCTAGACCTCGTCTATGCCATGGAAACTTGAAGCTTTAATTTTGACAAGGTTGAGTGGATGAAAAATGGGAGAATGTATTAATCCCATTAATATGCAATCCAATCTTCCCCAAAAACCAGATCAGATTTGATTTGATCTGTCATTCTTCCTTCTTCAACGCACCGAATAGACATAGAAGAGCAAAAAGAGGCTCGTGATTTTGGGTGAATTTTTAGTAGTATTGATGGCTGGTAGCTGAGCTCCAAAATCAAGTTTCCTGCCTCTTTTCTTCTCCTCTCTTTGTTACATCTATAAAAGAAGGGCCTGGGCTCATTGTAAATGGTTGGATATTTTCTTTTTTACACCCTCCCTTCTCCTCTAGTCTGTAGATGAGTTCGTGGAGTCAAAACTTCCCATTCAAGTTGTAATAGAATTTTTTTGCATCTTGGATAATCAGTAATGTATTGTATCAACTCTTGAGCAATAATATATGTCTGTGGATGATTCTCAACCCTCTCATGTGTTCATTGTTATCTTTTGATCTCTCATTGTAGTTTGGTTATCTCTATATGGTAGTTGTACTACATTTCTATGGTTCGTGTTAATGTTGCAAAATGAGTATTTAACATTCCTTTGGTGCATCACCTTTTATATTAGGTTTATTTCTTTCACATATTCTCAACCTTATCCCCTTGGTAAGATAAAGTAGCTTTAGAGTAGATCCTCTACAATTTATTTTTGTGCACCTGAAAAAAGGAATATGAACCAACCTTCATCTAGAGAGCTCTCTCGATTTCAAAGTCCCACACTTTGAGGGATTATCCATGTTATCATATCACACTGAGAGTCTCAACCTAATAGGTTGCAGACATTCAGGGGTGCTGTGATTTTGCACTAACACATCCTCAAGCAATGGTTGATGGAGAAAATCATCAATGACATTGCTCGTGTGTTGAGAAAGATATTTTAGTACAAGAGATAAGTATGTTAAGTATTATTGATGGAAAAAATCATCAATGACATTAAACTGACCTTCATCCAGAGATCTCTCGATTTCAAGGTCCCACACTTTGAGAGATGCTCCATGTTATGCTATCACATTGGACAGCCTCAACCTAATAGGTGTAGACATTCAGTGGGTGCTTGTGATTTTTCACTAACAGATCCTCAAGAAATGGTTGATGGATAAAATCATCAATGGCATTTCTCGTGTGTTGAGAAAGACCTTTTAGTATAAGAGATAACTATTTTAAGTATAAGAACACGCTTAATGAGTAAAACCCTTGCATTAATTATGGTATCGTAGTTGAGCTCTATTAGAATAAGAGGTATTGTAGAAGTTTGTAGTATTTGAGATTGTTTAATTGATTGAGAAGGAGTAAAATTGATTTTTGAAAATATGGCCAAAAATAGAAAAAATTTCGCTACAAAGATCATGAGTCCGATTCAGAAGGATTTATGTGAAAAATAGATGACTTGATGAGTTCAACAAGGTGTATGGAGCATGAGATTAGAGGTTTAGGATCAATAATAAAGAAATAGAGGTGGTATTTTTAGGTATGGATAAGAAAACCAACATAGATGATGATCAAAGGCATGGTGAATCACTTTTTCTAAGGATTGTTCTACAAAAACAAGCTAAAGTTTAGGATACAATCGATGGAGAAGCCTCTTCATAACTAATTACAAAATAAGAGGTAGGTGTTACAATAACATGTTTTATAATTGTAGCACATATAACATTGTTTCAGAGGTAATGGTCAAGTAAGTTGATATTAAGAAGGTTAATTCATCATACACCTTATAGGGTAGTATGGGTTCAGAAAGATCATCAAATTTTAGTCAATCAATAGTATATGCTTCCATTTGAAATTATTAGTCTAAGAGATTAAGTTTTGTGTGATTTGATGCGTATGAATGTGTGTCAAATACTTTGATGGTAATATGATAGGAGAGTAGTATACAATGGTAAACTAAATAATTATTTTGTAGTGAAATATGGAAAAGAACATGTTTTTTTGCCTTTTATGGATATTCAACATGTAGACAAATAAAAAAGGAGCATGATATTTGGGTTCAAATAGTTTTTTAGAAGATCAAGAATTAGTTCTTAGCCTTCATGAACAAGGAAGAAGCAAGGATGAGTGAATTCTTGAAAGAAGGAGATAATAAATATGTTACAAAGAAGATGCAGTAGTTGGGATCCAAAGAGATGGATCAAGGAAATCAAATGAAAGAAAAAAGCAAGCCTAAGTGATGTTGAGAGAGAACATGAAGTTATCAAGGAGAGAGGAAGTTGACCAAGAAGGTCAATTGAGTCACGAGTTACATGTGACAACAACAAGAAGAAAATTAGTTGAAAGGAAGAGAGATTCTAGGAATTTGTCTTAGAATACCTTCAATAAATTCATAAGAAACTTTCATGTTCGTTTTTTCCTTTTAAATACAATTATGGAATTTCCACCATTTTGTCCTTGGATGAATTGAAGAAATTATAAAGGAAGCATCTAATAATTTTTTTATGATTTAATAAATGTTTTGAAAGCATGTTCGAGAATAAATATGGGATTTCCAAAGGTTCATGAGGCATATGAGAGATCATTTCTTTTCATATTTTGGTGCCAAGGAAGAAATAATATAAATAGGGGTGTGTGGCATTCATTTTCTCATAACTTGTCATTTGTAGTTTCAAATATTGAGAGAGTTCTCTCACATTTCTTACCACTGGGACAAAAACCCTTTTAAATTGACTTTAAACATTTCTATTTGAATATTAATATTATATTGAAGATTTTTTGCACTTATTTCCATGATTTCCTTCCATTATAATGAATTTTTAGTCTGCTACAATTAATTTCAAGAATTATGGAATTGTTTTTAAATCCCTCAAAAAAGGGACATTATAGTGGTATCATAGCTTTATCCTCTAAATTCCTAATAATTTTATGGAATTTGAAAATAAGGAATTCAAAACTATTAGAGCATGGACTCTCAAAAAGTACGGGTTTCAATAGTCACAGAGGTGGGAGATCTCTTCAAAAATATGAAGCTCTACCAAGAGACATCCATATTTCTTTTCCATTTCCACATTTCATAAGATGCGAACTTGGTATTCTAGGTGAGCATGTGGAAAAAGGTGAAGTGAATGATGTCCCTAAAAATACAAATGACATCAGTTTTAATGATGGAGAACAAGAAGTAGTAATGGTAGAAACGCACATAAGGAAAACTAATGGTCCATTTATAGTAGTAAACAAAAGATATACTATAAATGAATAATCTCTTTTGAGAAAGGACCACCACGACATATCAATAACTTGTGAACAAGGTGTGAAGGAAGAAGAAATGGATGATTTTTTTTTAGGGTCGAGGATCGAAAAAATTTCAGATGTGTTTCTCCTTATCTTGTATTCACAAAGAGATGATCACCATCATCAGCTCAATTCATATATGGGCATATTGTAGAACACATTAAATGATAAGGATTCATCTGCATTTCCTCCCATAAGAAAATTCCATACCAAACCCTTAGGGTGGGAAGAAGAGGAAGTAAAGGACAGAGAGACAACAAATGAGAATAAGCAAGGATTGAAGTCATGTCTGCAATCACATTCACTTTAAGAATACAATTTCAATTGGGTAGCCTTGGATATTAATAAAGTTCATCCATTTGATGACTCTTTATTTCATCTTCAAGACACCATCACCCGGAACACATGTTACAAAGATGATGTATGCTATTTTTAGAACAAAGATTCTATGAAGAAAGTGCAACCAAAGATTGTTTAGGATCCAAGCATTAGTGATTACTTGAGGAAAAGCAATCTTGGGGAGGGAGGACTATCATGTCCCTTTTTTCCCTTTTAAAGACAATTATGGAATTTCCAGCGATTTCTATCCTTGGACGAATTGAAGAAATTATGAAGGAAGCATCTAATATGTTTTTTATTATTTAATAAATGTTTTAAAAGCATGTTAGAGAAGAAATATGGGACGACCAAGGAAAATAAATAATTATAAGGGTGGCCAAGGCATATGAAGGGTCACGAGGCATATGAGATATCATGTCTTTTCATATTTTGGCACCAAGGAAGAAATAATATAAATAGGGGTATGGGGCATTCAATTTCTCATAGCTTGTCATTTATAATTTCAAATGTTGAGAGAGTTCTCTCACATTTCTTACCAGTTGGGACAAAAACCCCAAGCGAGGTCTTTTATAATGACAAAACACTTCTCAATTGCTTTTGAACGTTCCTATTTGAAGATAAATATTGTATTGACAAGTTTTTGAACTTATTTCCATGATCTCCTTACGTTGTAATGTATTTTAAGTCTGATGCAATTAATTTCCAAAATAGTGGAATTTTATTTAAATCCCTAGAAAAAGGACATTACGTAAAAACATGATCAAGAGGATAAAGAATGTGAAACAAGATGACAAGACCTAGAGGATGGTCTATAGAATGAATATTCAGCTAACAAGAAAATAAGAATATGGAGAAGTTTCAAGAGAGACTAAGAGGTGGTAATGATGAGATAAGGTTTTGATAAGTTTCAAGGAGAAATCATGTCCTAAAACGGATATAATGTCGCTTCAGGCTCTTATAAATACAAGAAACCCGTGATTTTGGAACTAATCATTTTTTGTTTACAGTGTATGTGTACTAAAGCCTTAAGTGGGGATGAATACAAATAATACATGAGTAGAAAAGAAAAATTACAAAGGAAAATAAAGCCTATGTAGAAAATAGGGTTTCTGAAACACCTCATGCAGATGAGAACTAATGCAAGGATCGCTTAGGTAACGAGAAAAGAAAAATGAAGCTAGAGAAGAAAAATTTAATGCATTCAAATGAAGAAGTGAAAACATGTAAAGGAAAAATAAAGACATTTTGGGATAATGATAACAAAGGCTTAAAGATGTTAATGCAAAATGGAAACAAAAAATCATATTAAAAACCTAAAATATCGTGCAAAGAGACTATAAGAAGGACATTTTCAAGTCATCGTATAAGGAATCGTGGTGAGAAAATAAGGAGTGAATTCTAAGGATCAAAATTAAATTTTAAAGATGCATGATGATGAGAGAGATGAACAAAGTACAATTAAGAAAAGTGATAATATTTAAGTCAAAGGACAAAAAGGTTTGTATAAATAATATGTGCAAAGTTATATAAAGAACTTGTTATCAAGGTGATAAGCATAAAAAAATACAAAGAAGCAGATATGAAGATTAGGAATATGGAATCAAATCAAGGTATGCAAACAAGACATGTAAGTGCAGTCCTAAGTGTTGAGAACCTTTATTATGATGGTATAGGTAATTATAATGGTATGTTACATCAAGATAGTGTTCATAAGGATGAGAGAAGTATGTAAAAAAATATTTCATTTCATGGATGAAGTTGAATAAAATGAATGAAATAATCCAAGGAGATAAGGGTGATTTAATCGCAACTATGGTAATCAACAAGGAAAATTTGAGGTTTGATAAGCATGAAGTATTGAGATAAAGTAATTCATATAATCTTTTAGGGGAGACTAATTGGATACCATACAAAAATAATTTCAAGAAAGAGAGTTATGCAAGAAAAGGACACCAATTAAAATTGGGAGATTGATATAGTAATTCAAGTACAAAGGTTGATGTTTGGAAATTGGGTTTTGAAACTTGATGTAATTTTTATTATTTTTCTTGGAGGTTTAGAGATGTTCTTTATACCTATTATATCTTGATGAGACAAGGAAGACTACTTACAAGGGTGACAAAGGAAGGAATAATAATATATTATGAAATCTGCAATTAGAAGAGATTAGAAATAGGACAAGTACAGAGTATACAAGAATATCATAATAGTCAATTTGAAATAATTGTTAAGAGACAAAACAATGGGCATATCAGAAGTAACTATGTAAGCTAAGAAGAATCAAGACTTAAGATGGGAAAATCTGAATGAAGCATAGAAGTTAAATCAAATCAAGTCAAACATGATGTTCAAATAGTCGTAAACAATCCTAAAGTTTCCATAACATTTATCAACATGTCATGAAGATACATTTAATCTCATGCAAGGTAAAAATGATGACCACATACAGTCATGGGAGATATTGAAAGGATTAAAATTAGTACAAGAACAAGACATGAGGGGAATAACAAAAAAAGTATATCAAATGCAAGTAAGAAGTAAGGGTGATAAGGGAAAAGAAATGCTAGTGAACACGAAGAAAAAGAAATTTGTTGATATATACAATCTTTAATAACAAGTAAGGATGCATATGAGTCCTTGAGAAGTGCAAAGGAGGTAAATATTGACATGGGAAACTTTTACATCATGGGAAAAATAAGACAAGCTTATAAAAAAATATTGTGAAGTTGAGAAGGAAAGGTTGATGGAAGAGGTATAAGAGGTAATAAAGTCTTATATTTTTATGTCTAACATTGCTATGGAGATTATGACTTCATGTAAATATGAATAAACCACATAAGAGTTCCTATGTAGGTAAAATAAGGAGAACATTGAAGAATACATAGTGACAAACATGAAGATAAAGGCCATACATAGAGAATATGAGGCACAGCTTCACGGTGGAGGAAAAGTGTAAAAAGGTGCAAGAAGCAAAATCAAACCAATCAAACCAATAGGAATAAATATAACAATTACAACAAGAAATTCAATCAAAAGTATAAAGAAGGAAATTAAGCACAAGAAGACAACCAAACTAGAAGAGAAGGAAAAAGTAAATTTTTAAGGGTGTTCTTATTTTAAGAGTGTAGTCCGATGCAAGGGAATCAAGAACATACAGTCATACGGTCATGAGAGAAACATATAATTTTGTTTATGTCATGAGGAGGTGTGAATTTCCTCTAATTGTAAATGTTAAAAGTTGAATTGGAAGGTAAATACTCAATAGGTAAGAACTAAATAAAATTAGTGGTTTTATTCCTAATAAGTCCTATTGTGATGTGCTAAAGAATTTATGTAGGAGTTTAAATGAGTGGATGTTGTGTATGATATCATTTCAAATCCATGTTTATGTTTGGCATATTGTTGAGATCATCTAGGAGATAAAAATTTAGTTTTAGGAGTTTTTAAGATATGAAACTCAGAGGAATGAGTGGGAATAATGCATTAAACTTAAGGAGGATCTTATAGAAGAGTTTAGGAGAGATAAGGACCATGTATGAAGCATTCTACAAGTGAATAAAGTATATTTTTGTATGATATTACTTATCTTTTCCTAGACCGTATGTATATACTTTGTCTCGTGCCGAATAGAGAACTTTACACACCAACAAATGGTGGGTTTCAAAGATATGTGATTGCATGTATAGATAGAGGAATGTGATTAGTTGAATTGTTATTATTTTTGGCTCTTGAAAGATAATAATATTTCTTATAGACCTAAGTTTTCCTCCAAGCCCCTAGCTAGGGAAAACAAAATCTGAAACTATATCAAGTAAAAATGGACAAACTTTTGTGATCATATCTTTCTAGAATATGTCTACGAAGTTTTCCAAATTTCATGTCTCACATCACACATGTGAAGTACATACATTATTATTTGCATCTTCCGACTTGAACTAGGTGGAATACAATGTTTTTAGGTTACTTCAAGGGTTAAATCCTTAAGTCAAATCTTGAAATTTATTATGAGGGATCATGTAGGTAAGAAAAAGGTGAATTAAATAATTTAAACATTAGTCTACATGCCTAAATGTTTACTATCATGTTTTGGGTCTATAAAAGGTCTAATTTTTATGGTACACCCAAAGGAATTGTGTGAAATGAAAATTTTGTTATAGATATTAACATGGGGTAATAATCTCTAAATAAACCTCAAAATATTTGGAACAACCAAATGAAATCACCATAAAATTAGATATAAACAAGAGCTACATAATTGCATGCATACATATATCTAGAAACAAACAATCAACCTCTAAACATGATTATATTAGTTATCTACTCAATGAAAGATATCTAAAAAGGAACCTATTAAAGTTATAAAAATTAGTTATATGTTTATGGATGTATCAAAATATTAATAATGGAAGCTCACCATTAATGTCTTCTTCCATTTACTTAAAGCTTTGAAATATTTAGCAAATAACAAGTAAATACCTCAAACATGAAATGAAATGAATCTAAAATGATTAAAGCATAATCTAAATAAGAAATGAGATAAAAGAGAGAGTTCTTATGAAAAGGTGGGAGGGGTAACCTTATATTTATAGTTTTTGGTTTGGATAAAAGGTATTTTGGATGCATGTGGGATTAAAAAAGATCCAAAAAGGTGGGTGATTTTCAGAAAAGTGCATTGGGAGGTGTGAACTAGATTTAGAAGGTCGAGTGGCTATTTTGAAAATTTGAGACATTTGTTTAGAAAGTTAAATTCTTATTAGAAAGTCAAAAGAGGGTAAATTAGCCTTAAAAAGGTTAAATAATGGGAAAAAAGCTTATATGAGCTGGTTTGAGAGGGATTAGCAGATTTAGGGGGTTTAGAAGGGGTTAGAAAGGGTAATTTACTAGTGTAGTGTAGTAAATTAACATGAGACTAGGATAGTTAGTATGATCTTAGTAATAAGATCATGTAGACCAAATTATAGTGTCTACATTTTCCCCTCTTTGAGGTGACATGCATGACGTTACTTCAAAGAAAGTAGACAAGCATAAAAAGTATAAAAATAAATAAAATTGAAGGGGTAGAAAAAAATTTGTCTCGATGAAGGATTCCCCCTGAATCTTGATGGGGTGATGGAGGAATGTGATCGACGATAAAAAAGAGAATGGAAGAAACAATAGTGTGAAAAAGGGAGATAAAAGAAAAAATAACAAGGGCATGGACCTTTGAGCTATCCACAAGGAATTGCTATAGAAACACGTCTTATTCATCATATTGAAAGTAATATTCATCATCGGTCCTTATTGATGTATAAGCATACGATGTAAGCGTAAGATGACATGAAAATCCAAGATACAAACAAATTTCTAGTGCTACAATGGCCAACTCCATGCAACATACATGAATTTAATGCAATACAAGAAGGACACAAACTCATTTAATAGGGAAATAAGTACAATCACACAAACTCAAACCAACAACGTTCAAGACAACAGACAAATAGTTTTTTACTGAGTTGCAATCCCAAATGTTTTGATAAATGCGCTAAACAATTTTTATATGAAAGTGAAAGGATGGACCACACTTTGGTCCCATGGGAAAATAATGTGTATGACGAAACAATACCATAATTCATGCCCCAAAGTATCAATGAAGTAAGTAAGCATAGCTTTCGTAAATGGGTTGGAGATTTAGATGATCCACGAGTTGTTGTTTCAAAAGATGTGATAATGCCAACAAGATCTGGGATGAATGCCATGCAACAAACACATATTTTATCCACAAATGAGTGGATTACCAACATTATGCCATTTTAAAAAAATTACTATTTTTTTGGATTTTGGATGATTAAATAATTTTAAATATTTTTGATTAGTCGAATAATGTAGAAAGTGGAATATCTCCTAGAAGCATGCAAAAACAATTCTCCTGTGGTGAAGAGAATGGGCATCGATAGAAGTAAAAATTCCTCGGATAGAATTAAATAAAATAATTATCATGACATGTAAAATAGAATCAAAATAGAAGAAAATGAAAGATAATAACACCTAAAACATTTGTAAATTTCCTTGGGAAACAAAATGGTCACTAGGAAACACTTAGTGCTCTAGCATAGTGAAAATTAGTAAAAATAATTATTTAAATATAAAAATAATTAGTCTTCTCGAGTTGAAGAACTGTTAGAGTGATCACAACGGAGAAAATATGCACCAGTGCATCACGGAAGCCTAATATACCCACCCATAGGGGGTTAAATCAATCATGGCCAAATCATTAGTAGCGAGAGGTCTTACAAATTTTCACCGTGAGCGAGTGTGAGAGCCATAGAGTCATATGGTGAGGCTACCAAGTAGGAGGAGATGAGAAGATCACATCCGGGAGTACCTTGGGACCCAACAGATAGACCCTATGTCAAATTGCCCTAACCCTACTACATCATTTTTTCTTTTAATGTCGATTTTAGGCATTTTTAAGGATAGATTAGGGTAATTTTGGTATATGTGTGCATGCATACGTCAAAACTATGGGTACATGTATGTTTACCTATCAAAAAAATGGGTGTGTGCACACATATCTACCAAAGTGGACATGTATGCGTCGGGAGGGGGAAAAATTGACGTGCACATGCACATGTCAAAGGGAAAGCATATACGTCGAACTAGAGGTGTATGCATCTTGGGTAGATAGGAAAATTATATAGAAAAAAATGGGTGAGCATACGTGTCGGGGAAGAGGTGTAGGCATCAAATTGGATGTGCATTTGCATTAGGCACGTACATGCGAGACATGCACACATGCATTTAATTAGGTGCGCATGCCCCAAGGGATAGTACATACCTTAAAATTTTCTAACAATTAGCCAAGTATTAAAATAATATAGATGTGGTTGTTGTCAAAGAAGGATGAAATTAATATACTTAGATGAATGAAAGAAGAATTTACTAGAAAAATAGATAGAAGTAGATAGAAATGTAACCCTAACACGTGTATCATTTTTTTTCGAAGAGGATACTACATGTCCTTCATATCTATGAGATATATCACTACCCGGAGGCGATAGAGGCACAATAGGATGAGGAGGATCAGAATATCTTGGATATTATTTTATACATCACGGATTAACCTATGTGGCCTACATGCCACATTACCCTAGATCATGGCCTCCTTATAGGTTTAGTTAAGCGATGACACAATAAGAGTGAGTGTTTCTAGCTCCCTATTGGAAAAATAACTATCTCATTGGATGATGTATGACACATCATGTGGGTCCCCATTCAAGGTGAGTTAATTAAGTACTCTATCCACCAACATGATATTGATCGGTGCATCTTAGAGTTATTAGGTGTTTCATCCATACCATGCCACGGTGTAGACAAGTATATTGTCACAACAGTGTATAGAGGAGCCCGAGCTTAATCAGGTCATGGTTTATCTAATGGATTTTTTTATGGAGTTTTACCCCCGAGAAAACCGTAGCTTCATTTATGATTGGTCTCATCGAGTTATACGTAGATTGATTGATGGTGAGACCAAATTTTTGGCTAAGGCATACCGGTGCACTTAAACCGAGATTTACATTTGATTACATACTATCCGAAGATGGTAGGACCCACCACGCTTCTTCATATCTAGGCATGGCACAACATAGCTAATAATCACCCTATAGGTGTACTGAGAGTTTGAGCTCTGGAGGAGCCATCTAATATGGGATGGGTTCTAATTGGACATGACGTGCACCCACATATGGGAGATGCATACCATTACTAACATGGGCTAGATGAGCTATTGTTAACCAAAATAAGATCACACTTATTTTTGGTCAACTAACACCATTTTCCCCCTTTCGGTGCTTGAATCTGATTTTTTTGTATATTTCAAGCACTTAAGGTCCCTTGAAAGTATTTTCATCAGACTGGAAATTTCTTCCCCTTTCCATTAACATAAATAATTCCTTCTAACTCCTCATATTTTGCAAATGGTGGGCTGATGGGACTGGGAATGAATTTTTTCCAAAAGCAAGATAAGCGGGCCTAAAAAAACTTTTCACGACGGGAAAATTGTGGACCGGTGGGGCGGTGGGAGATATTTTGAATTTTTTTCATATTTTACAAAAGGTACAAGTATAACTACAGGCTCACCGGCCCGAGAATTATTTGTTATGAGAAGTGGAAAATGTGGGCCGGCGGGCTCAGAGATGTCTTTTTGCCAAACATGGAAAATGCGAGCCAGCTGGGTCTATGGGGAATTTTCAAAATTTTGCACTTCTCAAAAAAGTAGATATTTTCAAGTGTAGGCCCACAAGCCCACAGGGTCTCATAGGCCATTGAAAATTCATAGACCCGCAGAGGGTGCCACATGCCTCATCGATGTAACTCGCAGGATAGAATCCAAAATGGAGACCCTAAACAAGCGCCAAGCTTCCACATGTCCCAGGTCTGAAAAGGGACAAAGTCAACCGCTCAAAATTCAAATGTGGTAGATTCGGTGGAAGCCCCCATGTTTCTCAATGACATAGCTTCAAAGGAAGGATCAAATGTAGAAACTCAAATAAGCACCAACTCTCCACGTTTCTAGGGTCCAACAGAAATTGAATGGGTAACGGGCCCAAATCAACTAAGTATAAAAGAACCAAAGGATGACGCCACTTATCTCATTAATGCAAATTCAAAGGCGTGACCTAAAGGAGAGACTCAAATGAGCATGAGCCTTCCTAATGTCTAGGGTTCAAGAAAGGCATCAGACCGAATTAGCTTAGTATCACAAACTCATGGAAGGAACCACAAGTCAGCTTGGTGCAAATTCAAAGGTGAATCCAAAAGTGGGTCTCCCAAATAAGTGCTGGCCCTCCACATGTCCAGAGCCTAAAAAGATAGAATCGATCGTTAAAAATTGTAAGCAGAGATGAGCCAGCGGAAGCTTCCACATGTCAACATGACACAACATCACAAGTAAAATTCAGAGTGGGTTCCCATATGTGTGTTGAGCCTCCACATGTCCAGGGTTAGACATATGGCCCCACCAAACAAAGGGAATTATCCAAAACACAAATAAATAGGGAGAAGTAGCGAAAGATTCCACATGTGTCATTGGCACATTTTCAAGAGTCGAATCCAAAGGTGGTCCCCAAATATGCACCAAATGACCACATGTCTATTCAGCGTAGTTTCAAGGCATGACCCAAAAGGCAGTCCCCAATCGAGTACCAACCCACCACGTGATCGTGAGTCGAAAAATATAAGGCTGGTCGTTGAAAAGTCCAAAATCCTATGGAGGCCTCCATGTGTCTTATCCACGTAACTTCAAAATTAAAATTTGAGGGCAGTTTCCAAACAAGCACGAAGCCTCAACATGTCTTGGGTTAAGCATAGTGTCTTTGCCAATAGGAGGAACTAAGTCTGAAAATAGAGGAAATCGAGAAGCCCATGGAAGCCGCCAAGTGTCAGTTCGGCACAATTTCAAACGCGAGAGGAAGGGCCTAAATCTTAAAGATGTGTGAGGCTACCATGTGGACCCTCTATGGATAGAATATTTTAAATATTCATATCCCATGTTAAACACCTAACCCCGACCTTCGACATACCCATATATTTCACCTGGAATCTCAGTTTTGAGTGGGAAAGGAAATTTTAGAAAGCTCTCGGCACCGGCTTCTCACCTTCCTCCATTAATGTTTTTCTTCTGCCATTTTCAAGGTCAGTAAAGTCTCCCACCTTCCTCTATGATGAATAATTGGATTCTTTCTTTCCCAAAGAAGGGACAACAATGTAGCCATGGGTGTTATAAATGAGACTCTTCATTATGGTAGGTATATTTAATACTCTTCAAGGGGTGGTTAGATCAGGGATAGAATTCTTCCTCCTTTCTCTCATATTCTTCCTATATATTATAAAGGAGGGGTATTTTCTAAAAGTTTGGTCATTGTTTCTATCATGCCCTCTCTCTGTCTTCCTTAGGGTAGAATGTGGAGTCTAAGCCTCTTCTCACATCTCTTTAATGGAATTTTCTTGCATCTTGCCCACCGATGATGTAAAATGTGATCTTATGGAGTAATTAAATCTATTTTGTGATGCCTCTTGTCAATCCTTTGCTTATTATCTTCTTTTCTCTCATCGTTGCAAGGTATACCGTGCATACTCGAATGTCTATTGTTGGTTCTGGGAGTTGTGTTTAATGGGTTTTGAAGTGTTGTTCCATGTGAATTTCATCTTTGGTCTATGATGCATCTTTCATTCCTCTTCATTTCCCACCTCTCTCTAACTCAGGAAGTTGCATTTGTTATCAGCCAATTCCTTTTATGGTGTATCATCGCTTAGTGTAGGATCTCTTTCACTCTCTCTCTCTCTCTCCCTATCTCCTTGGAATGATTAGATTAGGATAGATTCGTTTTTCATTCACTAGAGTATATTGTTTTAGGTAGTCTAGGTAGAAAGAACCATCCTTCTCTGGAGGTCCATCTCAAGTCCTGCAAGTCCCACGGCTTGAGATATGGTCCAATGTTGTTCAATCACATCGGATGCCCCATTTTAGACTCAACACATCTAGGGGTGTTGTGATTTTTACCAATATTTTTGGCATGCCCTGTGGGACAGTGTCCAAGCAACTTACCACTTAATTTAATCAATTTTATGTGTTCTGGTGGGATTTAGCCTTTTGAGGAAAATGGAAAGCACATTTGGTGACTCCATTTGGTCAACAACCCATACTCGAGTTGCAGACTTTCCTTACATCCATTTCCACCCATTATTCTTTTCACATCTTTCATTTTCTTCCATCCCATGAAGTTATGCAATCTTGACTTGATTTCCATCTTGGGATTCACACTTTTAGTAGAAATAGTGCAATCCACCTCCAATGTATTTCCCAACTCCTCCAAATCAGCATTATGATCAGATCTAGAACCATTATGCTTACCCATATGAATAGTGTCAAAACCATTTTGGCCAAGGAGCTTATCAAGAGAAAGGGTGTGCGTTCGATGGTGACGGTTATGTGGAGAATGTTGGTTTATTGGAGAAAATCCAAAGAATGGACGAGGAGATTCATTCTTATGAGTTGAACACAAGACAACCTTGTCAATCGGTAAGTCCACCACCTCCTAGCTTTTATTTTCCTCTTCCTCAATCAATATCATTCAGAAGCAAGTTGTCATGAGTCTAGCTCCCCATCTTCCACCCCAATTTTTGATTTCCATTCTCCATATCCTAATCTTCCATCTCATCTCAATTCTTCTACCCTTTTCCATTCCAAACATTCATCCCCTCCAAACAAATAAGAAATTCCACTTCCCTCACCACCACAAAAATTGTAAAGCTCGTTAAAATCCCATCCACTACTCTTGCATTCCCAATTACATGTGGGGAAGATATTCCAAAGACTAGTCAAGGATAACAACAAGAAGAGGATCCCAACAGAGAAGAAATGATAGATTCTATAAAGATCTTGTTGATGGTAAATCCAACAGAGGAGGTCAAGGTTGAAGATCCAATGGTGGCCGAGGCTAAGTTTGCAGACAAGGAGAACAAGAACAAGTAGGAGAAGATCAATGATTTGTTTGCTCTAAATGTAGTGTCCATAATGGAACTTTTTTCAAGAGGATGCTTATCTAATCTAAGCTACACAACCAAACCAAGGAGGAAGAACAACCAGCTCCAAGTCCCATTGAAGAGGACTAGTGGGAGAGATCAAATAAGAGTTGAGGCCACTTAGTGAAGAAAGAATTATTGAATATTTTTGCTTTCATTTGAAGGGCCTGATTTGATTGATGAACCCATGACAGAGGAGGACCATATGGTTCTAGAAGCTTCAGGTGCAAAGCAGGCCATAGAAGAACCTTTAGTTCTTCCTCCCACTTCATCCCCTTCAATCTCTAATATTGAAGAAGAGTTTTATCTTTCAAACTTCATGTTTGAGGATGAAGGGAACCATGATGAGCAAGTTGCAAATAAAGAGGACACCATGGAGGAGGTCGTGCACATGCAGAGGACAATAAGGAGGCAGTGTGTCTATCGACATGGAAGATTTCTTTGATGGAGAGGACCCCGAGGAAATAACATCATTTACTCCTCCATCTTCCCCTTCCAAGCACATGAGCCTTTTGCCATGAAGGATAGCATTCAATTAAAATAGCTTGTACTTCATAATAGCCCTCTTAAACCAAGGCTAGAAAGTATGAATCTTCCATGTTCTTCACATGAGAAGGAAGTGGAAGAGTAAGAGGATGTAATCATTTGTCTCACACCATCCACCCAAGAAGGTTAGCAACAAGACTCCATTATTGGGGTTGAAATTCAGAACCATGGGCACTTCCATTGGATCAAACTATGCCCAATCAAGTACTTGGCTTTATTGGAGCCAAAGGAGAAGCCAAAACTAGTCATGCCTACCGTAGGGCATGAGGATGAGTACTAAAATACCAAGGGTCGCCATCAACACCTCTAGGAGTCCAATGCCAATCAGATTGAGTAGGTATTTTTGATTGATGTTGATACCTTGATGATATGGGTGGAGGATTGACCTCTTGTCATTTTTTCACTCATACAAGCAGCCATATTTAGTTGAAAATCATTGGCATGGCTGCACGTTTTGAGAAAGGGAAACTACTTCTCCCTACCACTTGTAGGATTTGTTTGAGTCCCCTTTCTCTCTTCTTAGCGTAGTATAGAGTATGTTTGTTTTCAAAATAGGAAGTGCTTATGCACACTCGAATATCCCACATGGGATTTGTATGATTTCCAATTTTATACATAGTGTGTTTTGGTGTTTTGTTCCTCATACACATGACATCGAAGTGGCATTTAGTGTGATCGGCCACTGTTCCAGTTGATGTTCCAAATAGCTCAAGGATCGATGTTCAAATTTTAGATCATATTTTTGTTTACTAGGAAGACTCGATGCCCAATGGATGCTTTAAGGTAACTAATCATTTCACCTAGTAGATAGGTGATCCCCATGAGTTGCCAAATTGTTAACAAAATAAACTCACACTTATTTTGGGTCAATAATCACCATTCTCCCCCTTTACATTAGGTAGGATATTTCTTCGCCTTTCAAGAAATATAAAGAATTCCTTCTAACTCCTCATATTTTGCAAATCATGGGTTCATGGGCCTGGAAATGACTTTTTGCCAAAAGCAGACCGACAGGCCTAGAGAACAATTTTTGCCATGGGAAAATTACAAACCGGTGGGACAAGTGGAGATACTTGGACATTTTTACACTTTTCGTAAAAGGCACAAGTATAATTGTGGGCCCACATACATGAGAATGATTTCTTATGAGAAGTGGAAAATGCGGAATGGTGGGCCCGAAGATGTCTTCTCACCAAACGTGGAAAATGTGGGCTAGCGGGCCCGGGGATGATTTATTTTACCAAAAGTGGGTCTACGGGGCCATGGAAGAGAATTTTCCTAAGTGTAAAATTAGGTCAACGGAACTATGGGGCAGCTTTAGTACTTTTGCACTTTTAACAAAATGGGATAGTTTTCAAGTGCGAGCCCACGAGCCTGCGAGGTCTCATTGGCCATTAAAAATTCATAGACCCGAAGAAGGTGCCACGTGCCTCATTAGCGCAACTCCAAGGATAGAATCCAAAATGGAGATTCCAAACAAGTGCAAATCTTCCATGTGTTCCAGTCCAAAAAGTGATAGATTCATTAGTTGAAAAGTCAAATGGGGCAGAGTCGGTGGAAGCCCCCATGTGTCTCAATGGTGCACCTTCAAAGGAAGGATCAAGTGCATAGACTCAAATAAGTGCCAACTCTCCACATGTCTTAGTTCCAAAAGAAATAAAATATGCAAAGCAGCCCGAATCAAGTAAAGTATAGAAGAACTGGTGGATGGTGCCATGTGTCTCATCAGCAAAAATTCAAAGGCACAACCCAAAGCAGAGACTCAAATGAGTGCGAGGCTTCCACATGTCCGGGGTTCAAGAAAGGCATCATCCAAAATCAGCTAAGTATCACAAACTCATAGAAGGCACTCAGACGTCACACCTTAGTGTATATTCAAATTTAAATCCAAAATATGGTCTCCCGGATAAGTGTTGGCCCTCCACGTGTCCAAATCCCGAAAAGGAAGAATTCACCGTTGAAAATTCTAAGCAGAGGCAAGCAAACGAAAGCTTTCACGTGTTAGCATGACCTAACTTCAAAAGTAAAATTTGGAGTGGGTTCCCAAATGTACGCTAAGCCTCCACATGTTTAGGGTTAGACATATGGTCCCGCCAAACAAAGGGACTTAGCCAAAGCATAAAGAAATAGGGCAGAGTAGTGGAAGCTTCCACGTGTCTCATCGGTGCACTTTCAAGAGGCGAATTGAAAGGTGGTCCCCGGACATGTGCTAGCTTGCCACATTTCTCAACAACACAATTTTAAAGGTACGACTCAAAACAAAGTCTTCAAATGAATGCCAACCCGCCACGTGGTCAGAGTCTAAAAAGGTAAGGTCAATTGCTGAAAAGTCTAGAAATCCCGCAAAGGCCTCCACGTGTCTTATCCGCGGAACTTCAAAAGAAAAATATGAGGTTCATTTCAAAAATGTGTGAAGCCTCCACATGTTCTCAAGTCAAACACAATGTCTACACCAATAGGAGGAACTAAGATAGAATACAGAGGAAATCGGGAGTGCAGAAGCCATCACGTGTCGGTTCGATGTAATTTCAAAAGTGAAAGGAAGGGGATGAATCTTTAAGATGCGTGAGGCTGCCACATGCACCCCGTATGGAAACACTGTTTTAAATATTGATATCCCACATTCAATGCCGACCCCGACCTTGAGATGGCCATATATTTCACCTGGAAGCTTGGTTTTGAGTAGGAAATGACATTTTAGAAAGCTCTCGGTGTCGGCTTCTAACCTGCCTCCATTAATGTTTTCAGCCTGCCATTTTCGAGGCTGTCAAGTCTCCCACCTACTGCAGTTGATGAAGAATGGTCTAATTTCTTTCCTAGTAAGGGACAAAAATGGGGAATGGGTGTTACATTGAGACTCTTCATTATGGTAGGTGGATTTAATACTCTTCTAGGGGTGGTTGGAGTAGGGTTCAAATTCTTCCCTCCTTTCTCTCTTATTCTTCCTATATATTGTAAAGGAGGGGCATTTTCTAAAAGGTTGGTCATTGTTTCTCTCCTACCCCTCTCTCTTTCTTCCTTAGGGTAGAATTTGGAGTCTAAGCCTCTTCTCATGGCTCTGTAATGGAATTTTCTTGCCTCTTGCCCACTGATGATGTACTGTCTGAAATTATGCAGCGATAAAAAAATTTCATGATGCATCTTGTCCATCCTTTACTTATTTTATTGTCTCTTCTTTCTTCTCATCATTTCAAGGTATACCATGCATAATCTAATGTCTATTGTAGGTTCTGGGAGCTATGTTTAATGGGTTTTGAAGTGGTGTTCTGTGTGAATTTCATCTCTAGTTTGTGATGCATCTATCCATCCTCTCCATTTCTCACCTCTCTCCACTTCAGGTAGTTGGATTTGTGATCAGCCATTTACTTTTTGGTGTATATCCACTTAGTGTAGGCTCTCTTTCACTCTTTCTCTCTCTCTCCTTGTCTCCTTGGAATGGTTAGATTAGGATAGATTTATTTTTCCTACACTAGAGTAGCTTGTGGCGAGTATAGTCTAAGAAGCAGAACCAACCTTCTCTCGGAGATCCATCTCTAGTCCACAGTCCCATGCCTTGAGAGATGGTCCAATGTAGTGCAATCACACCTTTGGATGCCCCATTTTAGACTCGGGACATTCGAGGGTACTATGATTTTGCACCAATATCTATAATAGGCTACGAGTAGTATGGAGGCCCCATCGACATTTTCGGTGGCCTTGGGATGGCCTAGAGCTTAGCACAGTGAAAGTGAAACACTTCATTATGGGAAGACACAACTATATGCGAGAGATTTACAGTGGTGGATCAAAGCGAGATAGTTTGGCATCACACAGATGTTCCCTGTGCAAGACATGTGGTATGCCCATTGTGGCTAGAGAGTATTTGGATATGGGGCCATAGATTACCAGGATGGAGCACTCGATGAGCTTCTTATAGGTGGTTCCTGCTATGTGGGTACTGGAGATAGAACCGAGATCCAAGGTGTACTCTAGAGTATGCTCCATGGTACCATGGAGTTATTCCTCATCGATTGACGATTACTAGAGCTGCCTACGAGGAAGGAGTGAGGGCACTCTGAGTGGGGCTTCCTAGTGGTGTGATGAGGATGGAGGTGACGGTGATGATGGTTATGATGATGATGATGATGATCCTTTTGATGGCTGGCATCATGATGGGGGTGGTTGAAAAGGTCCTCCATTACAAAATCCATAAATATAAGGACCTAGACCCAAAAAGAGATAGATACCTAGGGCTCCAGATATAAATCCACCTCTAGAAGGCATTCTAGTGGGGATATATGCCCCTTTAGAGCAGGTTTTCCCATAGCACGTCTTGTCACCTCGTTCTCCGTAAAGTGGTAGGGATGACGGTTAGCTAGCTACATTTCAAGAGAAGTTATAGGCAAAGTGATAGTCATATAGGTACACATGGTGATAGAGAGAGACAATGTTAGGGAATAGGTACAATCCTTGACATCGAGAGAGATATGAGCAGGGCAAGGACATTCAGTATGGGATGGTATAACATGGCAATCGTAGATTAGGCGGTTGACAACATAAAGTGATTAGACATTGAGCCTCTTAAATAAGACACAATCAGTACAAAGTGTCACTACAAAGTAGGATCAGGTTCAAGCATAAGCACATCAATTTATCATTCAAAGAGATCAGAGAGAGAGCCTTTTCTATACCATTAATATAAAGATATCGGAGGTTTCCACTACGAGATATGCCCATGTTGATAGGAGAAGATTGATAGTTGAGCAGATGTCGCCAGATAGGCACCCACTATATTTGAAGATACAAATATGATCTAGGATATTATGAGAGATAGTGGTGATGATTCATATTACAAGGTCACCTATCATAGAGCATTTCCAATAAGGTGGTGAGTTGCACCCTTTGATTAACTAGATGTGAGGAGGATAGGCTCTATATCATGGAGGTCGGGATGATCGGTCCGATCATTACAGAGCCAACCTGGATAGTAGGGTGATACAACTAGATCCATCCCATCATAACCACCATTATTTGATCCCCAGGACATAGACTAGGCATCCCTAAAGAGGTTGAGAGTCATGGATGATTCTCATTTGTACATATATATGTATACATAATTTCCTCTTATGAACGATTTGTTTTTATTTATGCCCTTTAGATGGAATATTTGTATCGATGATGTATATTTTATCTTGAGACTAACATTTATACACATATATATGGACATTCAATGGTTTATTATTATATTTTGTCATGTTTTATATGCTCTTATGATGATGATCCATGTTGATAGTTGTATGAGTGTATCATGATGATGTATGATTTCCCATTTCCTATGTATATTTCATGCTTAGATAGAGATGTTGTACCACATGTTTTTACATTGATGATATATCTTCAGCTGATATCATATGCTTTAGATATGAGGTGTTATGGTTATATGCTAGCATTTGGGATGATACTAGATGATATTGGTGTGGGGGGATAGATTTATGATTATATGCAACCCCTTTTTCCCCAATTGATGATAAAGTATGTGATGATTAGCTTAGTATACATGCATGATGCAAAACTTGGTATTTTATATATATATGAGGTATTAGATGACGTTATATGTGATGAATGATAGATGATAGATGTGATAAAAATATGTGGAGTAAACAAACATACAAGTAAAAAGTTAACAAAATAAACAAATATATACATATAACAACCGCACAACAATACGCTACTAAAAATGAACTCATGAAATTTATAACAACAAATTAAATTGGCATTCAATCTAAGTAAAATGAATCTGAAAATATGCACACAACAGATGATGAAAAATACACCAATAACTTTGCAAACATAAATGATAAAAATGAACGCAATGTAAAACATAATTAAATCAGACAAGATTCAATGTAAGGTAAGAAAACGAACCTTTTGTAAATCACACAACACAAAAATGCTCTCACAATCAAAACTATAGAAACCGAGAACTGAAAGTAATCAAGTCACTACCTTTTTTCATGGGAAAGCATTGGTATATTTTCTATTTCTTTCTTTGGGTTATCCCTGAAAGATAGTTTTCCACGAGATTGTTTACATTGTTTTTAGGGTTTCCTTAAGAAAATGTTATAATTTTTTTGGAGCTTTATCCCTAGAAGGGGGATTTTATTAATGTTTAGGTTTTGGTGCATCCCTTTTTTGAATGCTTTTTTATTTTCTAAGGTCCTCATACGAAAGCAATGTACATGGACAAAGAAGTGTAGATGCCCTCAAAGACGATGTGGGAATATGTAAAGGGAAAAAATCCACCCGTATATGTACGAGAAAGTAGAATATGAAGGTTCCCAACATTAGATGGGAATATACTAAGGCACATCCTTCATGTAGATATAAGAAAAAATAAGCAAGATCATGGATTTGCAAGATAGATTTGGTAGGGTTACTAGACCTAACAAAGGAGATAAATCCTAGAAAGCGATAAGAATTACCCATCTAGATCAAAGAGTAGTTTATGAATGATGAATCCTCCTTGAGATATGAAAATTGAATTTCCCAAAAGACCTTCCCACTTTTCCACATTTGCGTGGTTTTAAGACATGCATGACCTATTTTTTCTTTAGTTTTTTCTCAATTTTCTCATGTTTTTCTTGTTTTTTCTTTATTTTTCTACTTTTTTAGTTCTTATCTTATATCATCACCATGTTTATGCATACAAGTAATTGATATGCATGGAATTCATAGGTTTCAAAAGCTCTTCAACATCCGAGTAAGCCATTTTGTAAGCTCCTAATCCATATTTAGAAACCACTACATAAGGCCATAACTAGTTACCTCAAGTTTACGTTTCTTTTCTTTGTCCTTGACATTGTTCTTCTGATTTTCTTTAAAAAAAAAAAGATCACTTACATCAAATTCCCTATGTATGATCCAGTTTTTATATCCTCTTGATACTTTTGGTAAACCTTTAGGTGATTACACATTTTTATCCACTTTTCATCCAATAGCTCTAACTCTCTCTAAAGCCGAGCTACTCTATAGTCTTCATCCTTATCAAGATAGTTCCATAGAGATATTCTTAGGGAGGGAAGATATAATTATAAGGGTATGATGGCTTTAGTGCCATAGACTAGAGAAAATAGGGTTACACCAATAGGAGTGCAGATGGAGGTTCGATAGGCCCAAAGGGTGGGATGTATTTGTAAGTTCCAATTACATTCGGCCTTACCATTTTCTCCATGATCCAAACAAGAATTTATTGGATGCCTCAAATTGAACATTACCTTGGGGAAAATAGGGTCTAGAGAACTTGAGATGAATATGGAAGCATTGACACAATGTATTAACCATTTTATTCTTGATGGATTTACCATTATCTATGATAATGGCAGAGGGGATACAATAATGGAAAATGAGATGATTCATGATGAATTTCGAGATTTATACACCATTTACATAAATGAGAGGTACAACCTCTATGCATTTACTAAAATATTTTGTGGTGTTGATAATGTGGGTGTGGCCATCTGAAGAAGAAGGATGGAGCTTCCTATTATATATAGGACCAATTTAGAAAACAATTAAGGCATTGTGATAGGTGCAAAGCTTGTGTTGGCGCATGTATAAAGTTTCCTTACTTTTGGCATAACTCAAACTTCGTACAAAATTACAATAGTTTGCTTCCATGGCAGCCATTAATACCCACTCTTAAGAGATTCTTATCTAATACCATACCACTCATGTGCACTCCACAAATACCTCCATCTACTTCCTTAATAACATGGAATGACTTAGTAACATTTAAATAGTGAATCAAATTTACGTCGTAGCAACAATGATAAAGGGTACCTCCTATGAGGTTATAGTGGGATATGCAGCGGATAAGGGATTTATTATAGAATGGATAATGTCTAGGGAAATGTTCCATGTTGTAAGTATTTGAATATAGAGTCATACCAAAGGGAGGATAGACCAAAAATTTCACATGCCAATTAAGATTCCAACATGTCATATACGGCCACCTATAAATGATCTATAATGAAGTACATGTTACGTTCCTAAGGTGGAATATGTTAGAGAGAGCCAATTGTGGCCATGACATCTACTAATCTATTATGTGACCTCATTTTTTTCTCAAGGAAAATCTATGTAAAATACTCCTTCAATGTATTAACCGATTTCTTGTATGGAATAAGTTTCTCATATTTAACGTTATACTCATCATAAAATTTCTTTGTAATGAGTTGTGAGTCCCCAATGATGCGTAGTCTGTCTGATATTCCAAGTGATAAATAACTTGATGCTAGTAATGAGTGCATCATATTCTATAATATTATTAGTGCATGGAAATTCAAAATGGAATGCTCTTAGAATAACCTCACCTATGGTAGTGATGAGCACTAATCCTAATCTATATCTCGTGGAAGGTGAATGATCCATCACAATGAACCTACCAATCCATAGATTCTTCAACATACATTGATCTAGTAGATCTAGACATAAAGGTTCCATCCTTGGTAAATGAGATTTTGTAAACTGATAAGCCAATACCTTTCCTTTCATTGACTTCTTGTTTACAAACTAAATATCAAATTCACTCGGATAATGATCCAATTAGCCATTCATATTATAAGGTTAGGCTTGGATAAGAGGTATTTGAGAGGGTCAACTTTACATATTAGTTTGGTCTTACTTGTTAAGGAGATAATGGTGAAGTTTTTGAAATGTAAAGATGACTGCTAGGTAGGACTTTTCAACTGTGGGTAGTTAAATTCATAGGTGATCAAGGTGTCACTGCGGTAATAGACTGCCCTTTCTCTATGTTCTAGGCCATATTGAGAAAGCAGTACAACATTAACAAATAGGGTAGCTAGGAATATAATAGGAGATGTTTTCTTATGGTAGGTGATATGAGTATGATTGGGTTGACAAGGTACCATTTAAGCGGCAAACACTTTTGACAGTTTGGTCCCTAGTTGAAAGTAGCATCTTTTTTCAATAGATGCCTAAATGGATGGAAATTATCCTTAAGTTGTGAAATAAAATGATGGGTTTCCTATTTATTTCCTTGTAAAAATATTAATTTTTTGATATTTTTATGTGGAGGAATTTCTGTTATATTTGTAACCTTTGTAGGATCTACCTCTATTCCTCTCTGTGAAAGGATGAAACCTTAGAGCTTCCCGAAAAAAATGCAAAAGACACACTTCTTAAAATTCAAACATACTTTGTAATCTTGGAGACATTATAAGTTATGTCTTAGCACTTCATGGTGCTCTCCTATGCTTTTATATTTTGCTAAAATATCATCAATGCAATTCTCCATGATGTCATTCATAATGTCAAGGAAGATGACTATCATTTCACACTATTAGGTGGCCTCAACATTCTTGAGTCCAAAAGGCATGATCTTGTAAAACAATGTCCCCCAAAGGGTGATGAAAGTTGCCTTATGCTAATATTCCTCTACAATGAGGGTCTAGTTATAACTTGAAAACTATCCATTAAGGATAATATTTCATGATCAAAGTGGTAGAATCGATAATCATATATATATTAGGCAAGGGATAGTGATCTTTGGGGCATACCTTATTGATGTCATGGAAGTTAGTTTAGATTCTTATGCCGATAGGATTCTTTTGAACTAGGACTATGTTAGATATCAAATCTGAATATTCAATAGGTTTAATGAAGTCAACAGCTAATAACGTTTCTAGTTCTTCTTTGATAATTAGTGCAATTTTAGGATGCATCATTCTCAACTTCTACTTAATGGGTTTGGTGTCCTGGGTGTAAAAAAGGTTGTGTACGACCAATTCTCGGGTCCAAACCAAGCATTCTCGGGTCCAAAAAGACCTTATGTTCTTGAGATGAGAGTGAAGTTCCCAACTTTATCATTCTAGGTTCCTCTTCTCGGTGAATGCTGATATTGATTATTTATTTAACCGTAATTTGAGAAGCATCTTCCATCCATGTAGGATCAGGGGGAAGACTGAGATCAACCTCCTTAGGTGGCTCATCATAATTTTTGAATGGGTATATCATTTTGTCTATAGGTTCAAGTCATTCTTTTTATCTACGAGTACTTCAAAAAATTTGTCACTATGAGACTTGCATTTATTATTTCGTAAGGCTTCTCTCGAAGAACTCTTACTCTTTATTATGACCTTATTATTCAAGCATCCACACATATCTTCTTATTCTCCAAAGTATGCACATGCATCTAGTTGAATTTAAAATTCTTTCTTGTGATCGCTCGTTGGAATAAAATCCTCGAGATCCATGAATTCTACAAATTCTTTATCGTTCTCAAAGAAATAGATTAGCACGTGAAATTTTTGATCCTAATCTACAAGTTCGGGATATAAAAGGGATACTTGAAAATTGTTTTGAGGATTGGATCTGAATAAGGTAAAGACATTTGAATCAGGGAATAGGTTAGTAGAGGAAAGATCCTTGTATAGGCTACACCGGGAATCTACATCGCTATCCGAATGAGATGAGTTATCATCACATTCAAAAGAGGTGAGATTGATCTAAAAGGGTGGATCATAATGAGGTCTTATTCTAAGACCACATTTGTTATATTTGAAATGAGGGATAAGAATGGTTTCTAATCATCCTTGTGTATTGATACCACATCTAAACCCATTGTAACCCATGATGTACATCATGCGATGTCAATTGATATACTGCGGGGCCTAATGGCATGAAGCCATGGTACCCTTAGGTACTCTGCTAGTGGGATCTTCTAACATATTTTCCTCAGATAGGAGACCGCTAGGGATGAACTTTTCTAGTAGTTTAGGGAACTTATCCTGAGTGCTATTGAACTAAAAGTAAGGTTTACCATGTGTCCTAGAAAACACTGATAGATTTGATATTAATAAGGCCCATTGAAAAGATAATTATTCTCCGGGCCATACTTTTCTCGACGTTTCCTCCCATGATGTAAAAGGGTAAACCAATGAAGTATTGTTTTTATTACAAGGAGTGAGTGAATCTAAATCCACCCATTCCTTGATAGTTTTTATTTATAAATGAACAACAATATCTTAAGAAGGATATTCATAAGATGCATGAGAAAAATTGTGCAATTCCCTAAAATGTGTGAATGATTCTAGGTCACATTGAATGGTGATTATATGTCCTTCATGACATATCTGATACGTTGATGGAAATATGAAGGAATGGATTGTATGGCATGGAACATTGTACCATGAAAAGTTGGCCATACTTCCATTAGAACTATTGTAGTACCCACTCGACTCTCGATCCTCATTATCATAAGTTGTGATTGTAATAGATTTGGCCCCTAGATCCATTTATTAATGGACTAGATGCTTAACCAACTTCAAAGTACAAATATTTAGATCAGATCCACCATCCAAAATTACTCTTTTGATCTTACAAAGGGTAACAACCAATTCTAAGTATAGGGGTAAGTTTTTCTATGGGTCATTATGCAAGATTGCAATGTGATAAAAAATGAAATGATCATTTGAGTCAATGTGTATGATTATTGCTTAAAGGTGTGGGGGATCTATATGTGGAGACTCCCAAACTCTGTAATGTTTTATAAAATATGTTTTATGGGCATTATAGATTTTGAGGAGATCTAAGATCGATATCCTAGCGGGTGTCTTCTCCAACTATACTATTAAATTGTACTGACCTTCCTTATGGAGAGGTAGGGGATATTGTATGATCAAATGAGTGTGTCGCATCCCTAATACAATTTTTTTTTCTAAGATACTAATAATATTGACCTATTCATCAAATAAACTAATACATCCTATAATGGAGTTAAATGGGCTATCATTAGTTGGGTAAACATAGGTAGAAGTCCTATAGTCATTGGAATTTTGTCTATTATCTAGATTCATGTTCCTCTTATCCACGTGGTGAGGAAAGGGCTGTTTGAAGATACCCATTTTCTCATTTAGACCTTGTCCCAAGTCAAGGGGGAATCTACAACATTTTCCCCTCTTTGATGAGGTCTTGTATATAATTACGTAGTCGCAAGCACCTATGTGTTTTGTGTCCCTTTACACGATTGGAATCACATTACTCCTACTCTTTGAACCAACTAGGGTTAGGAGCATCCTTTGGATATGGTACTGTCATGGTTGGGTGTGAAAATGCATGTAATGAAAAGTTTGTTAAAGCTATAAACATAGGGTAAGAATCTCTGAAGAAACCCCAAAAGCTTTGGAACAACTAAAACAAATTACCATCATATTAGAGATAAAAAAGAGCTACCTATTTGCATGCATACATAATTCTTGAAACAAACAATCAACCTCTAAACATGACTATATTAGTTCTCTACTCCATGAAAGATATCTAAAAAGGAACCTATTAAATTTCTAGTAACCATTATGTGTTTATGGATGTCTCAAAATCTTAAGAATGGAATCTCACCATTAATGGCTTCTCCCATTTACCTAAAGCTTTGAAATATTTAGCAAATAACAAGTAAATAGCTCAAATATGAAATGAAATGACTAAATCGTAATCTAAATAAAAATGAGATGAGAGAGAGAGAGATCTTATGAAAAGGTGTGAGGGGTACCCTTCTATTTATAGTTTTTGGTTTGGAAGAAAAGGTCTTTTGGATGCATGTCGGATTAAAAAGGAGCTAAAAAGGTGATTTTTAGAAAAATACATCGGGAGGTGTGAACTAGATTTGGAGGGCCAAGTGGCTAATTTGAAAAGTCGAGAAAATTGTTTAGAAAGTCAAATTCACATTGGAAAGTCAACAAGAGGGTTTATTAGCCTAAACAAGGTTACTTAAAGGGAAAAAGATTATAGGATCTGGTTAGAGAGGGATTAATAGATTTAGGGGTTTAGAAGAGGTTAGAAAGGGTGATTTACTAGCGTAGTGTAGTAAATTAATAGGATACTAGGATAGTTAGTATGATCTTAGTAATAAGATCATGTAGACCAAATTATAGGTGTCTACCTGGAAGTGTGATTCTATATGAAGTATGAAGTATATATTTTAACATGTGTTCAAGAACCCGATAAATGAAATTAATAACACACCTATATTTATATGGTTGTTTGATAAAATTTTGAGATCCAACTCAATTTATATGGTTATAAGGCTAGTATGAAAAGAGGCCTTAAAGAGAGATTACATGTGAAATATAAGGGTACATGAATCTAAAAGGGTGTAAACACCTTCATATAGGGTAGGTAAGGTGTTTTAAGAATATAGGGCATGATCTAAGACTCTACATGTTATTTTGAGCACCTTGAAAATGAAAACATATGTGGGATATGATTAGTGTAAAGGAACATTACTTGGTAGAGTTAGATTAGAGGATATATTCAAGAAGGAAAGGTACTAGGAAGTAGTAATTTTAGTCCTATGGAAAATGATGAATGGTGAAAAACAATCGCTCCATCTATAACGAAGTCAAGGAAATCATATTGTGTTTGCATGCATATAGTAGTTATTTTAAAAGAAGGATTATGTTGGTGGTATAGAGCCAACATTGTGAGCTAGTGTGACAAATGTATCTAAGGAATAAATTGTGTGATAAGATCCTCTGGCAAGGTGTGATGGAGAGATTCATCAATGAAAGTTCTCATGTGTTGAGAAATATCTTACAGGACAAGAGGTAATTATGGTAAGTGTAAGAACATAGTGAAGTTGTAAAACCCTTGCATCACTAGAGAGGATGTTTCACATGCTAAGATGGGGTCTTGATGGGATGGGACACATAATTCTTCTATGTTGGAAAATTTCATCATCAAAGATGTCTTACTAGAGATGATTTTTGGTTTTACTAAAATGTAATTTTAAATAAGCAGAAATGTATTTGTGTGTGTGTGTGTGTGTGTGTGTGTGTGTGTGTGTGTGTGTGTGTGTGTGTGTGTGTGTGTGTGTGTGTGTGTGTGCGTGCGTGCATGCATGTGTCTATATATATTTCCAATGCATTTTAACAATTGAGTATATAAATTTTTCACATAAAATAAAATTAATAAAATAATGTGTCTTTCATAAAACAATTTAATGTCAAATAATGCATCCAATATCCCATGTCACTTCCTCACATTTTTTTGAGCATGTGATAACCATTATGTATAATTTTTTTATAAATTAGTAAATATATTACATGTGAATTTTGTTCCATTAAGTGATGTTGATATTCAAATAAAAATTTGGAGTTAAATAGGTAGATGTTGGAAATTCCAAATCCGTGAATGTTGGTGTATGGGAGTATGTTTGAAAAATTCACTAAAGTGAATTTTAATATTTTTATTCATCATTTACCTAGATAATAAAGTATCTAAGTTATGAAAATAGTAATTTGTAGTCTATTTGCACAAGTTTCATTGTTCTAGTGAGATAGATTTGTTATTGTTTTCCATTAATGATATCATTAGACTCTCCACCGTACATTCATCAATCATTCGAGAATAGATTTTTGTGGGAATACCATCCACTGGCATCCTACATAAGTATCATCCAAAAATATAAATTTCATTATGAATTTCTTGTTTTAACTAACACCATTTAGTGCAAAACAATGAAATTAATATGTAAACAATCAAAATAGAGGAGATGACCTTACTAAGATATCAGTAGTTAGGTTTGGAGATCTATGGATCAAACAATAGGTAAGACAAAAATAAATAATATAACTTAAATGAAATTAATGTAAATATAAAGAGATGATATTCAATAAGATAACTATATTAACTAGAATAAAAAATATACAATACTAATCTAAGATACCATGGTGAGGGAATAAGATGATCTCATTTTCGTAAAATGACAAAATATGGTTACGAAATAACTTTATGTATAGAGGGTGGTCCTTGATCCATCTATCTCTCTAGAGAAGAACTACACAGAGAGATAAACACTATTAGGTTGAGAAGGGGAAAAGATTCATGTCCTAGATTCACTATAGGAGACATAATAGTGCAAGAAAACTATCCAAGAAGAAGAGTGTCCAATCTAATTCAAGCAAGGTGCAAGATGATGCAAGAGATAAATGAGTACAAGAAAATATGGCAAAAAGAGAAAATTATATGGTAGTTTGAATGATTTTGTATTCATTTCTTTGAGTGTCAATGAGTTGTGTATATATAGGATTCCATCGCTCACAAGTGATGGCATTGAGAAATAGAAATAAAAACTTCCATCATCTCGCATGGGCGATGGCATCAACCAAACATGATAAAATGAGGTAATATATGTTGTATATCATGGATATGGATAAATAAGGTGAAAATTGGTGATATGAATGCAAGAATTTGTGAACATAATATGTCTAACACGTATGAGGATAAGGATAACTACTGATAGGAAAAATATGGCCAAGACCAAGTATCAAGATTATCTCTATGTATTATTTCTAACCCATTATGATTACATTCCTGTCAAGCCTGTTAAGGAACTTGTTGTAGAAAAAGATGTTTCAATGACCCTTATCTCGTAAAAATGAAATTATAAGTAACATGTATGAAATATGAAAAGTGAACAATTAGGTGTATATATATTCCCTAGCCGTTGATCACTCCATGTCACAACATGATTAAACTGTGGAGGTCAATTGAAAAAAACAATCTTTGTTGGTGTATTTGACTTGCCTCTTTGTCACTCGAGTCTTGTCCACCTCACATGGTAAGTCATCTCGCTTGGTAATATCATGGGTCATTAGGTGTAATTAGTGTTTCATGTATCCATGTTTCATACACGGAGTTACAGAGCACTCCTATATTTGTACCCTATATATTTGAGCTATCAAGATGAGTAGACCTATTATTTCACTATTAAGTTTCCTTTCTATTCAATTTCTTTATTTTTACTTGGATAATTCACTTAAGCGTTGGAGTGAAACGTCTTCAATGTGTACTAGGTTTTATATTGATCCTTATAGAACAATCTCACTTCTCAATCAATTTTCATAATACTTATAAATTTTTTGATAACTTCATTCTCAAATTTGCACTAGTTTTATGGATGTGCATGTGTAGTTTTTAGGACTTTATCTTGTAAATATAGCTAGATGCAGCTAACTTTGGAGGGAAATTTATTTTGGAGGCAAGTTCATATTTTGGTTTTATCATATTTAAGTATTTCATTCAATTTTTATTTTTCTAGAAATATAATTTTCTTTTAGAAAATATTTTACTTCCTCCCTACCTTTGCTACATCCCATCATGTACTCTCCTTCTACCTCAACGACCTCCTACATAGCTCAGAAAGCTCCCATGTGAGTTGGTTTATCAAGTGAGCTGGATATCTAGTTGAGTTTCTTGTTTTACTAACTAGTTAGTGTGTCGGGATGGTTTTTCTTGTGTGTCAAGCTTTAATAATGTTAAGTTGACTATGTGTATTAGTTTGCTAGAAGTCAAGATGTGTTTTCATTTCTAGTGAGTTGAAGTGATCATTTTCATTGAGGTGATTTCCTTGTTTGCTTACATTTTAGGTTATTTTTCTTTTTTGGAGAGTTAGGTTGTTCTTGACTTACGTCGGTGTTGGGTCCAATTCTTGGTGAGTCCACCCTCTTTGAATTATCCTTGAGCTAGCCTACATCCCGATGCTCATCCCCGCCTCGATCTATCCCTTGAAATATTGTATACAAGCATGTAACTTTCTACTTGGTTGTCTTGTTAAATCAACTATGTTGCCTTAATCTATAATGCTTTCCTTGGCTCCTTGTTGTTGGAACATTGTAGTCAATTACATTTTTCAAATTTATTTGTCTCATTAAATGATCTCTCCCCAAATTATGAATTGTTTCCACTTGTACTCCATGTTCCATTGAATCTAAAATATATGTGCTATCTTGGTCCTTACTCCATTGTTTGATCCATTTCACCAACCACCTCCTCCTTGATTGAACCCTTATCTCATTACCTTATGACTTGCTAACCATCTTGAGACCAATGCAAGTGTTGGTTTCTATGCTCCTTTCTCAATACCACCATGTTTTTACCCTCGCCTAGTTGGCTCGCTTGGTTGTGAGCTGAATCATTCCTTGAATTGTAATGTGTCTCCCATTAGTTGTTTATAAATTAAACCCAGAGATAATAAATATTTATCTAATGTTTTCAAAAGTAACCTATTTTTAAAGCGGTGACATTTATTTCAAGAGTTTGTATTAATAAAGTTAATATTATTATGTCTTAATTTAGTTAATCTTTGGTGGTTATTTTAAATTAGGATCTAATATTATTAAAATGTGTACATTTTAGATGGTGATTTAATTAGAACTAGTTAATTAATCTAAGATGAGGTATGTTTATTTAGAGGTTAATTATTTTAATTGTCTCTTTACTTTAATCAATTAGTGAATTTTTAATCATTTTTTAGCATTCGTTTTGATAACATTTTTTTAAATCCTTAAAAATAAGATTAATTAATGAAATTCTAATTTTTAAAATAAATATTAAGACATTTTTTTACTAATTCTTCCTGGAGTATGTAACACCGCTCTTATTATTTTTCCACCTATTTCTACATCCTAGAGGTTCCTTGGACACATTTTGAGCACATTTTTCCATTATATAACCCTTTTTTTGGTTTTGGACTAGTGACTGCGTCCACCACAATATTTCAAAGCAAGGGGATTTTGTTGCGATGTGAGAGACCTTTTCTCAAATAAGACTATATTTTTCTTTTATTCTCTTGATTTTATCTCATTTTTCTTTCCTATAATGATGAACTATCATGGTTGATTTAACTTGATTGTTATCTCAAGAGTTTCATGTTATTAAATTGATTGTAAGGTGATTCAATGACTATTTCATGATGATCGGTCATTTAATCAATTCATGGACAAGTTAGTGTCATTATAACTAAGGTGGTGTCCAGATATGTATGGAAAAGGAGAAAGAAAATCTTATTCAAGACTACTTATTCCTAAGAAAAAAACTGAAATTGAACACACATGATAAGGAAACACACAAAAATCAATGAGTGAAATAAATTTGTAGTAAATAAAATATGCTAAGAAATAATAGAAAAATCCTCCTCCTTAGGGAATAGTGGATTTTGGCCATTCTCCTCCATTCAGATTTGGAGCAACTACAATTAAATTCTTATAAGTACACTTGTATTGATTCAAAACTAATTTACAAAATACGTCCCCCTTTCCAAGTATATGGAAAAGGTATTTATTTGTATCGATCCTAGTTTACTTAGTCCACAAACCAAGAACTAACTACCCATTTTTGGGAATATTTATTCAATGAAATAAATTCTAAACAAACTTGGCTACAACAATCCACTTATCATGGAGAATATTTTTACAACTCATCCCTTTAATCTAGGAACATAAAGTGAGAGAGTACTTATTCAAAACTCCTACTACTATTCCATTATTTTCTCATCCTTGAAATATGAAGAGAAAATGGAGGAGTGTTAAGTCAATGAATTTGAATTCTTCTTGGAACACCATATGAATGCATGAATTTGGATTGGCACATATTTGGATTGCCACATATTTCGATTTGTATTCCTTATTGATGATGTGGAAGCAAAGATTCAGTTGAATAATTCATTGCTATTTTACATTACTTTGGAACAAACCAATAGACTTTCACTAGTTGGGCATTTCGGTGGCTGCTGAAGAATTTAAGTAGTGGGCATTTAAGAGTGCGTGAAGAATTTCAGTAGCTACAATCAATGAACTTGGAGTAAAGTTGCTTATGACCTAGTTTTGTACACACTATTACATTTCAACTTTAGAAAAAATATAAGTAAATAACAACAATTAGATTACAAATATATTTCTAAAGAGATGCTAAGATAAATCCTATTTTCACCTTAAATATTGTATTTGTTATTAAAACTACATCTAAATTCATTTGAAATTTTTATTTTAAGAGACAATAAGAGTGATATTCGTTGATATAATGAGACATATTTTTGTCTCATCATTTCCCCAACCTTAACATCTTGCATGCCCTCATACAAGGTACATATATTCTTATAGAATATGATTTTAGCAATACTTCGCTTGTTTCAAATTGTCTTCTCCTCTTTTCATGATAACAACAAATTGAGATTATAGAAGTAAATTGTTTACTTCTTTCTTATTCATGATCTCATGAGGTTTTCCTTAGATAATGTAGAGATATTTTTTCCCCACACTTATCACATTATTTTCTTATGCATTCTTCAAAATATTTAGAAGAGAGTGAGTCTCCCACACACTTATATTTGTGTATGCCCTCATACAAATTGTTTTTAATTAAGTAGATTATAGATCACAATTATTATAAACTTGAAAGACATCATATGCATCATATTTTGTGTTACTTGAATTGATCAAAACATTTATATCTTTGACAAATTTTTCTCTTTTTCACTTTTTTAAGCTTTTGATAAGTTAATCTATTTATAATTAAAACAACAAATAACAATATTCTATAATATAAAAATAGAAGTTACCATACCATACTCGGTAGTTATCATTTCTTTCATCATTTTCTATAACCTTGATTTTTGTCTACAATGAAAAAAAAACATATATGAAGTCAAGGCCTCTACAATATAAGGCTTTGCAGTAATAAATAAGTTCATCAAGTAAGTCAAAATAAGAGAAGCAGTCATATGGATCTAAGAAATACTTTGAAGTGTAATTTTTTTTTAATTTTTCTAATTATTTCTTTGTAATTAGTCAACGAGTAAATTGGTTTTCTAACCAATCACCATCCTTGTGAGAAATTTCAATATGATGGAAAATCGGAAGAAATCTTCTAGAGTTTCGCAACATCCAACCAACTTAGAAAGCCGATTAAAGTTTTCAACTTGTCCTTTAGAATGTAAACTTTATGAGCTGAGAACAATATACAACCATTGAAAAAAAATGTCTTCATTTGTAGAGAATCAAACAACCCTTGGAATCCTTGCATGGTGAGTGCTCCATCAAGTGATGAACTTTATTTCAACAAAGTAATTGGTTAGAATCTTATGTTGTCACAAAATTGTGAGAAAATAAAATACACATATTAATGTATTAGATAAAAAAATATTTAAAAAACATAATTTTTCTTAGTTATGGTTTTGCATAGGAGAATACTTTGGCTATGATTTTTTATTTTAAGATTCAAATGTACATAACAAATAAGAAGTTGAGAAACAATGGTAAATTGTTTTGGGAAATTGGATGCTTAAGGAAATTCTTCTTTTATTGGGAATGGATGGTTTATTATGAGAGGTTCGGGTTTGATCCATGAATTCAAATTTTAGGTTAGCATTTCAATTAGCATATAATCTTTGAGACATTATTTTCCTACATTCATGAGAAGAATTAACATTGAATACACAAAATAAGAAGAATTTTTAGTGGTTCTAGTACTTGGGAAAATGAGTTTCAGAAAAAATCAACAAAAATGGAGACTCGAGAGGGTAACATGGAATGAATCAAATACTGAAAATGTAGAGTATTAGAAGAATACTTGAATGCATCATAGGATTAATTTTTAACAAAAGATATAACAATCTTCATCATGTTATATATTTTAGTTGTGTGTATTCAAAATATGATATATTGGGGGTTTCTCAACAAAATGAACAATTAAAAATGACCTAGAAATATCAAATCATGTAGAATAAAACCAGAAAAATATTGAGTTATTTCTTTGCTAGCTACGGGAAGTTTGCGTCGAAAACACCTTGCTATTTTTCGGATGAGAATTTCATATCAGTTGAATCAATTTATTTGACCTCCTCTCTAATGCCCCATTTCTTTTTGCATTGGTACTCCCAATTTATTTGCGAAATATTCCACATAAATATTTATCTCTGTTAACCTACAAAAATTTATCTCTTTTTTTTTACATTTCTTGCATGCATGAACTATTATTTTATCTTTACATAAGTAACAATACATGCAAGGAAGAAATATTTTAAAATATGAAACCCAAATCAATTTATACCTTGCGAAATATATTATTTTTTATTTTTATAAATATTAATAAAACTTATCATCAAATTCTTATTGTATCCCTTTCATTTTATTAAGAGAGGCTCCTTTTGCAAATTTCCATCATGTTTCTATATCTAATTGCAGAAATAAAATTTAATCTATTTGCAGAAAATAAATTTAGAGAAATAAAAAATTATGAAAACAAATTTGCAAGAAAATAAAATTGCAGGAAAAGAATTTTAAGGGAAAATAAAAATTTTGAAATAAAATTCCAATCTAGTTACATGAAAATAAATTCTAAAGAAGCTATTGAATAAGAATATCCTATCACAAATCTTCCTTAGGGGTATTACACTATCACTAGAATGTTGTTTTAGAAAAATATGAGTCTCTTAATAACACAATGATCCCCATAAATGAAACCAAAAATGTCGGGTTACCATTCATTTAACAAACTAATACACAAGTTGGTGTCATTATAACCAAAGCAAGTGGATAAAGTTTTATCCAAAAGGAGAATGAAAATATTATTCAACCATACATCTTCTTAATAAAAAAATAGGAAAATAAACATGCATGAAAAGGAAACACGCAAAAAATAAATAACTAAAATAAATATATAGTAAATAAACTATGCTAAGAAATAACATAAACATCCTCCTCCTTTGGGAAGAGTCAATTTTTGCCATTATCTTCCCTTCGGATTTGGAGCAACTACAATTAACTATTTACAAATGCAATTATATTGATTTAAAATTGATTTACAAAACATGCTCCCCTTTCTAAGTATATGGAAGAGATATTTATAGGCATCACTACTAGTTTACTTAGTCCACACATAAAGAGAAAACTACCTATTCTTTGGTGGATTTATTCAAAGCAATAAATCTTAAACAAAGTTGACTACAACAATCCACTTATTGTGAAGATTATTTGTACAACTCATTACTTTAATCTAGTAACACAAAGTGGGAGAGTACTTATTCAAAATTCTTGTTACTATTCCACTATTTTCTCATGCTTGAAACATGGAGATAAAATAAAGGATAACTAAATCCATGACTTTGAATTCTTCTTGGAACGCCATATACATGCAAGACTTTGGATTGCCACATGTTTGGATTTTTATTCTTGATTGATGACATGGAAGCAAAGAGTGGGTTGAATAGTTCGGTGCTCCTTTACATTACTTTGGAAAACGAAACAAACTTTCATTGGTGGGTGTTTTGATAGTCACGTGAAGAATTTTAGTAGCTCAAAGCATTTCAATAGCTATGTGAAGACTATAAGTAGCTGCAATATATGAACTTGGAGTAGAGTTGCTGATGAACAATTTTCTACACACTATTGCATTCCAAATTTATAAGAAATATTTGGAAATAATAACAATTAGATTGTAAATATATTTCTAAAGATATGATAAGATAAATTGTATATTCTACCTTAAATATGCTATCTGTTATTAAAACTACATCTAAATTCACTTGAAAGCTTTATTCTAAGATGGAGAGAAAATCAAGGAGTGCTAAGTCTATGAATTTGAATTCTTCTTGGAATGCCATATTCATGCATGAATTTGGACTTCCACATGTTTGGATTTTTATTCTTGGTTGACAACGTGGAAACAAGGATTGGGATGAATAGTTTAGCTATCATTTTTATTTATTTTGAACAAACCAACAGACTTTCACTAGTTGGGTGTTTCGGTAGCGTCGTGTAGAATTTTTGTAGCTAGGAGTTTCAGTAGTTGTGTGAAGAATTTTGGTAGCTAAAATATATGAAATTGGAGTAGAGTTTCTTATGACCTATTTTCTACACATTATTGAATTCCAACTTTAGAATAAATATCAAGAAATAGAAATAATTAGATTGCAAATATATCTCTAAAGATATGATAATATAACTTATGTATTCTACCTTAAATATGCTAGTTGTTGTTAAAAATACATCTAAGTTCACTTGAAAGCTTGATTTTAAGAGAGAGAATAAGAGTGTTATTTGGTGATATAATGAGACATATTTTGGTCTCATCACATGACACACATTAACACCGAATTTTATTCAACATACTAAAGTATAAAAATAGAAATTTGGGGATGATAATATTGTTCTAGGGTTGTTGATTTTATTTTTCCTTCCTCCTACATTATTTATTTCTTTCCCTTCATGATGGATTCTCTTTCAATTCATTTGGTCACATTATTAAACTCTTTCAAATGGAGATCAAAAAGGTAATGAAACTAATGGGATATTTTGCATCATAATGGGAGATGAGAATGAACTAGATGACAAGCCCCAAAAATCTAAGTGGCTTAACTAACATGATGAAACCTTAGGTATTCTTTTTATGTCCATTTCTCATGACTTTCTTTTCCATGTTGAGTCATCTCGAAGCACTGCTTAAGTGTGGAAAATTTTATAGACTATGTTCGAGACAACAACATAACATCGAGAGAACATGAGTTGGAAAACAATTATCTTTGGGATTGAATCCTAGTGACTTTGAAAACCAACAAGAATTCTTCGCAAAGTATTTCAACACTAGATTTATTTTAAAGGAACGTGTAGATTAGAGAATAAATAACACCAATTTATCTTGTCTATATTTTCTAAGTTAGGTCTTGAATACTCCATCTTCATTTTGAATTAACATGGTGTGAAACCCTCTATGGGCAAGAGTACTTGAAAAAATTCCTCATTTGAAAAATTTGTTCCAACTCATTCAAGAATAAGAGAAAATAATTCAAATAGGGACTCCCAAATCCATGTCACATGCCTTTATAGAAACTAATAGTAAGGGAAAGAAAACTAAATGTAAGAAAGAGAAAAAATACCAACCTAATAAAGAAACCAAAACAAACCATGCCCAAACCAAACCTAACATGAATGCTTCTACTTATCAGCCCAAATTAAAGAAGGAAAATTATAAGTTTTCCTATTGTAAGAATATTTTCCATAAAGAGCATCAGTTTATGAGAAAACAAATCGATCACGTAACTCATTTAATTGACAAGAATAACATAGGAATTTGTCATTCTTGAAAGAAAATGATTTGAAATATGAGTATTCCACTCCAAACGGGTCTACATCTATGAAGAATAAAGGAAAGGACCTTTTCATTATAATTTATCCATCGTTGCAGTAGATTATCAATTGTGTTACCTTGTACCACATAGCCTCTTCGCATGTTGAGTTTTACAACATAGAGCCATATGCCATGTCCCAAATCATGTAGGGTGATAACACTCGATATAAATTTCTTATAGTGGATGGCTAGAGATAGATTTTGGATCATTTAAAAAATTGTTGAGTTATTCCAATTTCTCTAAATATCTCCTATCAGTTTACAAAATAAATGACCTTGGTGAAGGAATGAGAGTGTATTTTTTCCTTAATCATTTATTATTCATGAGATTAATTCCACCACTGTTGTGTTTGAGGGAAATGTAGATCACCAATTATATTTATATACTTTCTCCCACTTTACATATTATTCAATGTCCACTTTCTTGTTCACTCATGTTGCACAACTTTCTTATTTCTATATGATAATTCTTTGTCTATTATAACTATACATATCCTCTTCTTAAACTCTTAATAAGGGGTGTTGGTTTATGTGACTTTCCTCATTGTCACACCATATATTATATGCCTCAAATGGTAAGTTATCTTTCTTAGTAAGATAATGGGTCATTGGGTGTAATTATCATTTCACATGTCATACATGATATTTACAGATCACTCCTATATATGTACCCTTTCTATTTAAGCTATGACAAAAAATAAACATATGATTTCATGCATAATTTTAATGTCTTGAATTTATTACTAATTACTTAAAGAATTCATGTAAGCTGTTTGATTGCAACCTCTTTGATATGCACAAGCTTCACTATTGTTCCTCATAGAACAATCTCACATAATATCAATATGAAGGTAAGTATATAAAGGAATGATGAAAAGAATATTTGAATTGGAGTATATCCACCAATGCATACTTCATATTTTCACCGATGCTGAAACTTGTGGGTATAATCATTGGTGTAGGGATACTAGAGAAGAAAAAAATGAAATAGAAATTATAAAAGATCATCAGTAAAATACGACATAAGTCACATAACTAGGGGATGACGGGATGGATGTTGTGATATGCAACTAAAAATCCTATTGTAGAGGTGGAATTGTAGTATGGTTTCATAATGTCATAGTTTCACAAGAAACTTGTGGGTAATAATGGTGAAAATAGGTAAACCTCATATGATGGAAACTCCAAAGAGAAAATACCATAAAATCGAGATGTAAATAAAGATAATGTGGATGATTAGTGATGAGGGTCATCAATCCTCTTCATTAATAATGTCAATCTAGGGTTGGTGCTAGATAGTTGTATGCAATAGGAGAAAAATATCTTTGGAAAACAATTCCTTCTTGAACACATTCCAAACTTGCATAAAATAAATCACACATTCAGAAAGGGAAAAGCACTCTTGGAGAAATCAAAATTACACTTTCATAAAGGAAATCAAACTTGCATAAAAGAAATTTCTACATTGAAAACAAATGAAAAATAAATAAGACACCTACAGGTTCATAAAATAAATTATACGAGAAAGAAAGATTACATAACATAAAATCATAAATTCACAACAAAAGAAAAATTATAGAATAAATAAATAAACATAAAACATTGATCCATCTTCCTTGGAATGAGTGGCCAACTCATTCCTTGGAAGAGGACTTAATTCATACTTGCAAAATTTAATTCAAAACCTACAGAATAATTTTACTCAGAATATTGGAGAGAAAGAATGGATTTTCATTGATTGGTAAAAATATTACATACAAGAGTGTGGAAGGTTGCATTTATAATTCATGCATCAACCAACTCCTTATTTTAGGGAATAAAATCTGATCTTCTCTTTATTCAAACTTATTTAGTCCACACACCATGAACTAACTATCTATTCTTTGCGATTTATTCAACGCAATAAATACTAAACAAACTTAACTTTAAAATTCCATTTATCATGGAGAATATTTCAGCAAACCATCCCTTTAATCTAGAAACACAAAGTGGGAGAGTACTTAAACAACATTCCTAATACTATTCCACTATTTTCTCATCCTTGAAACATGGAGAGAAAATGGAAGAGTGCCATGTCCATGAATTTTAATTCCTATTGGAATGTCATCTCGCTTGCATGAATTTATATTTCAACATATTTGGATCTGTCAATTCTTGGTTGATGACATGGAAGAAAAGAGTGAGATGAATAGTTTGGTACTCCTTTACATTACTTTAGAATAAACCAAAATACTTTCACTAATTGGGAATTTCTAGAGCTACGTGAAGAATTTTGAGAGCTTGGCATTTCAAAGTAGTTGCATGAAGAATTTTGATATCTTGGGATTTAAGTAGCTATCTCATGGAGACACCAAAAATCGGGGAAAATTCCCTTTACCATTGTAAATTAAATAAATTCATACTATACCCACTCATGTCCCTAGTGCACACATGTTAATTAATTTAATTACAATAATTAAATTAATTAATTACCTCACCCCTCCACCTCACCTACAACCAACTCACCTATCCACCTCACTCAAAGACCCATTCACAGTCCATTAATTAACTAGGAATAATTCTATACCAATCCTAACCAACTAAGACTTAGTCTAAACCTAGCATTAACTCCCACTACCTCTCCTTGAATAACTCATACTAAACGGGTGGACTATATCACTCTAGACACTGGATTCGGGATATAAATTACGTAAAAATAGCAAAGGTCAGGCTATTTTTGGTAAACCAATACTTATCCAACTAAATTTACTCCAATTATTCCTCGGCGACTTTGCTCACCTAACTACCATCAGTTAGGTTAAATATGTTTTCCCAACTCTACACGGGTTGGTTTTGGGAGTGATTTATTACACAAGCATTTTACATTCATATTGTGAAGCACATAGGTGAATATATGAAAACCAAAGCATTCCAATCCTCCATCAACACCCACCTTCCTCCTCCATGTCCTTTGATCACACATTAGAGCACACTAGCTTTACTTTCACGACACTTGACATGATCATGATTCTTATTAGACTGTCATCAAACCACCACCACATTCATCAAGTACTCTATAGATCTAAACTCAAATAATTATATTATTTATATGTATTATTTTCATATTTCGATAGTTAGATTCCTTATTTACTTCTTTCTTCTACCAAACTCTCTGCTGTATAACCACCACTCACCCATCTATCCCATATATTATCAACGAGATCATTTCCCTTAGCCTAACACCTCCACTAACCTTCCTAAACCTCCACATAAATCTTACCACCCTTCTCAACTCCCTTACACTCTCTGTGCAATCACAGAGAGACCCAAAACCTTATTTTTGGGATTTGGACTGTTACCCCTATCGACCTTAGTTAACTAGCCATCTTCGGTCATCTTCCTAACTAACATTGGTTGACCCACAAAACTTGGTATATGTGTCAATTAACACTCTCTAACCAGCAATCTTTCAACTCAATTGAAATCAACCAAGAACTCACCTTATGAATTCCGGACCCCTTATTAGACAGCTCTAAAACATGTAAAGCCTAAAACATCCTACCAAATCATTGCATCTAATTATAAATTTCTCTGTTAGATTAGATTTACTTATTGTATTTGCAGGAGATACCTTAATTGTATAACTACAGTAGGATTTCCCTATTTCATGGTACTTGTTGCATTAATTTTTCCTTAAAAGTTGATTCATAGCCTCCTAGGAATCACATCACTTCTTAGGTCTAACGTTTTGCTAAGCACTTCAATAACCTATATTACTAATGTTATTTTTTTGTCTTGTTGTGTTTCTTATAGGTCGTTCGTCCTAGCTAGAGAGGAAGATCTCTACAATAAGCTTTGAACAACATTAATAACACGTGTATTCAACCAATAACCTTCTTCATCTACAATAGTTATTCCTCCTATGCCCTAACCTCCTTTTTTTTATGTCAATCAAAAACTTTAGGTGAAACATCTTGCACGCCTAGTGGGACCCATTCGGGTTTTTACATTATTCATTCTTATGGAATTATTTTGTGTATGTTTCCTTTTAAGGAAATTTCTCATTATAATATTATTCCATGGAAACATTCTTTTCCTCTCATTGTCTTAGTGGCATTTGTCTTTCGCATTAAAAATAAGTCTTCTTTCTTCCTTGCATTGTATGTAGTGAAAGGCATACCCTAAATATCTTCATTATTTGTTATCATCGAATATAATTTGTAGATTTTGGTTTTAAAATATTTTCATGTAATTTTTGTATGTTTCATTTTAGTTCATATAAATTATAGGCAACCTATATATTTGAAGTAATGCGCAATTTATGGTTGACAAATTGAACTTTAGTCCACATTTTTCACACTCTTTATACCAAACCACTAAAAATAAATTACACATTTCCTAAATAACGTATTTCCTGAAAAAAATTTCAACGATCACATGATCGGAGGAGTGATTGTGGGATCCAAGTGGTTTTCTTGCAAGTCATCAAATCAAAGAAAGATATCTTATGCCAAAACTTACCTAAAACTAGCCATAGTTGTTGGTATTTGTAGGTCACCTTTATTAAAACAAAAATTATATTTTGCTTACGATAATCCTAAATGCCATAAAATACAACATAAAATCCATAGCTTAGGATTTCGTATTTGTTATATTTTTGTATAATTATATTTTGAGGTGTGAGATGTGTTTCTTCATTATTTCTCCTCCTTTTTCACCCTACATCACGACTAATGTATTATTTTTTTATTCGGGCATATTAGGACTCCTAATATCTATACTCGGTTTGGTCGGCCCTTTTATTTGATCTAAATCTCCAAAATTCGTTGTTATTTCTCTTCCCATATTTCATAGTAACAAATATCAGTTCGGTGATTGACATCATTTACATCATCTCACCGCCATCAGTTAACTAACCGACATTGGTTTTAGGCTCTTTTGGTTATTTTACAAAACTAGTAATTCTCCACCTTTTTGTTGTTTTTCGTGGCTTGTTTTGCTACTTCATCACACTTTTGAGTTTTCGATATCATCTTAAGAAGTCTAGATTGACTCGTTTTCACCTTTTATTATTAGATATTTAAATCTCTCCTTTTCACAAGTAAATGACAATATTTTCCTTGTTCACCAACATGAGTCATAAATCGACTTCGCCTCTTTGTGTGTTCGATTTATAATAAAAAAATGAAAAATTTCCACTTGCACATATTCCATTCTTCTCCTTAGTTTTGTATTTACGTATCACCGATAGAGCTCATATTACCATTTTTACCATTAGTCACATTGTTTTTACTCGTTTATAGGCCAACACCCTCGTATTTCATGTTAGCCATCAATCTGCTTCCACCTAGTCCCTCCCAAACACGTGTTATCACCCATAGACCCCAAGCAACCTATTACCATACACATTAGTGAAGAGGAGTTTTGCGACTCCTTTATTAAAAATATATCGCCATATAACATTATTTAGCCAACTCATCCACAAGAGATTCCTCGGGAAAATTCATCTATGACATACATGTATCTATCCCCCTGTTTTGACACCTACTTCTGCATCGCCCACTACTAATACATCATTACCCGCTCCAAAATAACTACCTTTGGTTTTTAAACTTGACCCTACATCATTTGTATATGTTGCACCTATGACAAATATCTCACCCTCCATGTATGTCGCCCCTATGACATATTCAATACCATTACCCACTTCCCATGTGCTTTTTCATCCCAAACATCTTTTGTGTCAATAATCCCTACTCCCACCCAAAACCTTGTCCTCTTCATCCCCTAATATATTTAATCGATGCCACGAGGGTATTTACTTATACCCCTCCTACCTACACCTAACATCAATAACCACATATTTCATCTACCACCTATTCCAAGTATTTACCCATGAAATTTATCCCTTCTCATATTCCCTCATCACGCTTTTGTACCCAACACCACCACATGCAATAATTTCATCCATGTCATACCCATCTTATCTCCCCCTTACACCACAGGGGGTGTTCTATCATCACAACCTACAAATGATCTCATTAAAATGATGATGGAAAAAATGTAGACATTAGAATCCTTTGTCTCGGCTCATGTAAATCTCGACCTACAATGAAATTTGTAATGATTCTATTCAATTTTCTATGACAATTCTTCCATACCGTATACATTGGTAAATTCTGCAATTCAACCGATTTATTAACAAAGAAGACCTAGAGAAACATTTACGGTATTTTAAACACATGTGTTATGTCATCGCTCATGATGATGCTTTTCTTTTACAAACATTACCAATGTATTAGACATGACCTGCTTTAGATTGGTATAGTGCACTACCCAAGCACTCCATATTTTCATTTAATCAGGTAGCTCATGATTTCCTAAATCATATTTTCCATGAATATTGTCGATAAGGTCACAATGACTGACTTTTATGAGACACACCATTATGAGGATGAATCTATAACATATTTTGTCACACGTTGGTGCACCTAATCAATCAAATCATATTCTAATTTCCCAAACTGAGTTGATAGAGATATTTCCTTGAGCTTGCACTAGAAACATCTCATCAACTCTCCAAGTTCAAAATTTTGACACATTTGACGTGCATTCACAATCGCATGGAAAATTTAAATTCTATCCATTAAATAAAATAAAATTGAGTTATGCAACAAGATCACTCCTTCAAACAAAATAATTATTCCTCTTCTTCTAAACCACAAACTAATCATTTTCACAACCATTCCAAGGTTAAAGGCTCCGCCAATGTGGTGATCTTGAAGGTTAGCCCATCTCATCCTCCGAATAAACCAAAACCATATTCTAATCTTTCTTTGGTGCAAACTTTCAAATTCAAGCATGAATAATGAAAATATACTCCCATAGGAGATCCTTACTCCTCTATCTTGGACAAAATCCTTAAATTTGGGGGCATTGAACTTCCATAAATCAAACCCCATAATATTTTAATCCGCCTCACTCATTTCCTCCATGGTTTTAGGAAATTTTTACAACAATTACGACCATGCAAGAGGTCATGATGATGGTGATTGTATAATGTTTTAAAAAACCTTTCAAGAGATGTTAGATAACATAGATCTTGTTGTAGATAATCCTGATGCACCAACTAACCAAAACCTACACATTTTTAGGAAGCCATTCCCCAACCACAATCACATGTCAAAACCAACTGGTGAATCCTCATACATGCAAGTACATAAATTTCACACTGTTTTTGAAATAGTCCCTTAGCTTCCCATCATCCCCTCGTTGTACAAATACTAACACGAGCTTCTTTACCCACAAATGAGACAGTTCCATCTACTCCTCTACCCATGGAAGAGCCCCTTACACCTAGCTCTTTATTTATAGAGGAACCCATTGTGTCCATGCCTCTTCTCACCACATAACCTACTTTTTCTACTCCTCTATGCATGGAATATTTGATCGTATCACAACTTTCACTTATCAATGAAGTTGTTTCACCTAGTTCCCCACCCAAGAAGGAGTCAATTTTTCCTACTTCTCAAATCAAAGGGATCCTAGCTTGTTTGGCCTTATTACGAGGAAGAACCCATGGAAATTTTTTGTGAGTCTCTCCACCCATAGAGGAGTCATTCATACCCATCCTACCTATAATCGCAACTTCTCACAAGATCTTCCACGATCCTTTTGATCTCCTTGGGCCACTCTTACCTATTGACACGAGGAGGTGAAGACTTTTCCTATGTCCCTTAACTCAAAAATTTGGATGGGTGACATGACACGTTCATCACTTTGTATGAGCGGAGCGTTTCTCACAACTAGCCATCCATTTGGATTATGTTTACAATTTTGTGCTTTTAGGATGCCTTCAACTTCCTTTTCCCACTCGAGAGGAAAATATCATCTACCAATACTTCCATGATTTATTCAAAGGTGTCTAAGGAAACCAAAACTATCTTTCCTATAGCAATTGCAATCGCCTTTCCTTCATCACCCACACACTCATCTAAATAAGTATTATCAACCAAGCCATTGCTTATGCCAAAATCCCTACTGAAATCCATAACTTCATCTATATCTAAACCCATCACCACATTGGGAGACATGCAAACATCAAGCTTAGTCCATCCTCCTATCAAACTAGATTTAGCCATACCCTTGCAAACTATCACAAAGATTGTTCCCTCACCTAAGAGAAAAATCCAACCTTTTAGGCTGCATACATTAGCTTTGGCCCACTACCCCACTATCACCTTGACCATTGTTGTCTATCCAAGGCCCCCACCCATCAACCTTGGCCAAATATCCTTTTATAAAAGGTCAACCAATAACACATCAGCCCACCTCTTCATCAAAATAATTTATCTCTCCTAAACCACCTACACTAAATGTGCCTTCGGTGTTACCTAGGCCCTTGCTACCTCCCATATCTACACCTTTACTGATACCCTCATTATTACCCCTACCAATTCGTTCCACATTACCCTTCACTACGTGTTTACCACACCTCCATTATCTCCTTGGTTATCCCATCCCCTTCCATCATCTACCTTCCCATCCTCATCATACACTCTTGCATCTTTAACCAAGAAGGATCAAACTAAGCCCAATACTCCTCTACCTTCCAAAAGGGTAGGGAAGCCTACACTGCCTCCCACAACTATCTCATTAACTACACCTTTACCCAAGAAGGTGAAACCTAAAACTAAAACCACATCATCTCCCAAACCGGTGAGTGGGTCTTAATCAAACACCCATGCCAACATCCAAAAATACTCTCATTTCACATTGTGATCTGTTGGCACGATCTTACGCCAACATCCTAGCTAAAATATTAGAAACCTTTTTCATCAAAATACCCTCACTTAGACCTTATGACCCCCTCAAACCCAAACTAGAAGGGTTTGATGACACAAAAATTGTGTTTATTATTATGTTCCACGGCATGATGTAGAAAACTTTAAGGCTCTTAAAAATATTCTTCTTCACTTATGTCATATAGAAGAAAACTTTGACGATGATGATACTTTATATGAGGACCCCATTCCATCTTCACCTATCTACACACAACCTTGCTCCGCACCTATTCAACAATCTCCATCTCCACCTCCACAATCCTATTAACCTCCTCATGCATTCAAGGTCAACGTGGTATGTATTAGTGAACTAACCAAAACCACTCCAAAGTTCTTGTGCTCCCAAATTATTTCATAAGAGATTTTTCCTTAATCATTATTTTTCTCATCAAATCGTTACACCTATCACAACACACCTTCTTCATCACTATTCCTTTCACAAATTAATAGGATTCGTGTTTCTACTCGTGCACAAAATAAAAAGAGAAAAAGAAGATGGGTAGTTCATCCATAACACTATTACCCAACATTCCATCTGCACCTGCACCTAAAATCACCATCCATGGACCCACATACCCCATTTTAGATGAAGTTTCCCATCATATAATGATTAAGCAATTAACACAATCACCTCTAAATATTTCGTTATATGATCTCATCCAAACCTCTTAATCTCATCACCATGCTTTCCTTGAGATCTTGTAAGAAATTGAGGTATTACCCAATGAGTCTTCACCTGTAAACGCCATATTCACCCCTCACCACATAGCTGCACTTACCACTTCACCTAAAACTTATCCTCACACTATAATTCATCAATTTTTCACATTACTTTCTCTTATAAAAATTTCTCCTTTATATTCAGATGATCCCAATCGAGATATCTTAATATTTATTCACATCGATGATACTCGTGTTTGATGAGTTATGATTGATGGGGGCATGAGTATCAATATCATTTCCTCACGTGTGTATGAGAAAATGTGTATACCTACTAATTACATGCATAATAACCTAGTTATGTTACGCTCATTTAATGATGCCATCACTTCCACTCTTGGCACCATCATCCTCCATGTCCATGTGGGACCTCACATTCTTCTCAAGCTCTTTTATGTTCTTGAGGGAGAATTCCAATATAACATGTTACTTGGCTACCCTTTGATTTGTGCCATACACTATGTATCTTCAACACTTCACCGGTGCATTAAATTCGAGTATCAAAGACACTCATATACCATTCTAATAGATCATTCCCCTTTCAAGACCTATTACATGTTATACCGCCCAAATGATGTCTTGATTTCGGTCAAGGCATATTCTATTACTACCACTTCTTCGATGTCATTCCTTCTTCCACGGATGACTTAGCTTATACCATTACCATGCCTACCAATTCAACCACACAATCTACCACAAGTGGCCCATCCATTCCTATTGTCATTGTTACTTCAAAAGATAACACACATTCATCTTCCCAAGCTTCGAGTAATTCATCTATCTTAGCTTCAAAACTCCCAACAATCTATCCTTTGGTAGATGTTTTTCTGCATCTATCCTTGTGGGAATATCACCTTTATAATGTCAATAGTTTCCTTACTCCTCAAGAGTATGGTAGCTTACACCAACATCCATATTATGACCAATGAATAGGAGAATTAATTTCATATGGTCCTCCTCATCTCCACACCAATTTGATGTATGGGGGACTAGATGTCACTTCTTATTCACCCAAACCACCAACCACAACACACCCCTTTTCATTTGATTTCAGACACCTCACTAACCACCACTTCACCCATACCTTTCTCCATCATTGTGCTTGGAAGGGATTCAGATTTGGTATTTATGAACAAGGTTGCCACATCGTTATACCCTGCACAACTAGTAAACATAAATATCGTATCGGTATTGGCTTTGCTACATGACCTAGTCTAAAGAAGGCTTGTTTTCACCTCGTAGAAGAAACACAACCTTTATTACCTTCCTCACCTAGTACACCATCTTCCCCTATAAAGTATATGGCACTTGAATCCATTCCTCCTAGATTTGATTTTGCACAAAAACCATTTCCATAAGACCTATAACCTATCATCATGATGGAGAGGCTCTTTCTTCCATTCTACTATTTATCTTCACATGTTAGAAGATGACACACCATATATCAATGTTTTTCAATGTCAAGATGATGATTTGTTACTTACCTATCTAGGTGCGAGAGAATTCTTACATTCATTAGTCATTACCATCTAAGAAACAAACTTTGTTAAACATATCAACTATAGACATCAACGTGCACACTCCGGATGACCCCCACATACTCAAGATTGGTCAATATTTAGATCCTACTAAGAAATAAGATTACACTTCTTTCCTCTGTGATCATTGCAACGTATTTTCTTTGTTGTACATCGATATTCTTGGTATCTTGACCCAAATATCATGGTCCACAATATTGTCTCCCGCATCGATGCTAAACCTATGAAATAGAGTTTGCAAAAATTGTATCCACACATTTCTCTTCTTGTAATTGAAGAACTCAGAATGTCCTATTTGTTTCTTTTATTCTACCCATTGATTATCCCTAATGGATTTCTAACTTTGTTCCTATCACTAAAGTGACAGGGGGACTTAGCATATGAATGGATTTCCACAACATTAACCTCATTTTCCGCATAAAGATGGTTTTAATTTACCCATCATTGACCAAGTTTTTGATCTAAGAGCAGGTCATGAGATGTTATCTCTCATGGATGGGTTCTCAGGTTATAATCAAATATTACTCACACCAGAAGATCAACATAAAACCACCTTCATCACCCCTTAGGGAACCTTTCTATTAATGATTCATGCCCTTTGTGTTTAAAAATATTGGTGCCACTTATCAGTGTGCAATGACCTATATCTTTCATGATATTACGCATCGCATATTGGAAGATTATGTTGACGAACTTTTGGGTAAGTAAAAAGTCACGCTGAACATCTTTATGTTCATAATATTATCTTTGACTGTCTCATCAAATACTACATTCTCCTTCAACAAAATAAGTGCATATTTACGGTTCTCTTTGGAAATATTATTGGTTTCATTGTTTCTCTGCGTGGCATTGATTTCAATCCTTCTAAAATCAAGGCCATACTCAAGATTCCACCATCTACTAATATTCACCCGGTTGCGTAGTTTTAGGAAAATTGCTAACTATTTGAAATTTTATTTCCCAATTGTTAGATCGGTTTTATCCTTTTCATCATATTATTAAAAATGATATATCCTTCCATTAGAATGAAGAGTGTCACAAAGATTTTGAAGCATTGAAAGAATATCTTCTTCAACCACTGTTCTCATTCCCCCCAAGAAGAAAAACCATTCTACCTCTACATCTCTGCAACATAAGGAACAATAAGTTTACTACATAAGCCGCACACTTTTAGATTATGAGACTAGATATACTCACATGGAAAATCTTTTTCTTATTTTAGTATTTAGGGCCATAAAACTTTGTCACTACCTACTCGATGACAAAACCTTCATTTTCACTAATATCTACCCTTTACATTACACATACGCTAAACCTTTTCAACAACAACGCGCCTCTCATTGGATCATGCTTTCTACAGACTTAGACCTATAATTTATTCACCAAAAGTCTATTTCCAACCAACTAGCACATGCGCCACTTCTTGGACATCAATATTCCAACTTGAATTCCCTCATGAATCTATTTCTACACACCTCCTTGATGATTCACCTTAGGTAAACATTATTTACCAAATAAACTTATTTTTTTATGGTTCTAAATGTCAACATGGGGGTAGTGCGGGTGTCATTCTCATTCCTCTTTATGACGAACCCATGCTTTTTTCATTCAAACTTGACTTCAACTATACTAACAATGTGGTTGAATATGAGGCACTTGTATTTGGTCTCCAAAATACCATCACCTTAGATGTTAGCTCCATTAACATCTTTTGTGGCTCACAACTACTAGTGAACCAATTCAATGGTTTAAATCAATTTTGTAATGAGGTCCTACAAAAGTAAAAGCATCATGTCGACCTACTTTTCACCACATTTGATCACTAACACCTTTAAACTATACGTCACTCCACTATCAAATTTGTGGATACCATGTCTTGCATTGCCTAAAAATACCTACTTCACCCGCATATTCAAGAAAAATATCATAGTACAATGATTCCAATCCCTTCTTATATTACCTATGGAGTACCTTTCACGGGATGTGTCAAAACCGACCCATGTGACATTTGGTATAAGAAATATGATTATTTCCTCTCTGTTTCAATCATACCTTCGGATGTCACATACAATGAGTGACGAGATTTTTTTCAAAAGGTCTCCCATTACATCATCATGGGAGGTCTCCTTTATAAATATGGCTTTGATGGTATCCTACTTCGATGCCTCACTAGTTCTGAAATCCTGTATACAATAAAGGAAATCCATGATGGAATTTGTGGAGGTCATTTCAGTGGCCTCATTGTCACTAAATGCATTCTTCACCTTGGATACTATTGGCCCACCCTAAATCAGGACTATTGTGAATATGTCAAACATTATGTGAAATGAAAACAACTTGCTAACCTTCATCATACCCCTCGCCATGCCTTACAGTTGCTAGAGCCATTTGAACTTTTTCTCAATCAGGTTTGGATCTTGTATGTGAGATTAACCCTCATTCCTCTCAAATTCAACAATGGATCATCACCAAAACATAACAATATACTAAATCGGTGGAAGCCTCACCTATCCTTTCTAGATAAGCCAAAAAAAAATTATTTCATCAACCATCACATCATTTATATCTTTAGTATTCCCCATTGCCTCATCACTGACAATGGAAAACAATTTAAAAACAAAAAATCTGCAAAAATTGTGTGATACCTTTGGCATTTAACACAATTTTTATTCACCTTACTACCCTCAAGATAATGGCAAGGCCAAATTGACCAATAAAACAATTAACAAAATTCTTATGAAATTAGTTGACGATATTGGTAAGGATTGGCACACACACATTCGTTTTTCCTTAAACGGCTTATCGCACTAGTATTCCTAGTTCCTTTGCAGCTACACCTTTTTCTTTGAGTACGTGGTAATGAGGAATTCTTGCCTCTCAAAGTTATAATTCCATCTCTTCACATCTCACTCTGAGACATGCTCAATGATGACGATTTTCACCAAGACCATTTGGCCCAACTTGAGCTTTTGGATGAATGTTGCTAAAATGATCTCAATCATATTCAAAATTACCAACGAGTGTATCAAACATGCCTATGAAAAATATGTACATGAAAAAACCTTAAAGTTGAACTATATTTTCGTAAAGGAAAATTAACATGTAACCAAAGTAAATAAAATTAAACGGGGAAAATTCGCTCCTAATTTACTTAGACCCTACTTTGTAACCCACGCCTATGGATCGGACAGCTTATCGTTCATCTTCACTTGAAGGTAAATGTGAACTGAGCCCCTTAATGCCCTGCATCATTGAGTGTTATATTGTTGAATAAAGTACTATATCACTTTATATCAATTATATGCTAGTCCTTTGAGAAAACCTTTTTCCTCCATCTAACTCCTTTAAGAGCCAACAATTAAACTAGAATTGTGTGATTATCCATCACCATTTTGACCTCATCTTAAATATGGGTACCACCACTCTACTCATGGAATAATTCTCATGGATACTTTTCATCCCCTTTTCAGGATGGAATCCCATGGTTGTTTGTTGCTTAAAATACCCCTTTTCAAAGATAGGTTTTTCATGATATGGGTTTCCCTCATAATAGAGGCCTACACTCCTTTCTAGACTTTTCCATGACTTTAAATCCAAAAAAAAGAAGAAGAGGAAGAAAAAGTTTTTAAAAATTACCAAAACAAATATGTTATAAGAAAACATACAAATCCTTGAGTCAAACTTCCTACAAATAGATGAAATCCTAAACAAATGGACATCTATGTTTCTTTCTTGCTATTATAAATAGACTACTCCCTCAAAGGATAGATATAAAAAGATGACCTAAATAAATTATCGTTGAAGCTTCTCGCATTGATCAGCTTCACGAAGAACTCAAGAGAAATAAAATTATTTCATTATAGAATTCCCACATCGATCAATCTATACTTGTCGAAAATAAGATAAAAGGAAAGGTAAGGAAAATAATGCTTTTAGTCATGGACTCGCATATTGTCCCACAACAAGGTTACGCTAAACAAAACATCTAACAATTTACCTATTTTTTCTAATCTTCTAATAACAAAATAAAGGGACGTATTATGTAGTTTACAAGTTGTGATCACATAACTTGTTACACCTATATACCTTTCGAACTTACGGTGCATCTATGGTCTTATGTTCAAATAAGTCCACGGGTTAACACTTAGGGTTTTGCCAATTTTGGGTAAATCATCCATTTCAAATTCTCACCTTTTTGTGTTGATCTTTTTAACATGACATACCTATCAACATCAAAAATATATATACCGATATGTTTATCTATACCTAAATCCGAGCCAAAATCACTTTACCTATTACCTATTCGACATTTTCATTATGGTCCTACCTTACTAACCTAATTACCCAATTCACCTATTCATTTCACTAACTCCATCTCATTTTTCCCTGGTTTAAGGGATAACTACATTGGCCATAGGCCACTTTTGCAAGGGCTATGCAAATCAAACCTCTTACGGCGTGGGCCCTTTTAGATTAGCTCACCATTTTTTTCCTAAACTTTATGATTTCATAAATCATACACATTATTCATTTTGTTTCAAAAGAATAAATAATTTGGAAATTAAAATCACCCTCACCTTTCAATCACATCATGTCTAACATCTAAAATTCATAACATTTACATTTTCTCATACCCAAAATGTCTAACATTTCAACAATATCAATAACTTCACAATTAAACCAAACCATGTAAACCAAATCATATTTTCATAACAACGATGCAAGACGTGGGAACTATTTCGACTATGCCATTCCTAGACAACCTTTGACTCCACTATGCCTAAGAAAACCTGACTCCACCATGTCTAAAACAACCTTACTTCACCATGCATAGAAAACCCGACTCCACCATGCATAAAAGAACTTGACTTCACCATTCCTAGATAACCCGACTCCACCATGTCTATAAAACCTAACTCCACAAATCTGAGGCATCCCGACTCAACCATGCCTAACTCAATTAAATTCCATTATAACAATGCAATGGAAATGAAACCAAGTACATCATGTATCGAATAGCATAATCCACTATATAAAGGAAATGTCTTTGTATTAATACATATATACATAGGTATGAATAATAAACTCGTATCTCAAAGACTATCATAATACAATCTTGAATATTTGGCATGCATGTTGGTATATATATCAAAACATCAAAATCAATACATCTCATCATGTATTAGCCCCATATTGGGCCCTCATCCTCACTATCACCACCATTCCGAGCTAGTCCGGTCCTCCACCCTACCATCATCTCCCCACATGCAGTTGGTCCTAGCCTCTATGAACTTGTAACCTCACCCATACCATGTCCATGAGGCCAACGACCCCCTGTGCTATCACAACTGTCAGTTCGGGACCGGGTCCTCTCACTCATACTGCTTAAGCCCTATACTCAACATATGACATCACCTCTATACCAGCCTCAATAACTAATCTTGGGAATATCGGGCTCCGAAATAATATCCCTGTATGTAGTGATGGCTATAACCGAGGTGGGGTCATAGCCTAGGGTGCACCATGTACACTGTACCTATCTTTGGAACTTACACACGAGCCTATGTAGCTTTTAGCAGTGCTCGTAAGGTGACCACGTGTGCGGAAGGGTCGCGACATGTGCTTGTAAGCCTACCATGTGCTCACCATCCCCAAGATGTGCACGAACCAGTTGTTCTTGAAGGGTGGAAACCTATTCCCGTAATGCGACCACCTATCCTTCATCCTTATGTTTGTCTTTGGATGAGACTGTAATGTAGCTACATGTTCCTATAAACTAGATACCTTCCCCTTGAGAGTCATAACCAAACCATGTGACTCTATCAATTATAGTTATAAATCTACTACATGATCCTACAATCGATCCCTCTGCACTATCATAGTGGCCAAATATTTGTTTCTAGGTATCATAGGTTCTTGCCATAGTTGTGCTACCCACCACATGTGATATGCATCGTGGTGCCCACATCATCAATCCTTCGGTGTACCACCTACTCCTCTTTTCTGTAGGATCACTCAAATATGGTTAACACATAGATCTCTCCACACTATCTCTATGATACTATAGAAACAAAGTGGAGTTATGACCTGCTACTATTTAGATTATCATCTGAACTTGTCTAATGGTATCATTCGATGATCCCGACACACGCTACCCCTATATCCATGTTAGTAATTATAACCCCTCTAACTCCTCATCCATGCCTCTATAGAGGAAAAATCAAAGATGGCCACCAAAAAATATCCACCGTTGATAGGCCATCTAACAATTGAATGTAGTATGTAACATCATATGTGGCCCTAGCCACCCTCGGTTGTTCCTTGACTTGCACCCATCTCTTGAAACCCACTCTATACAAACTAGCTCCGAACCGTCTGTCGTGCTAACCAAACTAGATTCACGCATACGATGTTCTCATATTCCCAATAGTATAAAACTTATATATAACACATATGAAACCTCTTCTCGCCTCCCATAATCCCATAGCTCCCTATACAACTAGACTAGAAAAATGGTGCCCATGAAAAACATACCTACTCCTCGACATGTCATTTAGCACCCCCATCAGTTCTCATGGAAATATCCCACCCTCAAAATCTAGAAGATAAAAATAGGCTATTGTTACTATCATAAGAACATACATCCTAGTCTCCGTGGATATGCCGCATATATCTCTCCATAACTCAAACACATGTTGTGATACCTTAGCGTGCCCATCGCTTCACCAAATATCACCACTATCAATTCCACCAATGCCTCGATAAAAATTGAATACATTGGCTCCACAAAAATAGGAATATTCAGAATTTTATACATGTCCTCGAATGTGAAAGTGATCTCACCGGTCGATAAATGAAAGGTATTGGCTGCAGAGTCCCATATGTCAATAAAAGTGACCATCAAGTTGTGATCTCGACCTATATGCTTATAATTCCCTGATAGAATCGAGCCCCACATCTACTATATGCTCCCACTCCTCGGCCGTCACACTGGACCACATCTCGTACTAATAAAGGTGGTATTCGGTCTCTCATGGTCAATCGATCTCTCACCTACATCATCAAACAAACATTGTCAATTCAAGACATTTCCACATGACTTATTCCTCAAACCTTAATCTGACCTCATATTAAGCCATTTGTTTTCCAAATAATACCTAAAACCATCAATCATACCTAACCTTCACTTGGATTCCATACCTACACTTTATCTTTTTAATCTAAAACCCTATTTTCTCCATTATGATACTTACCAATTATCATCAATCATTTCACCTACTTACCTATCACACACCGAAAAATTGTTCCCTATCTACACTCACTTTTCCATCTTCCACCTAAATTAGTCTCCACCTACTCTTTCCTCACCTTTTAAACTTTCCCAACTAAATATTCTTTAACCAAGTCACTTTTTACATTGACCGACATTGGTCACCTTAAACGATACCAATAACCTCAACTGGTGTCGGTCACCCTTGAACCAAATGATGTCATGAGACCAAATTGACATTGTCCAACCCTTGACCAATATCGGGCACTATTTTAGTGATAAATTGAAATCCCATACCCGCTCATTTAAAAAAATGAAAAAAACCCACTAACAACCTATCCTACACCACCCAAATTCAACCTACATTCATTTCCCAACCTATTTAACCTATATTTTCCTTCCCCACCTCAATTTCACCCATTTCACCTATATTTTTAAAACAAAAACTTCCCACCCAAATGCATTATTTAAACAAAATTTTAAATTAAACAATGACTAAGGAATGCCTCTTACCTCTACTCGATTCCATCTCCATGGTGGCACCTCGGGTCTCGTGTCGGTGGCCCTCCTTCTCCCTCTCCCGATTCTATCATGGCAAAAATCTACTCCTCCACTTGATGAGTGCATTGTTTGGCTCATTAATATCATTTCTTCAGGCGAAATACTCTTTTTGATATGACTTATTAGTATATGGGGATGTTTTGTGTAGTTATATCTTAGTAGGTTTGATGCATTTTCCTTGCTATAGTTTATGAAAACTGATTATCACATGAACCTCCTACTAATTGTCTTTGTGAGATCAAACGTGATGATGTGTGTAGGGAATGATGGAAGTTGCTGGTGGATAAGAAGCCCGAGTTCGAAGCATGTGGCTGAAGATCTGTTTCCATCAAGTTGACCTATTAGCCTAGGCGTGATCCTAATGGCCTGTAGAGATTTATGTGTTTTAATTAGAATTTTATGGACAATGTTTAATGCCGCCTGATATGGCAGATCTTGTAACCAACATTATCTATATGAAGACTTCATCTTCAGAACTTGGTGGTACCACTTTTTGATTATTGAAGGAGATTATCTGCATACAGTTCTTGATTTTATTTTTACTATCTATTTTATTAAATTATTTCTAAGTTAATGAAAGATACGACATTTTGAGAATCAGATGTTGTTAATACCTTTATCCTGAGCAAGAGCAAGGGCCCACTCAACCGAGGAGATATGAGGTTATTTTGAGTTCATGCATATAGTTCTTTGATTAGATTTACTGTAATTGCAATTTGATAAATATCACATGCATGCTTTGATTAACTGTATATGCTTTCCCCTTTATTGCTTTCACTTAGAATAGATGCTTTTGTTATGCAAATTTGGTTAACGAATAGTCTTGCTTTCTACTAAATTCCATTTATATAGTTGTGATTTCATTTGTTAAGAATAGTGTGTGCGTATTTAATTTTTCAATAGAAGATTAGTTGTTAAATTTCCTTTCATCGCAAATAGTTGAATTTTGTAGAACTGTATTTAATTTCCATAGATTTGAATTGCATTTCGTAGAATAGTCACTAAACTAAGCAACCCCCAACAGACCCAATGTATAACTGGTTCTCCTAGACTCCATTGCATACTGCCTAGGACACAACCCTAGTTTAGAATGACACTGACAAAGATTATGTTAGTTAAATGATTGGAAGAATACAACGACCCATCACCACTCCCAATTGATCAAATGGGTCCACTCAATCTCACAGCCGTGCACTAAATTTCAATCACCTCCTCGTAGACTATTGACTTTGCTCGGGAACTTGGCAATGTCGTTTTACATTTCCACAAACTCTCGCTTGTCATTTTATATAAATGGAAAGCAACAATGAATCTATATAAAGTGGATATTTCCTTTTTAGACCTAAATCGACATGACCAACGTAGGTTCGGTCATTCCTAGCCAACCGATATCAATTAACCTCTAACTGACATCAATCATTGCAATTACCCATATGGCCTTAACAATGCCCATTTTACCCAAATAGGATGCCATTCTTGCACTAATTACCCTTAGTGTTACGTATTAGGTTCTCTCCATAGCCTTACAAACTTATTCATCTCCCTAATTGCCTTTAGGGACATTTTATTTCCCTTATCCCAAAATCAACATGACCAACAATGGACATGTCATTTGTTAGTCAACCGGTATCGTTAACCTCTAACCGACAATGGTCACCAACCATTAAAAAGAATATCCAAAAAACATTTACCTTTTGCCTCAATTAATGTTGCCCTTTTACTATTTACCCTTACCATTACCTATTAAGTTCACCCAAAACCTTCTATACCTAATAGGTTCCTTACTTACATTTAGGGACATATTACTTACCTATACCTTAGTCACACCCATAACCCCACCTAAAAACCTTGACCTAACCCTTTTATTTGACATTTGAATTCGTTACCTTGTTATACCGTGTGATGACACTACTGTCTTGTTTAGGTTACCAACCTTATCATGCCTAATGTTTTGATGTTTACCTTAACCTAACCAAACATAATAGTGTTTTGAAACCTACCAAATACCAATTCTTGCACCACGCCTTGTTTTTCTTTAGAATTATATGTTATACCTTGGATACCTAGACCACATTAACCTTATTTGGATAAACAATCGACCTTTTACATAGGGATATATTTGTATGCTATTCAGCCTAGTTCCTTGTCACATTTTATATGTGTGCATGCATTTAAAGGCCCTTTCCTAAAACCTACACCCAACCCTATAATTGACTATGCCCTTATAGAACACCCACCATATTATCAAACCATTCATGCTTTCACCTACAACTTCAAACAATTTTTGGTTTGAGGGGTATCACCTTCACTCCTACATGGGTGAACCCCACTCTCACCTATATTTAGGAAAACCACTTTTGTTTTTGTCGGAGAATCGCTTACCAATACAAGCTCTACGACAAAATGGGGAAAATGTAGACACCGAAAATCGGGACAAATTCCTTAACCCTTTTCATTTAAATAAATTCATACTATACACACTCGTTTCCCTAATACACACATGTTAATTAATTTAACTACAATAATTAAATTATTTATTTGCCTCACCCCTCCACTTCACCTACATCCAACTCACCTATCCACCTCACTCAAAGACCCATTAATAGTCCATTAATTAAGTAGGATTAATTCTATACCAATACCAACTAACTAAGACCAAGTCTAAATGTAGCATTAACTCCCACTACCTCTCCTCGAGGAACTCATACTAATCTGGGTCACCTTTATCACTTGAGACCTGGATTAAGGATATCAATCATACCAATAATAATAAATATAATGTTATTTTATGCAAACCTAGACTTATATTCCTTAACCGATCTTAGTTATTTGTCAATCGACGTCTAGTCACTTAACTAGCACCGGTTAGGTTAAATACATTTTCCCAACTCTTCACCGGGTTGGTTCGTGATTGATTTTCCACACATTAATTTTGCATTCATATTGTGAAGCACATAGGTGAATAGATGATAAACCGAGCTTTTCAAACCTCCATCAACATCCACCTTCCTCCTCCATAGTCTTTGATCATGTAGTAGAGCACATTGGCTCTATTGTCAAGGTACTAGACATGATCACACTTCTTATCGACTCTCATCAAACTACCACCACCTTCATCAACACCTATAGATCTAAACTCAGATAAGTATCTTATTTCTCTGTATTAAGCTCTTATTTTGATAGTTAGATTCCTTATTTATTTATTTCTTCTACCAAATTCTTTTCATATAACCACCGCTCACCCAACTATTGATATATTATCAACCAAATCATTTCCCATAGCCTAACACCTCCACCAACCTTCCTAAACCTCCACATAAATATTACCACCCTTCTCAGCTCCCTTACACTCTTTGTGCAATCACAGAGAGACCCAAAACCTCTTTTTTTGGGATTTGGACCATATTTCCCCTACCGACGTTGATTACCTAACGATAATCGTCATCATCTACCTAAATAAAATTGGTTGACCCACCGACATTGTTCTTTGTGTCATTTAACACTTTCTAACAACCCAACTTCCAACTCAATTGAAATCAACCCGCACCTCACCTAATAATTCCCTGCACCCCTTATCATATGTGCAAAGCGAAGAACAACCTATCAAATCATTGCATTTAATCATAAATTTTTCTATTAGATTATATTTACTTATTTTATTTATATGACATACCTAAATCGTATATCTACAAAAGTATGATTTTCATATTTCATGGTACTTGTTGCAATAAGTTGTCTTTAAAAGTTGATTGATAGCTTCCTAGGAAGCACCTTGCTTCTTGGGTCTATCATTTTATAGGAGTCAACTAACCTATATTATTAATGTTATTTTGTGGTCTTTTTGTCTTCCTTAGAGGCCGTTCCTCCTAGCCAAAGGGAATCTCTCTACAATCATCTTAGATCAAAGTCAATAATCTGTGCATTCAACCAACAACATTATTCATATAAAACATGTATTCCTCCCATGCCCTAACCTCTTTTTTCTATGTCTCCATCACAAAATTCTGGTGAAACAACATGAAGATTTTCGTAGCTAGGAATTTCAATAGTTGTGTGAAGACTTTCGTAGCTACAAGTTATGAACCCGGAGTATATTTTTTTATGACCTATTTTCTACACACTATTGCATTCCAACTTCAGAATAAAAATCAAGAAATAACAACAATTATATTTCTAATAGATTTCTAAAGAAATAATAAGATAAATCCTATATTATACCTTAAATATGCCATCCATTATTAAAACTACATCTCAATTTATTTGAAAGTTTGATTTTAAGAGAGAGACTAAAAGTGTTATTTGGTGATATAATTATACATATTTTGGTCTCATCAATTAGCCTAAAGGGTGGACAAAAATATTGAAAACTGTAAAAAACCATGAATTAGATGTTATAAAGAGAAAGGTTAAAACATAAATCCAAGCAAGGCCATGAACCTAGGAGAGGATGATCGTAATACCACGGGGACCTAAAGTAAAAGATTAGGGTGTAAAGTGCCAAAATGTTGATAATGTTGTTAGTGAAGGTTGGTGAAGTAGTGAATTTGAGAAGAAAGGATTAGAGATGGTAGTTGACTACAAAAATCCCGATTTGCTTTGTACACGAAGCCGTTTGAGAAATAGATCATTTTTTAGTTATTTGAAGATGTGGCTTTGATTAGTTTGAAGATAATAAATTTTATAACGTATAAAATATTTGATAAGGTAGGGACCCCAGCATTTTTCTCCATATTTACCTTATTTGTCACGTTTATAATAAAGTTGTAGACCAAGGTCATGCACATCGAAAGTACATGATGAACACTTTTTTTATTTTGTTTACTAAGGTGTTTTTGTAATTTTTATTATGAGTGTATGTGATGTCACATATTTCTTATAATAAGTAGAGATTAGGTGGAAATCCTCATAGATTTGTTCATCTCAAATGATACCGAAAGGGAAATTCAAAGTGAAGGGTGTTCCACTCGAGTCGAAGGACCACCTCAACTCCATTAGTAAGTGACATGGGGTTGGCCGGTGGCCATACAAAAATTGATTAAGTATACACAAAATATAGGATATAATTTTATGTTCCAATCAATCAGTGATTCTTTAATAGTATTTTATGAGATCTTGGTCATAATTTTATTCATAGATTTAGCTTGTCCATTGTATTCTAGATGATATGGTATTGTGAATAAATGTTTGATTTTGATTTTAGTGAAAAGTTACTTCATTTATTTTCATTTGAAGCTCCCATGATTTTAAAATATGATGGTATGAGTAATTATAAAGTGGTAAATGATTTTATTGTGAATCAATTTAGATGTACTATGTTAAGACATGTTATTCACAATGACGGATTCAACCCACTTAGAGAGTTATTCTATTATTGGGATGATGAATACATAACGATATCAAGATCAAGGGAATGAATCAAGTTATCATGAAATCGATAAGGTCAACAAAATTTTGCAAATGTATGACCATCATAATCTAGAATAGGCCAGTAGTTACAATACCTAAGCACTTCCGTTAATTAGAATGACCGCTACAATGTCCACCGCAAGTGCCTCGTTAGTGTAAAATCACAGCACCCACGGACGCACATCAGGCTTCTAGGTTGATGTTCGGGCATCCAGTGTGATTACACAACATGGAAACCTCTCTCCAAGCGTGGGACTTGTGGCGAGAGAGGAATCTCCGAGAGAAGGTTGGTTCTCGCTCCTAAACTACCCGCCACAAGCTATTCCGGTGCAGGCAAGCTAATCTAATCCTAATCTAACCATGCCAAGGAGACAGAGAGAGAGAGAGAGAGAGAGAGAGAGAGAGGAAAAAACAACAAAAGCCTACACTAAAACGGTGATACACTAGAGAAGGAGGATGTTGAACATCTATCAAAACTGCCATGGGACAAAGAGAGGTGAGCAATGGGAAGGATGGACAGATGCATCACGAGGCCCAAGGATAGATTTCACACGTAAAATGTCCCAAAAATCCATGAACACAGCTCCAAACATGCAATGAACATTTAGACATGCATGATACCTTCAAATGAAGAGAGGTAAGGAGAGAACAAACAAAAAAAGAGAGAGGATGGACAGATGCATCACAGAACACGTTTTGTTGCTCCAGAAGTTTGCACAGAACATCATTCCATTAGTAAAAGGCAAAAAATGCCATTATAGAGCAGGGAGGAGGCTCAAACTCCATTTTCAACCCTAGAGAAGAAAAGAAGGGAGGGCCGAGCAGAAAGAATGAACAACCTCTTATATTTTGCCACTCCTTACAATATATAGGAAGAATGAGAGAAGGAAGAAAGAGGAAAGTCAGATCTACTCCAACCACCCCCAGGTCATATTTTAAATCATCTCATTATGGTATAAGCGGCGGATCCTGGCAAAACGGCGGGCTGTCTGCTGCATTAAAGCTGGTTGTTGAAGCGTCACTTCTGTTGTATCACGCGTCAGATCCGTTTCTTGATTTTCTCTCTCCAAACTGCACCAAAACTCGAGATTAACCCTAGAATCATGTAGATAATTTCATGAGCTTTCCGTTGATATAAAGAACGTGGAAATCTGAGCTCTGGATCAAAAGATATGGCGATCTGAAGATTTAGGGCACGGAGCAGACCAAGACAGATTTTAAAATGTTTTCCCACTCTTCACCATCTGGACAACACGTGGCATGTGCTGATTGGATGACCAATTCTCTGTCCTCCATCTTTCGTGGGCTTTCCGTTTGAAATTGCTTGTGGGGCCCTTTACTGGGACACGTGGCACTATCCCATTGGTTCGAGCTGACCCTTTAAAACTTGCCCTTTGACTTTTGACTTTTCTCCTTGAGACACGTGGCATGATCTGGTTGGTTCTCGGCCCTGCCGGCTCTTTCGTACCCTTCGCGTCTTTTCATCCCAGATGTCCCAAATGCTTAGTGCTCCTTGTGCTGATTTCACGTGAACCAGCCGGTTCACGTCCATTTGTCCCAAATGTCCCACTTTGCTTTGGACTGCCTCGACCTTTTTCACCCGGTTCGGCCGGTTCGCGCCTTTTGTCCCAGATGTCCCAATTGCTCCTAGGACTAGGACTTAGCCGATTTTCACCATTTTTTCTGGATCAACCTTCTTGCCTTCTGCAACCTTTTCCCGCATTTTCTCAGAGCTTGCTCCTAACTACCTGGACAGGAGAGTTAGAAAAATATCTGAGAGAACCTCAGAAACATGATGTTTGCTCTGAATCAATCAATGTGCCTGGGACTTGAATATTCTGATGCATGTTATCAAAATTACCCAGGGGGGGTGAAATTTTGACAACAGTTTGGCGACTCAGTGGGGTCATCTGCCTGCTAGATGAAAAGACCAGTAGCCTGAAGCAATCCATTGGGCATGGAGTCATAAGCAAGCCTGAAAACTGATCTGAACTTGAAAATCTCCCCTCTGAGCCACTTGGAAACCACCGGGCATGGAGTTGTTCTCACCAAAACCACTGAAATGAACTGTGCCAGAGCAAAACCAGCAACACCAAAACTATGTACAGAACTGAAAATCATACATGCCCCAAATGGAACATGCAGAGTGTGCACGAGCACTTCTTCTACTGAAAGCAAATCTACCTACTCTACTCTAGCTGGAAGCAAAGGCAAGCTAAACAAACCCTGCAACTGGTTGTGAGAAATAGCTTCCTTTCTTCAAAATTGGCAGCCATGCAATTGATTTGGCACTGATCATGGCTGTTTGGATGGATGGAAAATCAACAAGAAGCTGGTCTTCTATCCAAATCATCAAGGTATCAACTGAAAAATCCAATACCTCTTTTAGTTGCTCTGCATTTGGATTGGAGAGGTATGGCAGTTGATCCTTGGTACTTTGTAGCTCACCCTCATGCTCAGAAGCAAGCATGACTAGTTGTGGCTTCTCCTTTGGCTCCAATGAAGCCAAATACCTGATTGGGCAAGGTATGGTCCTTTGAGTATGCCCATTGCTGTGATTTTCAACTCCAAGAATGGAGTCTTCTTGTAGACCCTCTTGAATGGATGATGTGGAAGAAATGGTGAAATTCTTCTGTCCTTTCTCTTCCTCCAATGAAGAACAGGGAAGATTAGAATCTTCCAATTTTGATTCCAAAGGGCTGCTATAAGATGCAGGCTGCTGTAAATGAAAGTTCTCCTTCATGGCAGCAGGCTCTTGTGTTTGGAATGTGGATGATGAAAGAGAGAATGGTGAAAACTCAACCGACTCTTCTCCATCAAAACAGTCCTCCAAATCTGACAGGTAAACTGCATCATTGTTGTCCCGTTGTTCGTGTTCAACTTCCTCCATGGTGTCCTCTTGATCTGCAACTTGACCACCATGGTTTCCTTCACTCTCCAATATTGAGTTTGAGAGATCAAACTCCTTTTCAGTAATAGAACTTGAGAGAGATGAAGTGGAAAGAAGAACTGAAGGTTCTTCTGTAGCCTGCTTTGTGCTCAAAGCCCTTGGATCTGCACTTTTCTCCTCCACAGCTAGAATGTGCTCCTCTTCTTTTGGATTTGGAGCAGCTTCTCCTTCCTCCAATGTTTGAAGAGAATCTCGCTCTTGATTGAACTCCTCCTCCAGCATGAAGTTTTTCAAGTCAAACTCTTCAATTTGTTGCTCTAGAGGACTAGTTGGGACTGCAAGATCTTCTTCTCCAACAAAATCAGTCCTCACCACCATTTGTTCAACCTCAGCCTCTTCTGTAGGCTTAACCATCAAGGGGATCTTTGTCATCCCAAATCTAAGAGCCCAACTCTTGGACCGTCTGTCACTTCTTTTCTTTTTGGCTCTTCCTCTTGTTGTCCTTGATGACTGATTTTTTCAATTTCTTCTTTCCCACATGGAATTGGGGATGCAAGAGGAGGGATAGGTTGAAACTCAACTGATTTGAAAATTTTGTGTGGTGGTGGAGGCGGTGAAACCTCTTGTTTCTTTGGAGGAGGGGGTATTTCTGTTAGCTCTTGTGGAGGGGATGACTGTTTGGAAGGGAAAAGGAAAGAAGAATCGAGATGGGGTGGAAGACTAGGGGATGGAGGGATGGATTCAACACATGGGACAGTAGATGCAGAGTTTAAATGAGATGGTGCTGCTTGAGTAATGGAAAGAGAAAAACCAGATGATGGTGTAGAACTTACCCATTGACAAGGTTGTTCAACAACAAGTCTGTAGGCCTCTATCTCTGCTATCCATTGTGCAAGTTTTGGCAGCATCTTTATCATGAAGTCCAGCTTCTCCTGAGGGCTGTAGTGCCTTGGAAAAGGTCCCACCCATGGACAGGGTGCTCCATAACCGATTCCAAAAGCTTTCATTTGTGCTTGAGCCCTGGACTGCACCATCCCCACCTCCATCTTTTGGATTTTCTCCAACAGACCAGCATCTTGGATCTGATGGTCTTCATTGTATGCATACTCTTGCTCTTGGGAAGCTTCATTGTGAAACTGACTTTGGCACTGCTGTTCATATGAGTATGCATGCTGATCTGGAGGATTTGTAAAACATCTTGGAAGTGGAAAATACTGTTGTTGTTGTAAATGTGAGTTCCATGATGGAAATGAAGTCATGGTTGCACAACTTCATGGAATGGAAAAGAATGAAAGGGATGGAAAGAAGGATGAATGAAAAATGGATGGAAATGAATGGAAAGGAAGGTCTGCAACTTCAGAGATGGTTGTTGACCAGATGGAGTCGCCAGATGTGTTTGCAAGTGCCTCCAAAGGCTGAAATCTTCACAGGAACACATCAACCTGTAAAAGATGAAGTGAAAGACCTCAAAGTCCCACCGTGTGTGCCAAAACTATTAGTGCAAAATCACAGCACCCCTGGACGCACATCAGGCTTCTAGGTTGATGTTCAGGCATCCAGTGTGATTGCACAACATGGAAACCTCTCTCCAAGCGTGGGGACTTGTGTAACCGAGAGAGGAATCTCCAGAGAAGGCTGGTTCCTGCTCCTAAACTACCTGCCACAAGCTATTCTAGTGCAGGAAAGCTAATATAATCCTAATCTAACCATGCCAAGGAGACAGAGAGAGAGAGAGAGAAGGGAAAAACAGCAAAAGCCTACACTAAAACGGTGATACACCAGAGAAGGAGGATGTTGAACATCTATCAAAACTGCCATGGGACAAAGAGAGGTGAGCAATGGGAAGGATGGACAGATGCATCACAGGCCCAAGGACAGATTTCACACAGAAAATGTCCCAAAACTCCATGAACACAGCTCCAAACCCGCAATGAACATTTAGACATGCATGAGATACCTACAAATGAAGAGAGGCAAGGAGAGAACAAACAAAAAAGAGAGAGGATGGACGGATGCATCACGAACACGTTTTGTTGCTCCGTAAGTTTGCACAGAACATCATTCCATTAGTAAAAGGCAAAAATGCCATTACGGAGCAGGAGGAGGCTCAAACTCCATTTTCAACCCTAGAGAAGAAAAGAAGGGAGGGCCGAGCAGAAAGAATGAACAACCTCTTATATTTTGCCACTCCTTACAATATATAGGAAGAATGAGAGAAGGAAGAAAGAGGAAAGTCAGATCTACTCCAACCACCCCCAGGTCATATTTTAAATCATCTCATTATGGTATAAGCGGCGGATCCTGGCAAAACGGCGGGCTGTCTGCTGCATTAAAGCTGGTTGTTGAAGCGTCACTTCTGTTGTATCACGCGTCAGAGCCGTTTCTTGATTTTCTCTCTCCAAACTGCACCAAAACTCGAGATTAACCCCAGAATCATGTAGAGAATTTCATGAGCTTTCCGTTGATATAAAGAACGTGGAAATCCAAGCTCTGGATCAAAAGATATGGCGATTCGAAGATTTAGGCACGGGAGCAGCACAAAGACAAATTTTAAAATGTTTTCCCGCTCTTCACCGTCTGCGGGACGACACGTGGCATGTGCTGATTGGATGAGAAATTCTCTATCCTTCGTCTTTCACGGGCTTTCCTTTTGAAATTGCTTGTGGGGCCCTTTACTTGGGACACGTGGCACTATCCCATTGGTTCGAGCTGACCCTTTAAAACTTGCCCTTTGACTTTTGACTTTTCTCCTTGAGACATGTGGCATGATCTGGTTGGTTCTCGTCCATGCCGGCTCTTTCGCGCCCTTCGCATCTTTTCATCCCGGATGTCCCAAATGCTTAGTGCTCCTTGTGTTGATTTCGCTCGAACCGGCCGGTTCGCGTCCATTTGTCCCAAATGTCCCACTTTGCTTTGAACTACCTCGACCTTTTCGCCTGGTTCGGCCGGTTCGCGTACTCGCACCGCTTGTCCCATTGTGTTTTGGACTGTTTGTGCTTATTTCACCGGTTTGGCGATTCGCACCTTTTTGTCCCGGATGTTCCAATTGCTTAGTGCTCCTGTGTTGATTTCGCGCGAACCGGCGGTTCGCGTCCATTTGTCCCAAATGTCCCACTTTGCTTTGGATCGCCTTGACCTTTTTCACCCGGTTGGGCGGTTCGCGTACTCGCGGCCCGCTTTGTCCCATTGTGTTTCAAAGCTGTTTGTGCTTATTTCGGCCGGTTCGCGCTTTTTGTCCCAGTATGTCCCAATTGCTCCTAGGCCTAGGACTTAGCCGATTTTCACCATTTTTCGGATTAACCTTCTTGCCTTCTCGCAACATTTTCCCGCATTTCCTCGAGCTTGCTCCTAACTACCTAGACAGGAGAGTTAGAAAAATATCTCGAGAGAACCTCGAAACATGATGTTTGTTCGAATCAATCAATGTGCCGGGACTTGAATATTCGATGCATGTTATCAAAATTACCTGTGGGGGTGAAATTTTGACAACAAGTGCCCCCATAAACCTCCTCTAAGATAAGGGTAATCGATGTAAAATAACAACACCCCTCAATGGCCTCGATTTGAGTGGGGGCGTCTAGTGTGACCGCATAACATGGGACAGTCTCTCAAGCTTTGGGACTTGTGAGCTTGAGATGGAAGTTTGGAGAAAGTAGGCTTCTTCTTCCTAAACTAAATACCACAAGCTATTATAATAAAGTAAAACTATCTAATCCTAATCTAACCTTCCAAGGGACTAGAGAGAGAAAGTGCATGAAAAAAAAGCCTACATTAAAATGGTGATACACCAAAGAAAGAGGTTTCTAGTCACGATCTCGGCTACCTAAAATGGAGAGAGGTGAGAAAATCGGAGGGTGGATAAGATGCACCATAGACCAGAGATAAAGTTCACACAAAAACCACTTCAAACCCATTTAACACAACTCCTAGAAACCTGCATTAGACAGCCCGAAGTATGCACAGTATACCTGTAATGATGAGAGGCATGAAAAGACAATAAAATAAGGAAGGATTAACAAAATACATCACAAAACATATTTTATTGCTCCAACAGTTCACATAGTACATCATCGGTGGGAAAGATGCAAGAAAATTACATTACATATCCAAGAGAGGAGTCTTAAGATCCACTTTCCACCCTAAGGAAGAAAGAGAGGGGGCAGGAGAGAAACAATGACCAACCTTTTTAAAAATGCCCCTCCTTTACAATATATAGGAAGAATAAGAGAAGGAGGTAGAAGAAATATAGACTCTTGTTCAACAACCCAAGAGATGCAGTGAATCCACCTGTGAAATTAATGGGTCTCATGACACAACCCACGCCTCCATTAGCATTTCTTGTTGGGAAAGAAATACCTCATTACGGTGGTGGGTGAGAAACATGATAGCCTCAAGAATGGTGGCCTATATTTACTCTAGTCATAGTTGAGGTCATCTGAAAGTTAGGGTCGGGCACCCAATGTGGTATCTCACCATATTTTAAGATCCAAGAATTTAAAAATCTTGGCAGGATTTATGATTCACCAAATATTTTTCCAAACATACTTTGGATTTGGAGTCTGTCCTTTAAGATCTACATGGAGCCCCAGGTATTCTTAAGATTTTAATGCCTCCTTTCACTCCTAGAGTTGTGCTAAACTCGATACGTGGCCTCATCTGCGCAGGCTTTTTCTATTTCCTCTGTATTCTACCTAAGCCCCTCTTATTAGAAGAGACACTATGCCTAACACTTAAAACGTGGGAGCTCAAAGACACATTAAGGACCTGCCTCCATATTTTTCCTTTGAAGTTGCGCAAACGAGGCATGTGGATGCCTCCTTAGGATTTTGGAATTTTCAATAGCCGGCGCTATCCCCTTTTGATTCTAGCAACGTAGCGAACCCACACTCATTTTGTAACCACCTCTATATTTTAACCTTGAATATCCATTGTCTTTGACTCAAGGATGCTTCTTTCACCTATTCCAAGCTTGTAATTTTCAATGACCAGTGTCCCCTTTTCATACTCGACACACGTGGAGGGTTCACACTCATTGGGAACCCGCTCCATATTTTTCCTTTGAAGTTGCGTGGACGAGGCATGTGGAGGCTTTTTGGCTTTATTGTACTTAGCCGATTTGGACCTGCTACCTTTCTAGGTCCCTAACTCGTGTGGAGGAATGGCATTTGTTTAGGGACCATCTTTGGATTCAACCCTTGAAGGTGTGCCGATGAGACACATGGAGCCATCTGTTGGTTTGTCTCAACTATGGACTTTTTAACGATCGGTGAAACCATTTTAGACTTTAACCGGTGGAAGGTGGCACTTGTTCGGGAACCCACCTTTGATTCTACCTTTGAAGTTACGTTGAGTGACATGTGGCTCCTTTCATGGCCCTACTTAATTTAATTCATTTTTTAAGTAAGTCCCTTCTATTTGGCGAAGGTAGTACATCTTACCCTAGACACATCGAGGATTACGTTAGCTCTTCTATACTTAGTCGACTCAACAATCAACACTACCCCTTTTTGTACTCGACCATGTGGCAAGCCTACGCTTGTTTGGGGACCTAACTCTCTTGAACATTTTGGAATTGCACCAAGCTTCGTGTGGCACCTTCCATGAGACCATTTATTTTCCCGAGTCAACTCATATGTGAAGTTCAAAAACTTTGAGTCCTTGCTCCGATTTTTTCTTGTTGAGATCTCGATCACCTTTAACGTTGTTTAGCCCTTTCACCGATGTTGCTCATCCATTTTTTAGCCTACCCACCATTTTGATTTGGGATTGAATGTGAGCTCGCATGACTGAACTGACCCTTCAATTTTCTTGTGTGGGGTCGTGTTTGATCAATTTTTTCGGTGGGGAAATTGGGATAACAAATAACATCATCTTTTCTTGATGCATCGAGTAGGGTAGTTTTAAAGTCACAATAGTATAATATTTTTCCTTAACCATGTATGTGATATACTTTTTGTGTATATGTAAGTATGTTTCGAGATCAATTCCTTCTAAGTATATAAGTTATTATATAAATTAGCAGATGTCAACACACCAAGTGTCCTATTAAAGGTGATGTGGATCAATGTAACATACATATGAAATGTTTAAAGGAGGTGAAATATCTAGGTTCTTACTGATTCTTATGAGAGTTTCATCATGAGAATCATAATTTAATTGAAACTATGTGGTATTCTAGGAAAAATAATATTCCAATATTTTTTTCATGCAAGATTTATTATATGGAAAATGATGTCAAGTGCGGTGTTCATTACTAAACTAAGCCATAATAATCTTTAATATTTTCAGTACAACACGATATGCACCACTAACTCGTCAACACACCAATTAATAATTCCTAATGAAATGAAGATAAGAGACACCCCTAGCTAAGGAAAATTGTATTCAAATTCATATATTGCCATATTGTTTGTGATTTCTAACTTGAATTTATAGGAGGGTGGGAAATCCTGGATAGAGGGATCAATGAGGATATAATGTACTTATATCCTTCAAGGAAATTAGACCCATTAAATTTTAGGATCCGTGTATCCTTTTGAACATCAATGGTGACCTCGTCCTCAACACCGACATCGGAGGACTATTCCTCGAGACCAGTCATGAATCTATATTAGTAATCTTTAAGGGAAATAATGTTTTCTATGCTATAAATTAGGAGGATTTACTCATCGGGTAATGCATCATGATTAGGTAAAGAAACATAGATGGGGCATAAGTCAATTTATATCCTATGAATTTGAATTTTACCACCATTCTTGTGATGATGTGGAGGTAAAATTCAATTTGGAGGGCCATCCACTTCCCAAAGTGACATGTGTGGTGGATAGCATGTGATAACAATTTATGTAAGGATTTTTTATGGATAATGAATTAAATAATTAGATATAGCATATATTGAAAGAATTTCATAGTTGCTTAAGATATGGCTAATTGACCTCGTTAATATATTTATATCATAGTTTGTAATCTATCAACACTCCAATAACCTAACAAATGACATGATCCTTGTCCTTGAAATATTCGTATGCTAATATTTTCTTGACAAACACCAGATTGAAAGACGTATATAATAGAAAATGTCAATATGGTTAAGGAAGTCATAAGGTTGGTAATAAGGACAAAGAAGGCTTCATATTATCGAATTATTGTTGAAATTATGTAATACACTCTATTTTGGTAGGCTTTTAAAGTAATATATTTCTAACATGAATGTGATAAGTAAACTCGTGGAAAATTCATCATATCACTCCAAAAACTATTAGAAAGGTGAATATGTCTTCCATTGAGGATGGTCGTGGCATGTCGAGGATGGATATAATATTTGTTGGGTTGACATTGATGCCATATTTTTATACTAATAATCCTAGGATTCATGTCACCCCAAATATGTATTTTTTTGGGATCAAGGTGAAACAATTATTTGTAAAGGCATCCTAAAGAAAAGTCGAAGTCACGAGAGTGATCATCGGTGCATCAATATTTTATGAGTATATTATATATATTGACTATTTCATGTATGAGATCATGAAATATGTGTTTCATGATGCATTGATTTGTTGCATTAGTGTTTTTAGTCCAAAGGTAAATTTCAAATAATAGTATGTTCCCAATCGGTAGTGAAGGTAGTATTGTGCTCATCTTTGGAAGTAATCTAGATTTGGTTATACCATGAGAACCCATTCACATGAGATAAAATTTTGTACCATCCCATGGCATTGAAAATTACATCGATGGAGCATAAAGTAAATTTATCCTTATGAAAATATAGGTTAAGGTTTATGAATTCAATACAATTACATATAGGCAGAGTGGCCTTCTTTCAAACCAAGATGATGTTAAACACCCATTGTGAACAATACATTATAAAAATGAAGCTTACATTTAATATTTTTATGAATTCTTTATGACATAAAACATTGATCTTAGGTGGAAAAATCCTCCTCTTATGCTTAATTGGAGTGACGTCGGGATAGGTTATGATGTTATGGGATACAATTTCAAGATCAATGTAAAAAATACTGACATATCCACATGAAAATACATCCTTATGTTTTCTTAATACTTATATGTGGCATGTGGATAAGTGAGGATAACAATTACTAGTAATGCCTATGTGCGAGGGATTTTCATCAAGTTTCACACTAATTTTTTATTTATCCATCAAGTCATTAACGTACTTGACATGATATGCAACCTTAGGTAATTTCATCACTTCTTCATGGCTAGGATCAATATCAATGATATAATTGTAAAATTGGTTGGTTGTTTTGGAGAGGTTTCTAAACTTATACTGATATTGAGGTAACTTATCTTCTTATGAATATAGAATTTCAATAGTAGTGATGTAAATTTTTGGGAGGGAAAATCCCAAAGCATTATACATCAATTTCTAGGTGTATACATCTACTTTCATCTCTATTATTCTTGTTTAACATCCTATCATATAATATGAATTATTTACATGCATGGTCCATAGTGGTCAAGCTAAGAGCACCCAGACCATTTTTAGTACAAAGGTTGGACAAGAAAATAGCGCATGGTAGTGAAGTTATTACATGATCATGAAATAAAACATAGATAGTGATTTTCTCGATGAGATATGGATTACGAGATGAGTAGAAAATTAATAGGAGGAAAATAAGGAAGTGTATCTTATTCATCCTCACTATCGCTAGTATCATAGTTAGGGGATCATAAAATGCATTTATGGTATTATATTTGAGTCTAGAAGACTGTATTTTGGCCAATGCACAATAGTAGTTCAACAATTCTAAGTTTCTAGACTTTTCTATAAAAAATGTAACCTTCGTCGAAGGAAATCCTTTTCCTTTAATATAAGGAACCCCCTCCTTAGCTTAATCACTAATATTTCTACAGGATCTGGGTGAAATGGAAGGGTGACTAGATTAAAGTTACACACTTCCAAACTCATTTTATTTTAAATGGTTTGATTTCGAGGCATTGTTCATTGGATCCTTCATATTAGTTTGAGGTGGAAATCAATCTCAAGGTAAATAAACCAGAGGTAACCAATGCACAATATCATTTAGTAAACAACCTCCACCAATCATACAACTTCGCATCAACAATTTGTTGATGACACAATCCTACTTCTGATGGCTTCTATTCTAGAGGAAAAATCTATAAAGACTATCCTTAGATTCTATGAAGCAACTTCTAGCCAGAAATTCAACTTTGATAAAAGCTTGGTGTATTTTTTCAATACTCCTAATGATAGGAAAAAAATAATTGCACTCATTTTGGGATGTAAAATCAGCTCCTTACCCACTACCTATTTAGGATTACCGTTGGGAACTAATAGAGTCTCTAATACTATTTGGAATGCCCTGTTAGATAGATTTCACAGGAAATTGGTTGGATGGAAAGGGGCTATTCTCTCTAGTGCTAGAAAATGTTTATTAATCAAAAGTACACTTTAGAACTTACCCATATATATCATGTCAATGTACAACATTCCAGCAACAATTGTGGACAACATTGAGAGAATCCAAAAGAACTTTCTATGGCATGGGACTGAAGAAAGATTTAGATACCATTTAGTGGCTTGGGATCAAGTTTGTATACCAAAAAAGATTGGTGGATTGGGAATTAAGGATATCAGAAAGATGAATGTTGCTCTTATTTCCAAACTTGGATGGAGACTTCTTAAGGAAAAACAACCTTGGACTGAAATTATTAGGATTAAATACTTGGCATAGAAAAATGTGAATTCATTCCTTTTTGAACAACTTCCCACTGGTTCCATTTTCTGGAACAACCTGCTTCAAATCAAACATATTCTTGTCAAAGGGTGTAGATGGAAAGTGGGAAATGGTTAGGATATTCTTTTTGGCAAGACAATTGGACTGATTTCAAGATGAGTGATAAATTTGGTTCCCTCATGTTGGTATCCAATTTTTTTCTCCTTTTCAAGCTAGGCAGCAACACTGATTCAATAGGGAGCTTAGAGGCACCTAAATCATAACTATATGTCGTTTTAGCCACGAAGGAATCTAAGCTGTCCCTTTCTTACTTTGATTTGTTGAGAGATGGATAGCTTCTTAAAGGATGTGATTTGATCCTAACTATTTTAGGTTGTTCCTTTCAACCAATGTAAGAGAACCTATTTTGTATCCTCTGTTTATTGAATAAAAATGATAAATCCTTCTTTTGCATGGGTTTTATAGAGAATACCTTGGGAAAATATGATCAACACACTAGATCTGACTCTCACGAGTTGTCACTTCCAGATCAAGGAGATATTTTCACAAGGAAAAGGTTACTGAAGACATTTGAGACCCTGATTACTTCTGCATGTTTTGGTAACAGAGATTATGCATTTGTGTGCACACAGGAAAAACATGGGTGGTATAGGTAGGATTAGTTGTTTTTGAATGAATTTTTGGTGGGAGGTGGGGCAAGGTGAACTTGATTCACCAGATCCTTGAGGAATCTTACACAATGGGAGGCTAAACCAACAGAATGCCACAGAATAGCTAGAATGTTTCTTCAACCAGAATATGTGCTTCAATGGAGGCCTAGATCAACACTCTTTCACACAATCTTTGAGATTCTATCACAAAGGCTCGAGTTAGAAAATCCAACAAAGCATCAAGATCTAAGCCAAATCACACCTAAGGTACACCCAGAGGCTTACAGATAATCTCTATCAACAAATGAAAGAAAAGTGATTTTAAATCGGTTATTCCAATCCCAAATGAAATATCTTCTGAGAAATGGAATTAAAGATGCCACTAAACTATCATAAGGATTGAGGCCTATGTGATTGGGTCAGATTTTAATACAAGATTGCAACAAAAAAGGAGAAACTACTTGCATACATTCATAAATAAAACAAACACATTTTGCTCAAGACAACATAGAAAAACTCAAATTTGATTAAATTTATTAGTAGGGGAAAGTTTCATAGAACAATCTCAGAGCTTGTCAATGGTTGTACACTTGCAACCACCTTGACACAATAAAACTTAATACAAAAAGAGATAACCTAGTTTCTCGGATGGATTCTAAAAAGATAGGCTTAGTCAAATTTTTCTCTTGGGAATTTTCTTCGACGTCTAACACTTTCACCTCTAGTTTCCAACCATTTGCATGAAAAAATTGTGCCATTTATAACCTTTACAATAGAACCCCTTTCTCCGCAAAAGATTAAAAACTTAAATGCACCAAAGTGCTTGCCATGATTCTTTTGTGATTCTTAGAATCAAATCTTCAAAACGTCACCAAGTGCTCAAAGGGGAAATTTTCATTGAATATCTCCAGCTTTCTACTCTTTTGTCTTGTAGATCACTCTTTCTTCAATTTTCCAACCACTTCCACCCCTAATCTATCAAATCTAGCTCCTTCCATGCTTGGGAGAAGAAAAAAATAAAATCTGATCGAGCACAAAATTCAGACCATTTTAATCATGAAAAATGTCTTTCCAAATCTTCCCACCAAACATAGATATCAAAATTAACTCCCCTCTCTGTTTGGCATCCACAAAAAGGATAATATATCATGGAGACTCACACTTCTAGATGTGTTTTAGAAAAATGGAGGGAAAGTCAGATTTTAGACTCTCAGCTACCGTTGATCTTTATGGACATCCTTTGAATTTTTACAATTTTTTTGAAAAATGGAAAAAAATTCCATTTTTCTCTACACCTCCACCCTCGAGAAACAAGCGTGGCACACGTGCAAATATGATTTGATTGGGGTCGCACTTCCTTTTTACTTTTTATGATTTTCTCCCAAAGGGAATTCTTCCAAATTTCCCCCGAGAGTCCACACCTCTGCTATTGATTGGGGTAAAGCATTGACTATTTCCCTCATTTGGCTTGCGGGGAATTTTGAGATTTCAATCCTTAAGGGGAAAAATTTCCAAGTTACCTCCGATGGTCCACCTCCCCAACTCTTTGAATTTTCAAATTTCCACATGTCATCATGGCACTCATTTAGATGGTAACAAAAATTGATACCCTTAACAAGTGCGAGCTCGTCATGTGTCTGTTGCTCGCAAGGTTTTCCTAAATACTAGAAGCTCAGTGGAAAGTGCCATGTGTCATGCTCGAGGTAGTCTCCTTTGGCCATTGAAAATTCCAAGAAAAATGAAAAGTGAGTGGAGGCTTCCACATGTCTTCATGGCGTAACTTCAAGATTGTGCCCAAAGAAAAGACCCTAAATGAGCAAGAGCTTGCCATGTGTTATGTTCCACAAAATTTTACAAACCGCACAAAAATTTGTCTAACTCTTGGCAAAGCAGTGGAATCCTCTATGTGTCCTCTCAGCACTACTCCAAGGCCAAACCAAAAATTAGATCTTCAAATGAGCGTCGTGCCTCCACGTGGACAAATTTTGAGTTAAGGCTTTCCATGAATTTTTTCTAAGTACCCAGGTGAGCTGCCTCCAACCAAAAGGTGCCACATCCCTTGTAGATGAAAGGATGCAAATTTGACTAGGAGAAACACCCGTAAAATTGTAAAATACCACAAAATGACCTTTTGAGCCTGGGAATGAAATTTTATTCAAGGAAAAAAAGTTTAGAAATGTTACAAGCTCAAATACGTTCTTCAGGGACACATCAATTCATTCTTCTTCAAGTATCTAGGATATAAACGTCAAGGAAAACAAATCCTAACTACAGGTAATAGAGAGAATGGGAAAACATGAGTTTTTAAGGAAAAGAGCATGGGAGCCTCAAAATACAGACCATTCTGGAGGAACAAAGAAACGAGGAGACAAACATGGACCCATACATGATCTTTAACCTAGGAGCTGACTAAAAATAACAAAAATACTGACCAAGCATAACACGGGGAAGGAGAAAATGAAAGAGGTAAGTAAATCAATAAATTTTCAAAGGCACAAATGGGGTGAGACTATTTTGAGCACCAACATTGGCTCGGCTTGGGATGGGCACTCCCTATGAGTGCCACAAGAACAAAATTAGACCAAGTGCCAAAATATCCATTGGGTAGTGGAGTCATCTTTGTAGGGAAGAGAAACAAAGCCATCTCCAAAAATGAACAGAGAAACCCAGCAAAAATAGGTCACCAAGGACCAAAACGAGCAAAAACACAAAAACAGAAACAAACAACCAACTATACACTGTACAAAAGATGTTTACCTTGATTTAGAGGAATCAATCCAAGAAATGATTCAAATGCCTACCATTAACAGGTAGTTCAAGAAATTCACCATCCAAATCCTTCAAGAAGAAGGTGTGTTCACCAATTCTAATGTCGATGGAGTAAGGGCCCATCCATAATGAGTCAAATTTGCCATGTTTTCCCTTATCTTCATGCCTGTTATCCCATAGTAGCACAAGATCTCCAATATTGAAAGCTTTGGGAGTAATCTTCTTTTCAAACAACTTCTTCAGCTTTTCTTGGAACTTTATATGCCTCGGTGGGATGCCCTCCTCTCTTCATCAAGCTCAAAAATATGGTTAATACGAGCATCATGACTCACCTCCTAATACTCCAACTATTAACTAAAATGATAAGAAGCTATTTACATATGAAGGGAAATAGGGCATGAGTCCCATATCTTGACTCAAATGGAATCTTTTTAGTGACCCTCTTGTGTGATCCTATCTCGTGCAAAAGCAAACTTCAATTTGTTCACCCCATTTTTGCTTGTTCATCTCCAAGGTTCTTTTGATAATGTTTAGAAAGTTTTTTTTTTGAGTCACCTTATCCCTTTCCTTGCGGATTGTAATTGGAGAAATATTTCAAGTTGATTCCATATTATTTGTACATTACCACCAAAGGTTTAGCTCTAAAGCTCATGGGATTATTAGCAATAATCTTAACTAGTACCCCAAACTGCGAGATGATGTTGTTTAGCACAAAGTCCATGAAAAATTGGTCTGTTGCCTTCTTGGTGGGGATTACTTCCACCCATTTGGTAAAGTAGTCACTTTGGTTACAAGAATCCACTTATGGCCAACACTTAAAGGTTCTGAAATCTCACCAATGAAATCCATTCCCCATTGCTTGAATGGGGCTTCAATTGAAACATGCTGCAAAGGAAGGGAGACAGAAGCTTTCATCCTTCCAAAGAAACACTCACAACTCTCACATCTTTTGAACAACATGGTTATATGCTTGAAAAGAGTTGGCCACTAATAACCATCCCTCAAGATCTTGTGTGTTGTGACTCTTACACCAAAGTGCCCCCATAAACTCCTCCATGGAGATCAGCAATTATCTTGGGGGCTTCATCTTCAGTGATGCATCTTAAGAGGACTCTCTCTGGGTTCTTCCATGACAACCCAAAATTAGTAATGACATATTTATGGGAAGCCAACTTAAGAGCTCTTTTTTGGTTCTTACTTAAATGCTCAGGATAGTTTAACTGTATGAGATAAAATATCACATCCTTGTACCATTCAAAATTCATCAACTTTTCAAAAACAACTTCCCTTTCTTCTTCAACCTCATTTACCTCAACAGTCTGTAAGTTGCTCTCAGCCATAAGCTTAGCCAAGCCCAAACCTCTCACCAACTTTGTGGTTTGGATGTCCATATCATATTCTTGCAACTTGTTCACCCATCTACATCTATTATTTGAGACCTCCATCTCTGACAAGATGTCCTTTACCATGGTATGGGGAACATAAGCAACAACCTTTGAACTTAGAATATAAGGCCTGAAAACCTTTGTTGCTTTGACCAAGGAAAATTCTTTCTTTTCCATAATGGTGTACTTTAGTTCAGCCCCTGCAAGGCCTTACTGAAGAAGCCAATTGGCCTCTCATCCCCTTCATCATCCTTCTATAGCAGGGAAACAGAAATAGTGTTCTTTGAAGTAAAAGAGAGTAGTTGAAAAGGATTCTTATAGATTGGAGCTGCTAGAATAGGTGCATGCTTTAGTTCCTCTTTTATCCCATTGAAAGCTTGGATGGCAGCCTCCTCCCATTTTATGACTTGGTTTTTCTTCAACATGGAAGTGATTGAAATGGTCAACTTAGCAAAGTTTGATATGAATATTCGATGAAGTTTATACGCCCAAAGAAGGAATGACTTCCCTTCTTGGTTCTTGGGATTGAGACCTTGCTGATGGCCTTTACTCTTTCTAGATTAATCGTCACTCCTTCGTGTGACACTATGTGAGCAAGCAAATTTTCCTTCTACACTCCAAAACAACATTTATTTGGATTGAGCTAGATGCCATATTCTCTGCATCATATGAACATCTTCTCCAAGTGCAACGGGTGATCACTTATCTTTCTATAAAATATAGTTACATCATCTTGATAGACAACAATAAACTCATTAATGTAACTAGTAAAAGCAACATCCATTTCTCTTTGAAAGGTGGCTTCATCGTTCATTAGACCAAAGGGAATCTTGACATACACATATGTTCTCCAAGGAGTATTGAAGGTTGTCTTTATCCTTTCTGATTCTTTTACCATGACATGGTTATAATCAAAGAAACCATCTAAAGTGGAAAGCAACTCAGAACTAGTCACTAACTGCAGCATGTTCTCCATATTTGGAAAAGGATAATTATCCTTCATTGATGCTCTATTTAAATTCTGAAATCCACACACATCTTGATGTCACCATTCTTCTTTCTCACTAGCACTAGGTTTGCAACCCAAGAGGAATACCTTGTGGGCTGGATAATCCCTCCATCTCTTAGCTTCTTCAATTCTTCTTACATTTTGAGGGATAAGAGTGGATTGATGGGCCTCTGCTTCTTCCTAAATGGCTTTGCATTAGATTCCAAGGGAATCTCATGTTGAAACAGTCCTCTCTATATGCTTTTAGTTTAGAATAGGTCCAAGCCATGCAATCCTAATACTTTTTCAACAACTAGATGTATGACTACTTCTCCTCCTTGCTAAGATTGCTTCCTAACCAAATTTTCCTTGGCTTCTCCTTTGTACCAAGATCATGCTCCTCAATATCCCTTGAGGCTTCCATGCATTTGTTAATAATGCGATCAACATTATCAAAATTGGACTCAAGAGCAACCAGCCCTCTAGGGATGGTATTGGTCTTTAGGTGGATGATATCCTTGCCAAACAAGGTTTCCTTTCCCTCTGTTATACATACCATTGGCTCCAAATCAATGCACTAATAAGAAAAATATCTTTTTTTCTACAAAAATCTTTTGATATGAGCATCATCATCAAAAACCTACCAATTTTTAATGTTGTCAGGGATAGAAGGTCTTGTCAATACCTCATGCTCATATTCACAATATGGGGAAATCATATAGTTGTCAAACCAAGACCCCAAAGACCGCAAGCTTGTCGCCAAATCATTGAAATTCCTATCATGATGCACTATGTTAAATGAGTTAAACATCTTAATGAAGTCCCAAAATGCATGCATGTATTGTTTCATTCATTGATTCTTTATGGCATATATTTTTCTGACTTGTTTGACAACTAACTTTGAATCTCCTTGACAATAATGTCCTTGACACCATATTTCCAAGCAATTCTTAAACCTAGCAACAATGCCTCATACTCAACAATGTTGTTAGTGCATTCAAAGTTAAGCTTGAAGGAGAAAACAAATCTTTCTTGGCTTGGAGAAAGCAAAACAACACCAACACCATTCCCAAACTTGGAGCAAGCTCCATCAAACAATAGAGTCCAAGGAGAACTGTTTGTTCAAGAAATTTACATTTTTCAATCTCATGCTCCTTTCCATCAAAAACTCCCACAAAATTGTCAGGATCAACATTTGTGTACAATACTTCATAGGACGCATTGTTGGGATCCTCAATAAGGTGTAACATTTTCTCCTCTCCATATACCCTAATAAGGTTGCCCTCAATCGGGACAAGTGGCATAAGACATGTCCATTTGGACACTCCCACAAACACTTGTAGCCCATTTTCTTGATAGCAACATACCCCACTTGGCTAGGCAATCAACTGTGATAACATGAAGTTTTAAATTTTAACCTGGGTAAGTTGCAAGTGGAAGTTGCACCACTAAACCCTTCACACATCCCACTACTGGCAATTCTCTAGAGCCCATGGTAGTGCACTTCCCATATGTTGTTGTTACCTTAATATTCAGCTCATTCATGAATTCCAAAGGCATGACATTACATGATGCTCATGAGTCAAACATATAGTTATGGAGCAGCGTATTCTTGATGATCAGAATGGTGAAGAATGGATCCACATTCAGCTAAGATTCCTTCAAGGATGTCCCCAAATAGACCTCAGGTGGTTCTCCTAGTTCCTTCAATGTTGGCAGTGCTTCTAACTCTTCAATTATTGGAGTAGTCTCCACATTGTTTATGTTTCTACCTAGGGAATTCTTCTCTTCTTTCAACCCCAAGTATTCAAATGCTCTCTTTTTGTGCTCAGGAATCCTAAGCAATTCAACAATTGGAACAAAGACTTTGATTTGACTCAGAACTTGGGCAATATCATATGGAACATTCCTTAGTAAGGCAGCATTGGAAGGGAATCCAACACACTCATTAGACGCTACAATATTTTTGACAACTTGGGCATGGGGAGGGGTATGATTCTTGTTTGGAACTGTAGGGATTTTGGTAGGTGCATCTTTCTTAGGATCCTCTTTAGGGATGTTTGAAAGTAAAGGATATTTTGGCTTAGCTTGAGGCCCTACCCCTTTGACAACCTTACTTCTTGTGTTATATTCCTTCTCTTGAGCCACAACAACATTCATTAACAACTGTCTGTCTTCCTCAGATGGGATTCCTCCATCATACTTCTTTATCATTAAAGCCCTTAAATATTCAAAGTCATTATTGGGCAATTCAAAATCTTGTATAGTATCTACTTCTAAAGTATGAGAGAGAGAAAGAATAGGTACCATATGAATACAATCCCAAAAGGTGGAAGTAGTGCGAGCACTTATCACCTCATTTGAAGTTGCCCCTTGTTGTGAGCTAGTGGAGCAACCCATCATGCAGACATCATCATCATTATCATCAGCTTCCTCTTCTTCTTGCTGATCTTCTTCATAAGGATCATGAGGAATGAAACATCTATCACACCAATCAATGACATTTTTTTTTTCTACCACAACAACTCTAACAGCCAAAGGATCAGGAACCATTCTATCTTCTCTTCCTTAGGGCTGCCTATTTCCAAATCCAATAGATCCTTTTCCTCTATCATCATTTCTTTGATGATTTGTAAATCTATTTTGGCCTTGTTTCTTGTGTTTTCCTTGTGAAATCTTCCCAACTCCTTTCTCATCTCAAAGCTAAAGCATACGAGATATCCTTGATAGCCCCGACAAAGTCTTCACAACTTCTTCCAAATAATTAGCCTTGGTTGTTTGGGGATTTTTCAGGTTAACAGACTTCACACCTTCCCTCTTTGGAGGATTCCCAATTTCCTTGATGTTGTTCTCTATTTGTAGAGCCAAGGTGAAGGCTTGCCTTAAATTTGTAGGGTTCTTGTCTCTCAAGTAATATGCAACCTTTTTATCAAATACATCGGTGTATTTCATGAAACATGACTCATCACATGGCCTTATCCTAGCAGGAAATCTCCTTAAAGTTTTATTAAACCTTGTATTGAATTCATGTACTAACTCATTAGGGTTCTTCTTGATGTTTTCAAACTCGATAGAAGAAACCTAGGGTCAATCCTATCACCATATTGTAATCTGAATGCATTGTTCATTTCAGCCCAAGAATCAATAGAGTTATCGGTAATGCTTTATATGAGTCCCTTTCATCCTCCTCTAAAGTGTGAAAAAACAATTTGATCTATACATCCTCATCCTCAATCTCAAATTCTTCCATCATATTGAGAAAGAGCTTCAGATGTTGGTCACCGGTTATAGCATTGTTTCCTTGGAACTTTGACATTTTGTTCCCCTACATATTGAGGCACCTTTGCATTTGGATATCTAGCCATTCTCAAAAAATTTATAGGTCCAAAGGTGTTAACAAAAATGGAAGTGCTGGGTTGAGCCATATTGGTTCGAGGAGGTGATCCTAGAGGGGTGACAAAATGACAAGGGGCAAAGGGACCTTGGAACACCGAAGTATAATTTTCAAAATGGAGACCCCCCAAAGGCCTTGTCTCTTGGAAATCTCTATCAACCTCAGAAAAGACAGGTGCAGAGTGTGAAGTAAACCTTTCAAAATAAAATGAAGGCCCCTCTCCAACTGGACATTTCAATTCCACAAAGAGGCTACCGATTCCAGAGTCACTTGAATGGCATTCTTCAATGATAGGCCGATCACTTTCATCAATGGAGATCCCTCTTCTTGTCTACTGACCTCTAACAGCCCTCTAGGATTTTCTTCCTTCTGATTTTTCTTTTCCTAGCTCTGGACACAATGTCCTAGTAGGATCCCTAGAAAAGAAAGATCTCCTTCCTTCCAGATTTGCAAATATTAGTAATAAATTTGAGTTTGACTGAGTTTTAAGACACTGGTCCTTATCAAAATCAAATCAATAGGGAGTCTCCACTAAGGATTTCCACCTTAGTTGTGCAAATGCACTAAAATATGCTCTGTCAGCACTTATAAACCGGAGATGAAAGCTTTGACCTTCCTTTACCAAGATTTATCAGTGAATACCAGTGTAAAACTTGTAGAGACTAGAAAATTTTCATACAACACTTGTAACTTGAAACTTCATGCAGGCCCAAACACAGGATAATATTTAAAATATATTTATGGCACTTTAGAGCATACAAGAAATGTTTACTAGGGTCTAAAAATGTCCCCAAGCAATGGCGCCACTAGCGTGTTGACAGGACAAATGTATATGAACTAGAAAATATATCAACAAATTACTCTCAGAACTTAAAATAGTTCCCAACAATGGCGCTACTAGTGTTGGTATCCAAATTTGTTCTCCTTTACAAGCTAGGTAGAAACACAGATTCAACATGGAGCTTAGAGGTAGCTAAATCATAATTATATGTCTTTTTGTAGCTGGGAGGAATCTAACTATCCCTTTGTTACTTTGATTTATGGAGAGATGGATAGCATCTTAAAGGATGTGATACGATCCTAATGATTTTAGGTTGTTCCTTTCAACCAAGGTAAGAGAACCTATTTTGTAACCTCTGTTTATTGAAGAACAATGATAAATATTTCTTTTTCATGGGTTTTATAGAGAATACCTTGGGAAAATATGATCAACACAATAGATCTAACTTTCATGAGTTATCACTTCCGGATCAAGGAGATATTTCCATAACAAGGCAAAGGTTATGAAGACATTTGAGACCCCGATTGCTTGCATGTTTTGGTAACAAAGATTGTCCATTTTTGTGCACACAAGAAAAACAAGGGTGGTACAGGTAGGATTAGTTGTTTTCAAATTAATTTTTATGGGAGGTGGGGTCCGGTGAACTTGATTCACCATATCCTCGATGAATCTTACAAAAAGGAGGCTAAACCAAAGAATGCCTTAGAATATCTAGAGTGTTTCTTCAACCAGAATATGTGCTTCAATGGAGGCCTAAATCAACACTCTTTCACACAATCTTTGAGAATCTACCACAAAGGATAGAGTTAGAAAATCCAACAAAGCATCAAGATCTAATCCAAATCGCGCGTAAGGTACACCCAGAGGCTTATAAACAATTTATGTCAACAGATGAAATAAAAGTGATTTAAAATAATTTATTCCAATCCCAAATGAAAGATCTTATAAGAAATGGAATTGAAGATGCCACTAAACTATCACAAGGATTGAGGCCTATGTGATTGGGTCAGATTTTAATACAAGATTGCAACATAAACAGGAGAAACTACTTGCATACATTCAAAAATAAAACCAACACATTTTTGTCAAGACAACACAAAAAAACTTGAATTTGATTAAATATATTAGAAGGGAAAAGTTTCACAGAACAATATCAGATCTTGTCAATGGATGTACACTTGCAGCCACCTTGAGACAATAAAACTTAATACAAAAAGAGATAACCTAGTTTCTTAGATGGATTCTTAAAAGACAGATTAGTCAAATTTTCCTCTTGCGATTTTTCTTTGACCTCTAACACTCTCACCTCCAACTTCCAAACATTTGCACGAAAAATTTGTGCCATTTATAATATTTACAACAGATCCCCTTTCTCCCCAAAAGACAAAAACCTTAAATGCACCAGTGCTAGCCATGATTCTTTTACGATTCTCATAATCAAATCTGTAAAAAGTCAGCAAGTGCTCGAGGGGGAAGATTCCATCGAATATCTCCTGCTTTCAACTCTTTCCTTTGGTAGATCACTCTTTCTTCAATTTTCCAACCACTTCTACCCCTAATCTATCAAATTTTGCTCCTTGCGTTCTTGGGAGAAGAAAAATGGAACACCCGATCGAGCACAAAAGCCAGACAATTTTAATGGCGAAAGACGTCTTTCCAGATCTTTCCACCAAACTTAGATATCAAAATTAACTCCCTCTTTGCTTGGCATGTAGAAAGGAAAAAGAAATCATGCAGACTCACACTTCTAGATGTATTTCACAAAAATGGGGGGAAAATCAGATTTTAGACTCTAAGCTACCATTGATCTTTACTTTGAATTTGGACAATCCACGTGAAAGATTCGAACTTAAGAATAGACTCGGGGACTTCCTTGAACTTTTACAATTTTTTGGAAAAATGGAAAAAATTCCATTTTTCTCCGCACCTCCACCCTCGGGAAACAAGCATGGCATGTGTCTAAATATGATTTGAGTGGGGCCATGCTTACTTTTTTTCTTTTGACTCTTTTCTCCCAAAGAGAATTTTTCCAAATTTCCCTCGAGAGTTTACACCTCCGTCACGACCGGTTAAAGCATTGACTATTTCCCTCATCGGGCTTGTGGGCCATTTTGATATTTTAATCCTTAAGGGGAAAAAGATATAAGTTGTGTCTGATGGTCTACCTCCCCACCTCTTTGACTTTTCAAACTACCATGTGTCATCATGGCGGTCCTTGAGATGGTCTCAAAATTTGGTACCCTAAACGAGCGTGAGCTCACCACGTGTTCTATTTCGGAAAGGTTTTCCTTGATACTTGAAACTCAGCAGAAAGCACCACATGTCATGTTAAGGCGAGTCTCATTTGGTTGTTGAAAAGTCTAAGAAAAATTTAAAGTGAGAAGAGGCTTTCCATGAATTTTTCTAAGTACTGTTGAGCCGTGTCTAAGGAAGGAGCCACATCCTCTGTAGATGCAAGGATGCAAATTTGACCGGGAGAAACACCCGTCAAACCATAAAATACAAAAAAATTACCTTTTGAGCTTGGGAATGAAATTTTCTTCAAGGAAAAAAAGTTTAGAAATGTTACAAGGCTCAAATACATTCTTCAGGGACACATCAATTCATTCCTCTTCAAGTATCTCAAAGAGAAACATCAAGGACAAAAAATCTTGAATGTGGGAAATAGAGAGAATGCGAAAACACAAGTTTTGAAGGAACAGAGCACGGGAGACTCAAAATACAGACCCTTTTGGAGGAACAAAGAAACAAGGAGATAAACATGGACCCATACATGATCTTCGACCCAAGAGCTAACTAAAAATAACAACAAAGACTAACCAAGCACAACACGGGGAAGGAGAAAATGACAGAGGTCGTAAATCAATAAATTTTCAAAGGCACAAATGGGGTGAGACTATTTTGAGCACCAACACTTCAAGGATAGTCTATGTGAGAAATATGGTAGTAAAGTAAAATATTACATTGAAGAGGTTGGTAATAAGAGAGATTGGAAACAACTTAAAGTTGATAACCTACAACTTGATATCTCCTCTTTGCAACAACAACTTTCTCTCATTCCTCTTAATCAAAAGGATAGAAAAGATGAGCTCCTTTGGGTTGATTATTTTAATGGGGACTATATTGTTAAATCAGGATACAATGCCTTTTTGATAGCAATCAAACTGGATTAAATTGGAGTAAAATTTGGATGCCTGAGTTAACTCCTAAAGTTTTTTTTTTTTGTGGCTTGTGTTAAAAGGAAAGATTATTACTAATGATAATCTAATTAAAAAGGGTTTCATTATGCCCAACATATGTTGTATGTGCAAAAAAGAGGTTGAAGACATCAAACATATTTTCTTGCATTGTGATTATCTTTGCAAATATTTGGAGTCTTATCTTTACAAATTTCAATCTTCACTAGATTCTTCCTAACACCTTCTTGTAGACCTGGGAGCAATGGGATCCACCTTATAAACATAGCATGATAAGAATATTATGGAATTTGGTTCTACCTCATACCATATGGAGATTGTGGAAAACCAAAAATGATATAATTTTTAGGAACAACAGACAGGTATGTAATAAGATATTTAAGGAAGTTACTATTGTTCTCAAGGAGAAAATTGACATGTTTAGTCATCCTAAAAATCAACCTTATCCAAAATTCAAAATAACATATTCATCCTACTTGGAAGATTGACACTGGTAATCTTCATAGGACTGATCCAAATAGAATTGATAGATCGACAGTACATTGGACTCAACCTCCCAATTTATGGTACAAGCTGAATTTTGATGGAGCTTCCAAAGGAAATCTTGGGGCATCAGGAGGAGGTGGAATAATCAGGGATCACAAAGGTTTTCTTGTTGCTACTTTGGTAGGTAAAATGGGCCACCAAACAAACCACTATTCTGAAGCCCTAGCAGCATTATGGGGGATAAGGCTTGTTAGGGATTGCAACATTTCCAATATTATAATTGAAGGGGACTCTTTGAACATAATAAACCTCCTAAATCAAGTTCAACCCCCTAGTTGGACTATTAGGGACTTCATTTATGAAGCTATTGAGATTTGTAAATCCTTTGCAAACTTTAAAATCATACACACCTACCGTGAAGGCAACAAAGTGGTAGATAGTATGGCTAACTATGGTGTTAGTAATAACATGAAAAATTGGTTTAATGATGACATTCTTCCTAGCATGGTACACAATGAAATTATTAAGGATAAATATGATATAAAAAATCATCATTAATGAGCCCCCTCCACCGATTTGAAAGTGATTATCTCCTTTACATGCAGGGTAATTAATACCACTTCCATTTCGTATAATTTTTGGGTATGTGAAGAAGTTGTTGAGAAGTAGATTTGGAGAAGAGGCATTTCAGTTCAAAATAACTGAAAAAATAACAATAAAATGGGTGGACCTCCATGCAAAACGGAATCCATATTCAACCAGATTGGAAGGATGATGTGATTTTATGGAATTATTTACAAATGGGTGGGGTCTCCAACCTAATTGAGAAAATTCAAGGTCACGATCAAGATGTCTCTATTAAATTTGTAGTTGGATGGAAACAAAGGATGGTTGAGTATGGGGAGATCAGCGTCAAAATTACTGAAGAACTTATTGTGGAGGTTACGGGTCTGAGCCTAGATGGGGCTAGATTTTTCAGTAAAAGGGTTGACAAGAATGTTGAAGCCAAGAAATTCCTTGCAGAAGGGGAAAATATTGAATTTTTGCTACAGGTGTAAAAGTGGCCTCCATTCCTGAACCCTTTGATGAAATTACAAGGATGATTGTCAGGTATGTAACTTTGGAAGGCTAGATATGTGACAGTTCCTCTTAAACATCTAGTTTTCCTGAATCACTTTAGAAGGAATTTATAGGTTAGTTTTCTACATTATCTTTTAAATTCCTTGGATCATTCTATCCTTGAGTTTCAAAACCTTACCCGTCTTTACCCCCGTATCAAGGTTTCATTCTATTGCTGCATCTTCATTGTCTTCCCAACTTCATACAATCACAACTAGCACATCCCCCCTTTCCCTAAATCCACTATCCCCATCACTTCTCCTAAGCATATAAAAATAAGAACTAAAAATCCTCTTTACCCCATCACCCAACCTCTCCCCTCCCAAAGGTCCTTCGCAACAGTAAAGAGATTGAAATAGAAAAACATCTGCTCCATATTAGCAACCCTACTGAATATTTTTCTAATGAAAAGGAGGAAGGACTTCTCAATAGAATTTTCAAGTTAGAAAAGGAAGTTAGCGACCTAAAAGAAGAGCTCAAATAGATTGGTAAGAGAGAAGGTAAAAGGAAGATGAATGATGACCCGGATACGGATAATGAGCAGACTTTGTAAATTTATAAAAAACATAAATTCTATGGACAATAGACTAGGTTTGAAAAAAGGTAGGCATGACTTTACTATTTCTATACTCAAGGCTATATACAACTTCATGGAGCAACATGTCAAAAGTGTTTGCATACTCAGTGACATTCCTGCTGCCATATGGGAGTCAGATTTAGCAAGGGACCTAGTTCTCTCACAGCTAGATAAAAAGGACCCCTCCCATGTCACGTCCCTGACATTATTCACCTCTCTTCAGAAGATAAAAACTAAGATTGATAAATCATTCAAGTAATGTGGACTATTACTGCTTTCATATTCTTATTTTGATGTTGTATAGTTGTTGTGTTCAGGCTGTTTTGTTGCAGATTTGACTCTTTTTGCTCCCTCTTTATAGTTTTTGTTCAAGATATAGTTGGTTCTCATGGTTATCTTGGATTCTGATCCCTTTTGATGGTTTTACTGCTCTTTCTGTATTTTGATCCTTCTTGTATTAGGGATTAGTCCCTTTAATACTTTGGTATACTTTTTGATGCACTATCTAGCTTATGAGCTTTTTGTAACAGGGTATAGTCCCTTCAAAACTATTTACCCCTAATAAAAATATATATCATTGATTAACCTTTTTTTTTTGAATTTTTATGAAGATAAATAGGTTCATAGGTTTTAGATAAGACATTAGTGAGATATATGACATATGAAATATTGTCATAGAATCATTCTCTGTGTTAATGTGTCATATGTCGCTAACTTCCCTCAATAGAATATTTTATTCTTGGATTGTAACTTTCCTCTCCTACCTTCATATTATGGCAAGCCATGTCAAGGAGTGACATAAAACTCCTTCATACTATCATTTTAGATCTATGAGCATTAGTAGACCAATTTTTTTATGCATAGGTTCCTTGAAACATTTTTCTTAATAATTACATACAATACTTTAGGTTTTTCTTTCAATTGAAAATCTGTCGATGTACACACATTCCAAATTATTTTCATTCCCTCTTTAACATAGCTCCATGGGATTTAAAAAATAATAAAAGAGGTAGTGTGATATTTCTTATATACTTAATTGTAAATGAATTATAAAGAAAAGTTACAATGAGGTGGTAAAGCAACCATTTAATTGTTTAGAATTGAAAGAAGAGATAGAGTACGAAGTATAAATCAATGACCAAACTGTACAAAATTATAAATGGGGAATTACATGTCAAACGAAGTTTACATCCATTCGAAATGATTTAATATATGGATTTTATATCTTCGCTAAATATGATAATTTTTCATGATATCAATGTGCGATGATAAATGATCTAAAAAATACCTCAAAATGTACAAAGGGAAATGAAAAGGTCATGTTTATCTTGGAAATATTGGACACTCAAAAATTTTAGTGTCAAAGTGTAAATTTATGAATTTAAGTGTCTTTAGTTGCAATCATGGATTCCTCTAATGGTCAAATCAGATCATACCATGAACATCTAAAGCATAACCTTGTATGTAAGGATGTATTAATTCACCTTTCTTCATACTCTAATTCATCCTAACGCCCTTTTTGATCATGTATAATCTATTCGTCAAAATTTTCTATCTATTGTGAATTTCCCTAAGCCTCTACTTGACAAAAACTTCCCTATACGATCATATTCATACTTGACACAAATCTAGTCATTTTCTTATTATTGACAAAGTATCAAGCCTCAATGTTTACATCCTCTATTATATATGTAGTTTAACATTATTTTTGAGGATATTTATACTTATACACTATGCAACTATGTATTTTGAATTGTCTCTTATAAATTATTTTGTTCTATCGCTATAACAATCAAAATGGGGCCCAAAATATTTAATAATATGTGTTATGTGGCTAGTGATAATCCTAAATACAACATCCTCCTCCATAAACCTTTGTTGAATTATACACACATCATATTAGAAATTTATCACCAAATAATATATAATTCTATCATCAATTATCTAGTCATCTTTATAAATGGGATCCTTTCCCTTTCATGTATTACTCTCTATCACAATAACCATGTAAATTAATCATAATATATTATATTCAACATAAAAATTCATGTGATTACATTCTGCTCTATGAAATCTATGAAAATTTTACTTGAGCACAATTTTGTGTGCCTACCTCCACCACATGAGTTTGGTATGAGAAACTAATCTACCAAACATTGAATTCTAAATTTTAATATATCTATCATCAATGACTTAGGCACCATACTGACCATTATGCTAAAATTTGGCATATTATATAAGATCTTCTCAATGAAAATAGTTTTGAATGGGATATAATTTTTAGTATGCTATTATACTTCCTCTTTTAATACATCCTAACACTTAAATGAGATAAATGAATTGATAGTATGCCTTCAATTTTTCTCACACTCTACCTCTTATGGCTACATCTATTGTATCAATGGTATTGGGGCACACAATATTCCACTACATAATGTTACCATGAGTATGGAATAAATTTTTACTAGAGCACCTATAGACACGTGTTTAATCAGCATAAAATTTTTGAGTTTCATTAACATATTGAAACTACTTATGATACTTAACACTGATGTACTAGTTTAATACTCACCTTATTGATATTTCTATGGATCTCAAAAAAATTTATACACTTTTGCATAGCATTTATATACTCCATATACCATGTATGTACTAATTTAGATACATTTTAAACCCTTGTTAAGGATTTACATGGCTATATATTACTTCTATAATAAGGTGACTATGCTTGAACTCATACAACAACCCTTGCATAGTAATTTTGAGAAACACATACACCAAAGCTATAAAGACTACTAGATCTCATCATGATATCAGTACATCTCGCTACATATTTTGTGATCTACTATTGGTGTTATAAAACCATTTTCCATTGATACATACCATTATCCATTTCCTAGACATCATGTTTCACCCACATGCTCTATCACTATGAAATCTAGTTACTATTGGTTCCATAGTTTACATTCCATTCCCATTTTTTTATATGGTGTTAGGTCAATTCCTTATGGGTCTTACAAGACTGTATCCTTCTTATGAAATTCAATATACCTTATGTTATCCTCTCCATTTGTACATAGCTAATAATTTCTTAGTACAAAAATATAATTTAATTTAAACATTAAAACCATTCAAATATTTTTAAAAAATTCAAAATGAATTCATATCTACGAAACTTGCATTATAATAAATATACATTATACATGTTTTTATAACATTGGTTTGATAAATATAATCTTTCTTTAATATTTACACACATTCCTTCATGAGATATATTTAGATTGATGTAGAATAAAAGGATTGATACGTGCTACTTGAAGATACTATGGATTCTTATATTCATATCTTGTGGGCACACCCCATGTTGTATAAGTTTTTTTATTACATTTTACTTCCATTTTTATGTCCTCAATACTCCTAACTATAAACATTATTTACTTGTTATTTTTCATAACTGACAAGAATAACATGTATCTTGTGTTGCATTGAAACCTCTTATTTCACATGCCTCTTTTCATTTACTTTCATTATCAAATTATTTTTAACATACATGCTTTCTACTAATGTTTGTTACTACTTTTTCTCTCCTAATTTATTTCATGTGTTCCTCACTTGTTTTGTTTAGGATTAAGATCCTTGAATATCCAATGACACTATTGGTGTTAATGTCTTTGGCTTTATGCCTCTTTTTGATGACATAATTTGTAGGCATAATAACTTCGGTTTTGTATGACACCATTAATGTCCATGTTTATGGTTATAATCATTTTATGTGACATTGATTGAATACTCCTCTCTATATGATCACTATTACATTATCATTAAAATTTTTATCTTTTTGTTATTTTTACTATTTATGCACTTACTTATACTATTATTATTGTTGCACATTATTATTTCTATAATTCACAACCCACTTTTGCAAATATAAGATCTATAGAGTGGTCACCTCGTCAACATTCTAAAGTATTTTCTAATTTATCAACAATATTAAACTTGTTTACATATATATTATATAGAGTTGCATCATCAAATGGATTTCCACATACATTTCAAAAATGGTGAATTCATCTAGGTGTATTATACACATATATAATGAGGAGAAACTATTTTGGGTTTATACACTAGTAGAGATAAAATGTATGTACTTAGAAAGAAGATAAAATATAGGAAATCATAAAAATATTGCATAAAGTTATAAGCATACATATTGGTTAAGAACTACATATGGTTATGACCATTTCAAATGTTTTTACATAGGGAATTTATACCAAATTTATCAAGAGGATCTCATGGCACATTTTCATTTTAATTTTGTTTAGTTAAGATCAAAATAAGGGGCATGAATTAATCCAATGGTTCTTTACCATGAAATTTTGTTATAGTTACATTTGTAAGGTACCTTTGGGGTACATACCTCCTCTATCCATCAAAATGTTTATATGTTACAAATTTTATTTAAATGTGCATAACATGGGAAGGGCATCAAGGAACTTTATCCTTTCTACTTTGTATGTATTTATTTACATAATTGGACCTAGATCCACCTACATAACTATGCCCTATGAGGTTACAATTATTTTTGAAGTGGATGAGTTATTAGTAGGAATTACTTTCTTGTCTATTACATTTAAAGAGGATGAATTCAAAGTTGCTAAATTTTTTTATACATGCTCTTTTTCCTTAACAATGTGCTTCAACACTTCATTTTTGTCTCTCTCTCATTCTTAATCAATCCATGTTGGGTTTGATGTACTTAACACTCTACTTTTCCTCATCACACATGAAGGAATCAAAACTCACAATCCTTCAAAAAGTCTAGAAATCCAAATATCCGAGTGGAATAAAATCACAAGAGCCTCTCCCTTAATGAAAAAAAAACGTGTGTTCCTTCAACATTTTTCCATCTCTTTATTTTAAAATAATGCAAAATAAAGTATTACTTATTACACTTTACACTTGAGTTAATTTTAATATTTTATCATAGATATTGACTACAGCCTATGTTGCAAGTTTTATTAGTGCACCTAAAAACACAAAGCAAAACGAGATAACTACAAAACAAACTTATATATATTTGTACACACTTATATATATATATATATATTGCCTTAAGCATGTGATTTTAATTTCATACTTAAAGGAGGGAATGTTGACATTCAAATTTTGCAAATTCTTGTTTAACACTAATTGTTTCGATAATTTGTTCTTCTAAGATTGGAAAACTCTTTCTAACCCTAATTAGTACTTTACGGGATATCTTGTATCACATTATTAGTCACAAATAATTACATGTAAATATATATTGAGATTCCAATGCATAAAATACATAAATAAATCCCCTACGATAAGATACAAGATATTTTTTCATGTTTCTCATCACTATGAAAAACCATATAGTTTGGACAAGAATTTATATCCACTCATGTTGCATTTTTATAATTCTCACCGACATATCATCCATATTTGTTTTTAGTATCACATTCCTCGATGCCTCCTTTAGTCCCTCTGGGTCCTCCTTTCTTTAAGAATTTATTTTTATAATCATATCTAAGAAAGTTTAAAATCTCTAATTTTCACACACAAAACTCATATGAAAATAAATTAGGAAAATCACTTCCTATTCTTATAAAAGGAACCCAAAACTCTTTCAATTTTATAAAATCACATACACACTCGTTATTGAATTAATATTTATATGTATAAATCCTCATACCAAGTCAAAAAGTAGGTTCATCTCACTTACAGGAAATAAAAAATCCATTCTATAAGTGTTTTAGAAAGATTTGAACTCCTTTATAGCATTATCCAAAAATTTCCCAACCATAAATGTATTCATTTAAATACTACACACTACGTGGAGAATGATGTGTACTTTGAGACATCTTCGAGTATGCTAATCTTAATGGTACCCGTAACCCAAATTATGTTTATTTGTAATGGTCTCTAGCTAGCTAGGCTAGGGTTTAAGGTTTTATTCAGAATTTTCAAATGAGTTCACAACGCGATCGAAAATTAGGGTTTTATAGAAACAAACATTTATATGTCGAGAGACTCGCTAATAAATTTATAGAACAAAAATCCAAGTAGGTCTAATATTTTACATTACGGTCAAGACATTATGGACAATGAGGGATTCATTAGCAAGGAAATATCCTAACACATTCATTCATATTGAGGTAATTAAAATTGATATAATAAAATTTAATATACCGGTTGACATTCTGAGGTGAAACAGTTTAATATATTAATATTTTTAATTAGGTATTGGGGTAGATTGGAGATGTGGACTAGACAAGAGGTAGGGTTACTTTTAATTTATAATTCAAACATTTGAACCCTTTTTTAAAAGCTAAATACATTAAAATCATGCGAAAGGTTCCTTAGGACCATAAAGTTATATTATAATCTCTTTTTGAATAAGAAAATTTTAATTATGAGATTCTTATGTAATAAATATTAAAATGGTATAAAAATGGGATTGAGTATGTATTTCAACACAAATGATATTAGTTCACCATATTAATTATTTGAAGAAATATTGATAACTCGGTAAAGATTAACATTAAGGTAATTGGTAATAGGTCTTAAATGGATTCAAAATCTCTATCTAAAGAATGAAAAATATTAATAAATTAATAATTTTGAGGGAAACACAAAGTATATTATTTGTTTAATATATTAGGCTATAAATAAAAAGGGTGAAATCAAGTTGTAGTGACAAAATGGGTAAGTAAGGGTGTAAAAAATAAGGGTATTTTCATTTTAATAATATAATGAGTGGGGGTATTATTAATTGAATAATTAGGGCTGAAAACTAACATTAATGGTATTGTTTAATATCATTAAAATGAATATTTTATACCGTATTCTTACTAAATGAGCCCCCTCATGGTATGAAAAATCATGGAACTTTTGTAGAATATTGTCCAATTTTTGTTTCGACTCTCCTCTCCTAGGAACAAAGCATTATCACGTTCAAATAACTCAGTTCTAATAGTCTAAAACCTAAGAGCTTTTGAGAATCATTTTTAATAAGTAATGTTCATTCATTACCTTGTATTTTTAATTTCATAGCGTATTTTGTAGGCCCTAATTATGTTTTTATGATATTATACGACTAATTTTATAAGTTAATAAATAAAAATAGCTTAGATATCTACCCTTATGATCTTAGTGTCCTTAACTCAGTAATAAATTATATTACATAATATAAAAGTGTGTTAAAAAAGTGCAATGAGTTAAAGATCTACAAGGACATGATAACAAGAGAGAAACAAAATAAAGGAAAATGGTAGATTGGATTAATTTGCAATTTAGAAGTGTTAAAATGGATAGATGACATTGGATAACACCAAATTATATTTGGAAGATCGTTGATAAAATATGATTATACAATACCATCACACACACATGCACGCACACACCCGCACGCGCACTTGTGCCGCACACACACACACACACACACACACACACACACACACACACACACACACACACACACACACACACACACACACACACACACACACACACACACACACACACACACACACACACACACACACACACACACACACACCATATAATAAGCTGGTTAGACATAATTTGAAGTTAGGGCCTTAAGAAAAAAAATACACTACTCTCATCATCAATATTTCATTTTTATTTACTAAAACCTTACTATTTTAAATTTGGAATAATAAATATATAGATTTATAGGTATTAAATTAGATTTGTCACCATATTTAGTTATCTAAATTATTATGATGCTCGTTGTGAATGAAATTCTTCACATAAAATATTCAGGAATTTTTTAATAATTGATGAAAAAGGAATTGTGAAGAAATCCCAGACAAGTTATACTTATCATTATTGTGGTATTAAAATATTTCATAACTATTTTTTTTTAATATTGGTAAATAGTTTTTTGAAAGGGACTATACCCTTGTGTACAAAAGGAGGCCTAAAAGCCTGAATAAGAGAGAGGAGCAGAGAAGCTGTATCAAAGCACAAAAGTTACAGCAAAGAACACCGAAGCCTAGAAACAGCAACACAAACGAGACTTAACAGCAAAACAACGGCAACAAAACAGCAAGCCTACAGCCAAGAAGCAGTAGTAAAACTGGACTACTTCTTGGCCGCTTGATCAATACTCATCTTTACTTTTTTCCAAGCATGATACATACCCAGCGTGGTCATATGAGCAGCATCCGTCTTATCGAGCTCCTCTCTGGTTCTTTTACTCTCTTTCTCATTGCCCCAAAGAGTAATCGGGACACCGCTGAGATGCGAAACACTTCTTGCATGACCTTCGATGAATTCCTCTATGGCCCTGAATGCTGCAATATTATACTCATGCCTAGTCTTCGTTTTCCCAAGGCGGGAGTCTAGGGAGGTCAGTTTTTTGTATATTTCATCAAGCTGGCTATTGCCAATGCTCCCTTCTCCCTCAATGCTTTTTTTGCCTTTTTGCTTAGCAAGATTTTTTACCTCATCCTTCAGCAATTTAAGCTCAGCCTCTAAGGCCTCCAATCTTCTAGAAGGGTTATCCGTTGGTGCCCTGGGACCGGCACTACTAATGTTCAGCAGATCACGAGCAATGTCATCCAAAGGTTCATCCCCCTCAGCAGTAGACTCAAGGTTGAGTCTCCTAGAAGCCCTGGTGACACGTTTAGAAGTAGAGACAGTGTGGGTGGCAGGGGCAGCAGCAGGAGGAAAAGAAGGAGAAGCATGAGCAGCCTGCATGGGGGCATCAGCACCGGAGGCGGGGGCAGCAGCAGGGACAGCAGGGGAGACAGGACTGGCAGCAACGGAGCCCAACAAAGCCAGGCCGGGAGAGGAAGGGAGACCGGGGAATTTGATAAGGCAGTGCTTGTGAATAAGCAGAATAAGCCCTTGGTGAAGGGGAACCGCCCGGGTATGCTTCTGGAACTCCAAAATGGAGCGCTCAAGAGAGTTTAACAGATAGTGGGGGAAGCAAACCAACCTACTCCTACGAAAGTGATTCAAAAAGACAAGGTGCTTGGCAGGGACAGTAACAAACCTGCCTTCCAAGGATATGTAGCGAATCATCATGCGGGTGACTTCATCATACGGAGAAGGAATTGAATTAACAAGCAGACCCGCGGTGTTGAATATAAGCTTCTCCTCCTCCTCCACAAATCTTCTCTCTTCAGCCTCTTTGATAACCCTCTTGTTGAAGAAGCGGTATCCTTCCAAGCTGAGGCCAGTCGCTTCGGCTATGAGTTCGTCATTAATAAGAATCTTCTGCCCTCCATAGTCGACCATCCTCTCATTCCACTCCTTGGCAAAGCGAACAGAGATGCTTTGATCATGCCCTTGCACTCTCTCCACAAAGTTGGTGAATCCGCCAATACTAAGAATGTTCCAGAGCTCAGTGTTATCTTTCCAGTCAGGGTCTGCACACGGCTCAATCTGGCAGGGAGGCCCTCCCATCTTCACAAGGATGTGCTAGTTACAACAATTTTCAAAATACCTTTGGGCGTTGAGAGTGGTTCATTTCTCCATGGTCGCATAAAAATGGGAAGCTGTAGCGTTGCTCCTCCCACGAACGGCCTGTAGGATTGCGATCCGAGTCTGCGTGAAGTCGCGCGTGAAAACCCTTATCCTGTCAGCTTTCACCTTGTAGTTATCTTCGGTTTTCGCGGAGCTTGGCAACCGAATATCAACAGCTATTGTACTTCCCGCGTGCGCTGTTTTTAAATTTAGACAACTCCACTTGAAGTTCCTAAACAAAATCTTGCTATCATTTGGAGTAGATATCATATGCCACGCCAAATAAACTAAAACAGCACCTGTGGAAGAATTTATGGATTTCCTCCAAAGATTAAAGCATATCTTTAGAGATTGTTTGCGTGTGAAGGTCCGCATGTATGCTGTTGTGAAGCTGATTAGGGATACTATCATTATCCCAAATAGTGAAATTTAAATTAATGCCATAATTGGCCATTGCATCGGCCAGCTTGTTTCCTTCCCTGTAAGTATGTATGATTCTGATGCTGTTGAAGGTATGACTGATGCTTATGGACTCAGAGATAAAATCTTTGATATTCCAGCTAGGAGAAGAGGATTGATTAAGCAGATTAATAATATTAAGGAGTCCCCTTCAACAATGAGGTTCGGATATTTTGGGCCCGAGAAACTCTCAAACCCTAGAGAACAGATAAAGCACGCAAAATGATTGGTTTGGATTCCCATTTTTCCAGCATATGCAACAATCAAATTACCTTTATGGTCCCGTATTGCTCCTCCTCCATTGCTTTGTTCCAGGGTTCCCCTTAGAGGCACCATCAAAGTTCAGCTTGAACCAATTGGATTCAGGGGATGCCATTTGACCAAAGATCTATCCACACTTGTTCCGGGGTTGCTCCAATATCCGATCCGCAATTTGATAAGATGTGCTTTTCATTTTCGTGGTAACAATTGTTCTTAGGAGGTTTAAATCTGCCATGTCCAAAATATATTTTGATTGGAAAATGGTGGAGTTACAGGATAAATATTTCATAACTATTGGTGAATAATACTTATTAATTTATTTTTAAAAATATAATCATAAGTAGTCCAAAATATATTTTGATTGGAAAATGGTGGAGTTACAGGATAAATTGTGTTTGGAAAGCGAGTGGTACCATTTAGTTGTAAAATAAAAGTTGGTTTAAAAATACCCTAAAAAAATCTAAATATAACACCCCTATAATAATAATTATAATACAACACATATTAAAATAGGAATACAATTTAGAAAGTGTGGCGAATAGATACTTAAAAAATATTAAAGGAATTAAATCGAGCTTATAATTAAAATATATAAAAATATTTTAAAGATCTAAAATTCTATTCAATAACCTAATATTGAATTTTTATGAACCATGTGATATAGAAAATTAAGACAATATTTTACTATAATTTATTAGATATGTTTTATGGGTTAAAAAATCGGATCTACCTTAGGTTTCATATAAAATTATATATTATTTATCATCATGGTAGAAATTTGATCCTACATAGTCATAGATAGCTAAATATGATATATTTTATCATTTTGGGAACTTTATTTTCATTGGCACATTCATTTTGAGGTTAAATCATGTTTTGATTTGTTATGGAAAAGCACACTTTTATGTTATAGACAAAAGATGTACAACGATAATCATAAAAAAATATGGGTAGAAAAATTCACACCCAAGAATGTCATAAGTCCCATCGCATTGAGAAAAAAAGGCCTTTAGAGAGGTCATATCACCTCAAATATCAAGCAATAAAACTACAAAGTGTGAATATCAATCCAAAAATGACACCACATGAATCAATAAATAAAAGCAAACAAGGTGATAAGTGGCAGAGGGGGAATACTATTGGAATTTTCACCCCAACCTAAGATAGAAGGGCGAGCATCATTATAGATAGGATCCCATCAATCCCAAAAAGAATCATTTTTGATTCAACATCGGGATCATCATCAAGTGCAGGAGAAATGACCAGAGATCCAGTAGGGAATTTCCTTGAGACATGTTGAGCCAACCGGAACCTTCAAAAGGAGAGTCTACGGGTGAGGGAGACCTCGACCAAGGGGAAATCCATCTCGGTGGAGGAGTATGGATCCAACGATAGAAAGTACTTTCCCAACTATGAGCAAGTGGAGACGAACCATGAAACCTTGGTGGTGAGAAGCGGTAAAGAGACGCATATGGGGAACCCAAATGACAAAACAAGATTATTAAATCCAATGGTTGAGGAGGAACTTGAAATTTTCCACCTTGAGATGTACTTTCTCATCTTGATTTTTAATCAAGCATAACAGTAGAATTAACAACCACCTTATTATAAATGTATAATTTAGAATCTAGAGGATCATTTATAAAAATAACATTATTTCAATCATTATATAAGTGAAACAAAATTCCGAGTTATGAAAATGTGCCAAATTTTATCCTAAATTATAGGTAAAATAGTCGAATCCCTAAGCGAACTACTTTCCAAAGTATAATAAATATAGAGCAAAGGGTTGAAAAATGGTTAGAATTTATCTCTAGATCATCTAAGCATGGGGGAACAAAAGAAAATGTTTGATAGATTTATCGTGCTTAAAACAAAAACATATAAGATTAATCCAAAAATTATTGAGACGGAATCAACGGGGAGACCATAGTGAAGAATGCACCAAAGCAAATGAGATTTGTTGGGATCAACTATGATCAACCATACCATCTATAAGTGTTGATGTTGGTGTACCTACACCATGTGAGTCATCTCATTTAGGTGGACATTGATCTAGGTTTCATTTTAGTTATGACAAATTCTCTTATAGAATCTATCATATGTGTAAGTGTGTCATAGGAGTTACATTCCCATTTGGGAAAGTAACTCCTCTTCTCCATTATGGAGGAATATTTTCTTACATGGGAGTTACACATTCACTCCCCTATTTGTACTCCTCTTTTTGGTCCATGGCAATCCAAGAGCATTTCATTCCATTCCATTTTCGAATCTTGAGCTTTCTATGCATGCACATTGCTTCTTACAAGTTTGCTTGCCTTATCTTGCAACTCCTTTCTTGGTGAAGTGCAGCTATTTGGTGCACGTGTATTCCTTCCAGACCCTCATCCTACACTCCTTCATGGTATCAGAGCTTGGGGACTGGAATCACGCTGCTCGCCATTGTTGCTCCACCGTGTAGTTACTTGTGCAAGTTTTACTTCTTGCATGTGCTTTACCTGCATATTTCAGATTCTTGTGGTTATTTTTTCGTGGTTTGTTAGTGTGCTTCTTGTTGGTTGTGGATTCAACATTTGCAGGTTCAAAAGAAGGGGGTGCGGTTTGAGTCTTCATTCAATAGTGAAGGGCTGCAAGGATTAACTTCTCTGCTCATGTTTTTGGACTGGCCAGCATTGGTTCATCGGTCTGGCTATTGGCTGTGTGTGCTCATGCTCTTTTTGGTGCCTCAGACTTGATCTCCAACTATCCTTTTTAGTGCCTATTCCACCAGACCCATTTTGACGATTACTGAAACCCATTTTTACTAGTTGCAGACCCATTTTTAGCTTCTGCTCTCACCAGACCCATTTTTACTAGTTGTAGACCCATTTTTACCAGTTACAAACCCATTTTTAGCTTCTGCTCTCACTAGACCCATTTTTACGATTCGCTCTGAGACCCATTTTTTTGGCTTCAGCATCATTCCGCCATTTCTTTGAGTTGTGCAAGTAGGATCTGGGTGGTGCAGCGGGGTTAGCAGGAGGTCTGGCACGTGGGAACAACACCAGCTTGGACGTGGGTTAGTAGGATTTGACGGTTTCTCTTTGTTTTCTCTACTTGGACATCCCCCCTCCTCTCACCAGCTCGCATTGACTGTCTTCGGCTGCACTGACACCACTGTCACCTGGTCTACTCGGCCATTACCTACATGTAGTTCAGTTACAGTGCCAACCAACTCTAAAATCTGGTCATGCCTTGATAGCGCAACATCAACATGGTATTTCCTCTTTAAAACATGATTGGAGGTAAATTTAAATCAGATCATACCTTTTTATAAATGTTTTAAGGTATTAAAACATTTCACATTATTGGTTGTCTTAAACTCGGGCATTTTACTTGTATTGGTGGCCCTTACTTCGAGTGTCGAAGACGGAGGGTGAGGTCTGGGATTGGTAGGAGGCTAATCCCCCTTGCAGTCAAAATAAACCCCCTCTGATATTTGATGTTGTTTCCAACGGGCATAAACATGATACCTTTTGAATGTGTTGCGGTAGGCTAACTAGCTTTTTTTAATCAGTTTCTAGAATTTCTTTAAGCCATAACTTTTGACTCGTTGCTCCTTTTTGAGCACTTCTTTAGTCAAAATTGGCTATTTTTCTGCAATCTACATGATGGGAATTTTTTTGTAAAACTCACTATGTTATAAAGTGCCGAGTTTTGGGGGTTATCTTTCCTTTTTCACACATTTCTTTTTTATCATGGATAATCATGGTGTTCCTTTGCTCACCCCATTCAACTATCAAGAATGGTTGAATGCTATGAACACTACCTTAAAAGGAAATAAATTGTTCCGTATTACCACCGTCCGTAAGATGACCCACGATGATGAAAGTGACAAAGAAAAATGGCTTGATAAGTGTGTTGAAGCCATTGGGTTCATGACCATACATGTATCTCCGAGAGATGTGTTCTCGATTTCCTCTTCCACCACACCCAAAGAGGTTACGGATAATCTCCAAAATATTTTTGGGAAACAAGATGAAATGCGAGGACATGAACTTGAGAATAGCCTAATAAGCCTTAGTCCTAATGATTTTGATACCCTTTAAGACTTCTCCAAATTCATATCACTCAGATTGCAGTTAGAAGATTTTGGAATATAGAAAAATGAATCTCAACTCATTTTATCCATCCTTACCAAACTTGGTCCCGAATACTTCGTATTTGTCTCCACCTTCCATGCAACAAAAAGGGCACTTGGAAAAAGTTGGTCTATTCCCTCTCTTGATGAGTTTATTGTAGATTTGATCGGGAACAAAGTAAACTGATGCAAATGGGAAGCTTGAAATCTAAAAAATCCTATGCTCTCATTGCTGGAAAGGAAAAGCCAAGAGCTTCTAAGGAGAAGAAACAAGATCATGAAAAGAAGGACAAACCCCAAAACAACTCTTCCACCTCCCGAAATTCCAAAGAATGAATCAAATGTGGATACTGCCATGGCATGCATGATGAAGAAAAGTGCTTGAAGAAAAATATTTCTCTCCTCACTGATCTTCTTGAGAAGCACAATATTGGATTCCCATATTCTCTCAAAACACCTTCATCATCCCACAATAGTTCTAAGGAAAAAGAGAGTGAAAAAGAGAAAGTACAAGAGAAAGAAAAAGTAAAAGAATCCAACAAGGAGAAACCAAAGGGAAGATCTCTAGTGACAGTTGTGCCACCTACCCCTACATGGATCATTGATTCAGGTGCAACTCATCATATGGCATCATCAGACATTGATTTTGACTCACTTGAGCCATGTGACATGTCCTCTATTCAGCTTGGTGACAACACCACTACACAGGTTTTTGGAAGAGGATCAGTTGAAGTAAGTGGTGGTACTTTCAATAATGTTTTAAGTATCTCTTTACTTTCAACAAACCTTCTTTTAGTCTATCAGATCACTTATCTTGGACAGGGCTTGCGAGTTGAGTTCACTCCGGACTCAGTTTATGTTAGGGAGATCCACAGTGATGCTATTGTTACACTTGGTATAGCTGACCATCAGACTCGACTGTACTCATTCTCTCATTTTTCTCCTCCTTCAAATTCTTCATCCAACTCAGCTGGACTTGAAGATACTTCTGAGCCCATTTATGATGTTTTGGACATCTCTTCTAGCATAGTTGATTACCATGATGATGGGGACCCACCTCAACCATCCACTTATCACTTCCCACATCTTGAGGAGTTGTCTCTTGATCTTCCCACTTCTGGCCCACTTCAGACACTTTAGGGAGCCGACACTATGATTCAGGACTCATCAGGAATTGGGTACACTTCTTCACAGGTTCAGGGCATTCCACCTTCCTTCATTGCCACCACTTCAGGATCTCTTCATGCAGCAACTCGATTTTCCACCTCACATATAGAGCATTGTTGCCTTGATTGGAACAACACCTTAGCACTTCGGGAGTCCTCTTCCTCCTCTTCACTCAAAGACGGGGTGGCTCGTGGTGGATCATCTTCTTAGGAGGTAGGATAGACTCCTTCTCTCCTTCTTCTTAGTAGTTTATGAGAGTTTGTTTGCTATCTCTTGTAAGTTGAGGTTTTTCTCATTGGGTTTCCCCTCACTACTTAATAACTTTTGTGCATGGGTACCTCATCGGGCTTATAGCCAGGACCCATTTCTTGTTTTTCTTCTTGACTTACCTTGCCCCATCCTAGTTTTGATGAAGGGGGTATTGGTGTAGGTGTTTTTTTATGACTTTATTTAATTATTTATTTAGTGTTATTTCCACCTACACCATGTGAGTCATCTCACTTAGGTGGACATGGATCTAGGTGTCATTTTAGTTATGACCGATTCTCTTACTTAGAATCTGTCATATGTGTAAGTGTTTCATAGGAGTTACATTTCCATTTGGGAAAGTAACTCCTCTTCTACATTATGGAGGAATCTTTTCTTACATGGGAGTTACACATTCACTACCCTATTTATACTCCTCTTTTTGGTCCATGGTAATCCAAGAGCATTTCATTCCATTCCATTTTGAATCTTGAGCTTTCTATACATGCACATTACTTCTTACAAGTTTGATTTCCTTATCTTGCAACTCATTTCTTGGTGAAGTGTAGTTGTTTGGTGCACGTGTATTCATTCCGGACCCTCATCCTACACTCCTTGATTGATACCAAACCAAGGCCGAGGAGGAAAGAGACAAATTCCTATTCAAGTGTGTCATTTTCAACTCAACAAGGTTCCATAAGAGAATATCCAAGGGAGAGTTCATACTTTTGAAAGTGTGTAGAAGAGGGCCAATTTCAATATCACCATTAAGGAAATCTAGAGGTAAGTCCTATCTTGTACAAATAATCTTTAGGAATGCAAGTAATTAATTTTTGGATGGGATTATCATCTATATGAGGAAGGTGGAATATTATATATAAATTCACCCAAGAAAACAAAGAGAGAGAGTGATTTCAAAAAAATAACCAACATAATTGATTACCTTTTTTAAAAAATGAAGGGCTTTAGCCCTATGTTCCAATTCGAAAGGAAAATAATCATACCAAAATACGAGAGGAAAAAAAGAGAGAGGACCACTAAAGAGATACCAAATTTATGAAAATTGAATATCTTAAAATATTTATAACCTAGAGAAGGTGTGGTTCGAGAGATTCCAATGCCTTTCAAATACATTTCAAATTAAAATTTACCTTAATTTGGACTGATGTAAGACATAAAAGAAAGGATTGAAGGTCAATACCCTTTCAATCCTATTTGTAAGGAGGAACTCCCTCAAAAATACCATGTCAAATAATAATTTTCCAAGCTTCATTCTATTCTAGACTACAAAAATCCATTTATCAAATAGGTCATGTCGTTGGTGTTTAATATCAATTAATCCTATGTCACCTAGTTCTTTACGCATAAAACAAATACTCTAGGAAATCTGTGGAACCCATATGTGATTCATTTTTGTCCTAAAGGAAATCAAAAATAAGCTCCCCAAGTTTGGAATAAACAACATTGTACTATTCCCAACATAATAATTAGTACACGTGTGTGGTAGCTAGAACCTTATAGTAAATCTAAAATTTTCCTACAAGAGAAATTTGTTTACTAATCCAATAAGATATTTTTTTCAACCTATTGGACCACATAAGACCATAATTGAGATGAAGTATCCTGAAAGGTGAAAGGGATCCCAAGAAATTTAAATTACATTCAAGGATGAATCCAGCTCCATTGCATACAATGCAACCATGCTAGTATAGGAGTTTGAGATTGCAAGTAGCATTGAGTTTTCTCCCATTGAATAGTAGAGTTGGAATCCATACAAAAATGTCTAGACAATCCAAAGAATGTGAACATATTTCTCCTCTTATAGAAGTGTGAGAAAAGAATCATCAGCAAAATGACCATTAATAATATTTTCAATAGCCAACAAAACAAAATACATTTCACAAGTCCTTTAGAAGCACTTTGCGAGAAAGAATATAGCTAAATCATTCAACAAAAAAATAAAGGGAATGGAATAGAGGAAACCATTCCTAATTGGTCTAAAAAATCTAAAACTATTATATTGGGTTTTATTGATTGTAATACAAGCTCCAATATTTTTAAAGAGCATTTTCACAGTCAAACGAAGTGAGAACCAAACCCTAGGTCTTGGAGGATAGCTAAGATAAAAGACCATTAAATCCTTTCATAGGCTTTAGTAAAATCAATCTTGATAAATAAAGCTTGTTTAAAGGAGAGAGGAGCCCATTCCATACCTTCCCAGAAAACTATAATGTTATTAAGAATATACATGTTATTAATAAATCTAGTTTGTTGAATTCATTAAATTAAAGGCTAAAGATTAAAGATCATGTTAGCCAAAGCCTTAATAATAATATTGTATGACATGTTAAACAAAGTAATGGGTCACCAATTAGAAATTTTCTCGAGTTCGTCTAATTTTCTAATAAATTTGATATTTCCTAGATTGATAAGGTCACCTAGAAAATTAGATTCTAAAGCTTCTAAGTTGAGACTGTGTAGACCAGAGCCAACACTATCCCTGATTTTGATAAAATTTAGTTGGGAAACCATAAAATCTTGGAGATTTGTCTAAATCCATTTGAAATATATCTTGTTTAAGATAAGAAAGAGATAAAGGCACTGTCACAAGACACCCATTTTGTTTGAGAAAGTTTCTAAGGAACTAGTTGAAGACATTTTAAAAGTGATGCTTCTGAGTAAGAGTGGTAGTTTGAATAGTAAAAAACTTGTGATAATGATTTAAATAAGACTGGAGGATATTAGCTAAGGTTATAATACGAGCATTTATATGATAAATTTCCTTAATCTTGTCATTATCTTGCTTAGAGTGCAGCATGGAAAAAACTCCCTAGAAGCTCAATCCCTAATTTTAAGCCGGTGTAGGTGAGGTAACTAATCTCTACACACTCAGTAGCATTCATGAAATCTAATAGTATGCTTGTTATATGCACCATATATTTACAAATCACGATTGAAAGGTAAGGTGTTATCATCTTGTGATATTTTAGAGAACTCATTATATGAGGTTTCATGTGCATGTTGTCTAAAAGTGGAATCCTTCTTCCCATAAATGTGGTGGAAATATATGGTGCATTTAATGGCATCAATCAACCAATTATTCAAACTAGGCTCACTAAAGCATCGATCTACCAAATTCCATATACATTGGATGTGTGTCATAGTCCAATCATTCTTAATATGAGTGGTATTAAGGTATAATTTATAATGAACATGATTGTTTTTTTAGGAACATTCCAGGAAATGTTAAATAAAATGTGGAAATAATAAAAAATCAAATTAGTTTCATTGATAACAATGGGATAACCAAGAATAGGGGAGAGGAAAAAAATCTTGAATAGTCATGATGGACGAGTCAAACGGCTTAACAACACAATCTTGAACTTCTCTAAAATTTGACGAAGTAAACCAAGTAAAAGGGGATTTATAGAGAAATGAAAGATTGGGGTCAAATAATCCAATCTTGTTCCTAAAATAAAACAAAGCCTCCCACTTGCACACACCCAATGCATTGGAAAATGCCCTGGTTTATCTTTATGGATTTTAACCATGTTAAATTCATTGAAAATAATATAGAGGGCCTCAAGTAAGGGTTCAAGTGAACCGTTACAAAATATCTCTCTCACCCACATCATTGGATGCATAAATGTTAGCAAACCCAAAAATATTTACGTCTAAATTGAGAATAGACCATACGACGCAATTTGTGTGGTTGATGCCCCAAGAAACCAAACACTGGTAAATGTCAAGAGAAATCAATATTATTACTCAACCATATCTAGGATCATGATTAGAGGTATGAAAAATGGCACGAGACTAGATAGTATAAGATGCACAGTCAACAAAAATCTAGCTTGCTATATTTCTTGCAAACATAAAATTTTCATGTGATGAAAATGAACACAATTGTCCCTAACCAAATATCTTTGGCCTTGTTCAATAAGCCCACATATATTCCAATAGTACATTGTAATTGAGAGGGTGTAAGTACATGTGCCCTTCATTTTTCATATCCAAAAGGGCTGAAAATTTATTATGAGAAGAAGAAACATTAGTAAGAGCTTGAGAAAGATCTCTTAAATTCCAAGGGTGGCCTTTATCTAACACGTAATCACCATCCGTTAAGGGATAATCGATAAAAGAGTGAGATAATTGAGTCTTATGTGAGTGATATGAATCATCCATAAATGAGGATTCATGTAAAAAAATAAAAACCATAGATGAAATATGAGGAAGAGTAACAGGGGAAATAACCAAGGTGGCCAAATGTGTGAGGGATGGTATTGTAGTGGGTTTAGTAGGATCATCTTTTTGGAAGGATCCTTGGAAACACATACACCATTGTTAGAAAGCATGGTAGGTAAGTTGAAGAATAAATTTTTGAAGGACCTTGTGAACCTCCATTTTTGTTGGTTAAAATGGTCTAACTATAAGAAGTTATAGGTGTTTTAGGTTTTGGTTGAGTTTTTTCAAAGTGGGAACAAGATGAGAGTAAGATATGAGAGGACAATCATGAATCATGTGTTTAAAATCCTTCCATAAAAAAAAAAAAAAAAGTATTTAGTAAATTAATGTAAAGAACCCTTTAAGAATACTTGGTGTCCCCAATCTGAATATCGATTTGTTATCATGAGTTTTTAGAAGGAAAAATTCACACCAAAGCATGACAACCATACCCTACTTTAGAATTTCTACTCAAATTTCATTCTTACTCCTCCTTCATATAATCTTAATCACCGAGTCATTCCTATCATGTTTATACAAGAAGTTCGAGTATGTCATTTTAGTGTTTTCAAAGGTGATTTAGGGGTATCAATTCATTTCAAGTACTTCTAAAGCAAGGTCCATCAAGAAACATTTTTGACAAGCTTGGGAAAGGTCATTTTCTTGTCTTCCTCAGGCTTGTACAACCCCACGGAGTAGAATGAAAATCCTAAATTCATTAAGGATATTTTTTAAGGTGTTTGAAGTATAATGAATTGATTGGACCCCTCCTATTATGTCCAAAATATCATTTCCATTTGATTTCATATAATGAAGTACATATGAAGGTGCACGGGGATTTGAGTTATACCCATGTACACTTGAGTAGAAGGAGAACACCTTGATAAACAGGAAAAAATAGGCATTTTCATTATTAATGTGAGTTATAGTCATTTTCAGACACTTTTATTTGTTTTGGAACACATTTCTCAATCTCCTCAAGCATAAAAAAATAAAAAAAAAGTTAGAAAAATTGGAAAAAGTGAGAATATTGGGATTTCCAATGTATTGCGGGTCTCGGGACTACAGATGGAACTAGTTGTTATGGAACAAGTATTCCCACATTTTTTAAGATGCTCTACTAAGTTTTCAATGTATTTAGAATGGATCAAATAAACTAAGAATATGAAGTAATATTTCCCTCAGGCTCCCACATTTTTGCATCCCTGAATTCGTTGCAAATCACAAGAGTGGGCACTAGTGTTTGTTGTGCAGAATGGAAAGAATTGTAGGGAATAGGGGTTGGTGTAGTACAATTTCCCATGAATGTGAGTTAGCAACACTATCTTATCAGATTATAGAATAAGTGAGAAGATAGTGGGTGGTGTTCAGAGATGTATTTATCTTCCTAATTTAAATTAATGAAGTTAAATAACAAAAAGAAACAAACCTGATAAGATGGCGGAGTTTAATGATACGTGTGAAATAAATGATGTTGATGGTTTATTTGACATCGATGGACCCAATTGTACACAAAATTTCTTTCCAAAGGAATAAGCTATATGTAATGCACAGACACTTAGAAAAATATAGGATTAGATACATATATGGAAGATTCCCTGACAAAATCTTGTCCATGGAATTCAATGTACTTCCTTACAAGGATGTCAATCCATGTTTAAGAAATTAATTTAACAATGATAAGATAAAATGATAAAATATAATATATAACTGAAAATGTAATATAAAAGGGGTGGCACGTCCTATGGCTATATGAAGGTTTGATGGTGATACCGATCCAAAGGGAGTCTAGAAATCAAACAATTGCTCAAAGGAACAAGGATGTGGATGGTTGTATACTTACAAAGGTGATAAGGATGATATATTTGATTTATAAAATTTATAAAGTCTTATAGATAGCTTAAATTATCTCGATAAGAATGGATAGACACTTAAAGGGTATTGTGGTAGTAAAATATGTGATCTAGATGTCTAAAAAGCAAGCTTATGAGCCACGAACTTTTAGATAGGAATCATTAGTGATTGTTATGAATATTTGTCGATTCTGGTGAATCACCAACATTTCTAGTGATTTGTTATCCATCCTAATAGGTCACCAATGATTTTTATGGGTTACCAGCGACCCTTTTCTACAACCCTAGGGAATCGTCAGCAATTATGGTGAATCACTAGCAATTCGGGTGAATCGTGGGTGATTCTCGATGAATCAATAGCGATCACTATGAAATTATATAGGTTAATAAAGAACAGATATGGGAATTGAAAAGGATGTTAAAAGGGTTTATTTAAGATTGGATATAATGTGGAAACAAAATTATTTCTTGAATAAAGATATGTACCTTGTATATGTGGATAAATGAAGACTAGAAGATGATGTTTCCCAAGAGAGGGAGATTTTAAGCATGTTTTCCTAATAGGTTTTTTCACTAATTTAAAACCATATTAATGAAAAAATTAATTTTTTTATTGAGGTCATATCATGTTTTTCATGGTGCTAACATGATGTATTATATGTATATCAACCGATACATTAGGATTCAAAGAAGTGTGATTGTTCTTGTAAGCTTATAAAAATGCCTAGGAGATGCATCTTTATACTATGAGTATATTACATTCTTGGGAATCATGATGATGTGATGTCTAACATGTTTTGAGGGATAATGGGCACTCCTAATAGTATTATAATGTAGATACATGAGGTTCCCTATGTTCGAAGAAGGTATGATTGTTACGAGGTGTGACAATGTGGTTTGGAGCCATATGAGCTCATGGAAGATTGTATTAAGGTATTTTTAGGTATTTTTTATATGTTTCATGATGTGTTAATGTATTCACTCAGTTGATCCTATATTTTACAGGAGAATCCTTATGGTTATGTTATTCAAATGATATAGTATGGAGATATTGAGGTATGGCATTAACATTATGATGATTGAATATGTTAGATGGATGTGTCATAGTTCCTTGAGAAAACTTTTAGGATTTAATGATGAGTATTTAGAAGATATGACTATTTATGTGAGACATGGTCAAGAACACGTACAAATCTAGTTCGAAGATGAACTCGGATGCTCGTTGTGAATAATGTGCTTTGCATGGGACCTTGTGGATTTTAGCGAAGCTTATATGGTTAGTTTATAAGGTTTCACAAATATAATGAGATCATTTGATCATTAGTATTTTATGAACAAATGTTAAGAAGGTAAATTTTTCTAAAACCCTAGTTAAACCCTAGCTAGGAGCATTTTGTGTAAAGTGAAGATAGTGACCAAGTTTTAATTTTTTCATAAAAAGTGTTAATTGTATGTTGTAGAGGAATATATAATATTTCAAAAAAATGTGTAGTTGAGGTCGTGGTCATGAGTGGGCCCCACCCGAAAATAGTAATTTCTAAAGAAGAATGTTTTAGGATAAGGTTGTTTAAAGGAGTAACATTCAAAATTGATGGTGCATAATTTATAGGAGTTTTAATGATGTCCTTGGAATTTTTATGAAACTTCTATGCAGTTATATGTTTTTTTAGGTCTATACTGAGTTGATTGGTCAAAGGGTAGTTTTCAAATCTAAAATAGTAGGGTTCAATAAAATGGCTATATCTTTACCTAGAGGTGGAGTTTGGTGGTGCTTTTTTTTTTTTTTTTTTTGGAAATAGGATTCCAATATATTTCCATTGATATGAAATTATCCTCATGATGAAGTCAATCTTCATGGTTTCCATGGAATTATTTAGACATGAATATTTTTAGAATTTCAAGATAACATGTGTTCTGCTTTGAACATTTGATGTTGATTATGAAATGAATTGGGGTATGAAATTTTGATGTTTATTTAACATTAAATGAATCCATTTTGAGGTCATTACTATTTTAATAAATGATTTTATGAGATAACCTTTGAAACCAATTTTTTGGTAGGTTGTTTTGGTGAACAAAATAGAACTTGTGGTTTGGAGAGAAGGATGTTTCATGAATTATAACGTGGTTAGAAGTGTTCTAAAGGTTACTCCATTTCCATAAATGGGTTACATGTCAATATTTTCTCATGTTGAAATGATTTGGAGATTAAATAAAAAAATTAGTGTCTTGAAGGGTGTAGGAAACAATTATTTTTAGATTTGTAAAGGAACTGGGAAAAGTAAATGAAATAATTTGATTTGTTGATAAAATGTACAGAAATTTATGAATGTCTTATTATATTGTATGAACATGTAAGGGGTTTTGGGTCATGAAAAATTATACATTTAAAGTAAAGGAATATTTAATAATGTGTCGATGGGGTTTTGAGGCAATTTTGGCATATATAACTAGGGTTTTATCTAGGATGAACTAATGGGATCACTTCTGATTTTTGTATTTAAAATTTTAAATGTTTTCTTGATGTATGTGTCAAACCAAATGGAGGGAAATGGTTGTGCCTATGTTTTAAATGAGGAGAGACATATAAAATCATTCTTTTGGGTGCTTTTGGAACTAATTGGTGTGTGTGAATGAGGAGTGACCTAGGTGAGGAATGATTACATGTGTTTGAGGATGATATGAGGCTAATTAAAAAAATTTGCAGGTTTAGAAAATTTAGAGGAAATGAGAGAAATAGTTTGATGCATTTTAGAGTGATTGATGAGCATGTTTTGTGAAGTGTGATCACCTAGGGTTTGGTTAAAGAACTAAAAATCATATATCATAAAATCATACAATGGTTAAGTGGGTGTTTGATAAAATTTGGGGGTTGTAGCCTCCTTTTGGAGTTGGTGCTTCAGAAAACTAGGGGTTAGTGCTCTTTCTATGGTTGGTTTTATACTAAACTAGGGGTTGGTGCTCCTTGTGGGGTTAGTGCCTCGAAGTAAATTTAGAAATATATCAATAAAATATTTTTTTCAAAGTGTGCTTTCTTCCCCTTTAGGCTTTCCCATTTATATCATTTTTTCTTGTGTTGCTTCTTTGCTTTCATGGTTACATGCTTCATTTATGATTTATGGTGGGCACACATTAAGTATTGAATAATTGAACATTGTGATTGAATACATATGAGATTTTATTTAAAGATCTGAAATACAATTTTTTAAAGTATTCATTCACCCCCTCTCAGTCCATTATGCTTCTAATAATTGGTATCAGAGCTGGTCCTTTTTGTATACATTTGATAGCTTGAAAGGAATTTGAAGAACAAAAATGGAGAGAAACACTATGATTGGAAATGCACCAAAGTTTGATGGTGTGAACTATAGTTTATTGAGAATGAGGATAAATTCCTATATCGTGGCTCAAGGGTTTGTTGTCTGGAATACTATTGAGAATGGTTATACTCATCCTACCACATCTCCACTCACTAATGAACCAAATAAGGGATACACCAAAATCACAAAGTTCTTAAAATAGATCATAAGTGGTATTGGATAATCTTAAATGGGAAAAGTGATGCATTGTAAGTCTGAAAAGGAAGCATGGTAAAAATCCAAGTTCTCTATAAAGGATACTTAAAGGTAAGGATCATTTTAAGCTTCAAAATATTATAAATCAGTTCAACTATCTTAAGATGAATTATGATGAGTGTATTTCAGCCAATATTCTTAGATTTAACAATATTTTTAATAGTATGAAAGGGTTAGGATAATAGCTAAAAGATGAATATATTGTTCAAAAATTGTTAAGATCATTGACTCCAAAATTTGATTCAAAATTATCAGCTATAGATGAAGCAAAGGATGTTACTAAGATAAATATGGATGAGCTACATGGTACCCTAACAGCCTATGAAATGAGGGTAATGGATTCCAATCCTACTAATAAGGATATAACCCTCAAGATTAAGAAGGTGGCTAAAGAAAATAAGGAAAAATCATAAGATTATAGTTTAGAGCTTGAAGATGAGTAGTTATTTTCTATGGTTGCTAGGATATTGACACTTGGGACTGGTAAGTACAAAGGTAAAATTCATTTCAAATGTTTTTCATGAGATAAAGTATGTCATTTTTCAAATGTTTTTCATGAGATAAAGTATGTGTCCTCATAGACATGATAAGAAAAGAAATGATGATCATGATAGTGATAATGAGAAGAAAAATCAGAAATTTGATAAGAAGAAGAAAGGGTTCAAGAAGAATGAATCTATGAACAAGAACAAGAAGAGTCTCTACACTAAGAAGGAGGAATATGAGAGTGAAGAAGAAAGATCTGATTCAGAGGTAGAATCTGATCACAATGATGTTGGTGATGAAGTTATCTTTATGAAAAAATAAGCCATGAGATCCTCTAGTGGTGGATCTATTCCTTGGGGTGATATTTCACCTAATTCTTGCAAGGTAGAAGAAGGATAAGATGATGTTTTAAGGATTGAATTAGCATATGTGAAATTTTAACTTGAACATGCTGAGAAGAATAACAAAAAATTGGCAGCTCAAGTCAAAGAATATGAGACAAAAATACAAGAACTTGAAGGAAAACATTGGGAAATTTCTGAAAAAATAGAATAATGAGTAATAAGAGTAGAATTCTATATGAGAAACATGACCCTAAAAATTCATTATAAAGAAGATAAAGTGAATTTATTAAGAAGGAACTTACATATGATACAAGAAAGCATAATGTCTATCAAATTTTTGAATAAAGTAGTAAATTTATTAATGATCTCTTGAGAAATTAAAAGGTTTCTAGCAATAGGAATGGTTTAGGCTTCAAATCTGAAGTCAAGAGAAACAAGGAGGTGAAAATAGATCTTGTTTCATGCAAGGAAGTGGAATAAATAAGCATTAAGGAAGGAAATAATGAGCCTCAAGTGAAGGACATAGAGAAAAGAAAGAAAATTAGGCATCCTAATGCCTCAAGGTATGAATTCTTTTTCAATGGTTTTTTTAATATATGTAAATTTTTTTCATAGGGATAAGGACTTTAGGAGAGCTCTAACAAACACTCGTCCATGGAAAAACATCATAAATTATTATGACAAGAAGGTTGTATGCTTCAAGTGCAATCAAATAGGTCACATTGCTAGTGATTGTATGAATGACTCATCTAGGCATTCACATGAGCTAAAATAAAGAAACAAAGTGGTGTGTTACAACTATAACAAGGTTGGGAATGTGGAAAATAACTGCTTCAAAGATTTCTTAGGTCAAATGAGAAGTTATTCAGGTCCTAGAGTGCAAGGTTTTGGTGTTCAATGATCTTTAATACATGAAAATAGTCCTCGAACGACTTGGAAACCTAGAGGGGAATATAGTTTGTCTGCAAGTATAGATGTTGGTGAAAGAAGATGTGTTTCTCAATGCTCAGATCAGATAAGATAGGATGAAGGAGTTTTATAGGTGCCCAAGAAGTCTTGGATCCTTTTCAAGATCTTCTTTTATGTCTTCATGGAGCCTCTTTTCCTTAACAATGCTTCTTGAAGGTATATCATTGCATATGAAAGATATAATAGAGGGGAGATTGATATAGTCATTGTGTGACTCATGCATAAGGTCAAGGTATGTGTGTTCATGTTATATTTAGTCTTGTTGATTCATGGAAGTGTGTCTTGTTGTCTTGATAACATTCTTGAATCTCTCTGTCCTTAGTGATTTGGAGAATTTTCTCGAGTTTTTGTTGATGTCTCATGCACATTCATAAGTTGATATGGATTGTTTCTAGAGTTATCATTGTTAATGAGGTTGTAAAATTATCTTAAATGTTTTCAAGATTTGTTACAATGATTTCATAATACACTCAATCATCACTTCTAGTATATTTTGGTTTTTAGGGGCTATGAAGTTTGTTGAGTCTTGTATAAGGTTTCATGGTATCATAATTATAGTAATTATGCATATATATAGGTGTTAAGTATGTCATGAATTTGTTGATGAAATATATTCTTTGATAATGTCTGTGGAAGGTGTCAAATGTTATCTTAAGTCCATATAAGGTGGTATAAACTAAGAATTTGTCTTTGTCAAAAGGTTACTTAGGGATTGTATAATGTAATCTACAGGTATCTACATTTCACCAAGATGGTTGAATATTCTTTGAATAATAATTTGGTGTGATCAAGTGTAAATTTGATAAGTATTTTGGTGAAAATTTTCATGTGTGACTCATGTATCTAAATTTCAATGTATCTCCAATAAAATTTGAGAATTTACATACATGAGACATGCTTGTTCTGATATATATATATATACCTTGCAGAGGTTCTCAACATCTTTAAAGATTCTTTTTCAATGTTTTTGTGAAAGTTTGAATGTGAAATGTAAGAAATAAAATTCAATTTTTACTTCACTATCTCTTAATGTGTTTACATAATTCTCTTAAGCGTTAGATATGGAAATTCACTTTTGGAAGTCTAGAGGCAAGATTTAGAAGAAAAATTATTTAGAAACGTTTCTAGGCTCATAGGGTTAGAGGATGCAAATTTTTTTGGGTCTTAACAACGTATACACTTCTTAAAACCTATGATAGTATTGGAAGGATGAGTGTGTACTGTTTAAGAGCCTAATATGAGCTAAACACTCTTGCAACTTAAGAGAATGTTATTCAAGGAATTCATTAAGGCAAATGATCAAGGTAATATAACTAGATGGGCATAAGACTCAAGATAAAATCACTCATGTAGGTATTTATTTCAATAACCTTGATTGAATATTTGTGTTACAAGATTTAATGGTCTGTGATAGTGCATTGATCGAGTGTAATGAACAAACATAGAATCTTTTGAATCTTCTTAGGTCTGAAAAGATGTATCTAAATGAATTATAGATGGATGAGTGCACAATAATGGTCCCTAAATTTTTTTACTCAATTCAATTAAAACGAATAACCTCTTTAGGTAAGCTGTGTAGCTATGGAGATAGTGAGATAAGATACGAGTTAGTGTATGAATTTAGAATAATTTTTCTCAATCATATAAGATTGGTTTCTTGGAATTTTTAAGTATTCAATGTCTTCTTGACATGAAATAATTGTTTTATATCCATGAAAAAGGTTGATTAAATCCTTAGAAAAAGTAATCTCGAAAATGAGTCAATGTTACCTAATAGGTGCATAGTGAGTCTAATAGGAAAAGTAGTTTCATCTACAAATTTCAAAGGATGGTATGGTTTACTTTTGCAGGATTTCATACTCTTATCCTTTGTGTGTCACATAAAAGGTTAATGCTTGCCGAGTGTTTGGTTATAAGAAGTATAAAGTTTTATCATGGTTTACCATACTACTATAGTATGGCGTATGATTTTACTATGTTGAAAAATTATTTTCATATATTTTAGAGACTCATGGAGAGGAAAAGATTATGTTTTCTTTCCTTGACAAGTGTGTTTTTTTTCCTCAAGTGATGTCTAACTTGATCTATAGGTTAAAATAGTGCACTTACATGTTTAAAGGTATTGGGAAAGGTGTGTACATGATTTTTATGTTAGGGGATATTGAATAAGGACTCTAGAGGGTAAAGATGATCTTTAAAAGGATAAAAAGGTATGATCTCAGTTGTCTATAAATTTTTTTACTTATCTCAATCAAATATAAGCTGTGGAAGAGTGACAATGTTTTTGTACTTTGAAAAAGTTGTAAAGTTGATTTCAAGTTATGATATCTAGGATAGATTATAATATTTCATCACTTGAGATAATAATGGAGGTATTTTTCTAGGAGATCCCTATTTGGTTAATTCAAATCTTAGTTGACATATGGTTGTTTGTTCAAATTGGTCAGATTTCCTTTGGTATTAAGAGTAAGTATATGCATTGTATTGCATGATTTTTTGCTAGATAAGTTGGATTTTTTAAAATAAGGTGGAGAATTTGTATAGCATGGGTTTTTATGACATTTTGGCATGGAAAACGGGTTGATTCCCATGTTCCAAGTCTATTACAATGCCCTCAAGAAGCTCAAAAAATGGTTTAAGGAGAAAACATATTTCTTCCGCATGTTAACAAGATTACAAGATAGATTATGAAATTTCAGCCCCAAAAAGGTGATCTTATGATTTTTCATGCTTTACTAATGATGTTGAGATGTTTTAAGTTCCTTTTCTAAGGCAAGCATGGTGCTTACATGCCTAAAATGAAGGAAAGTATACTATTTTGAGAAAACATCAAAAATGGAGCTTGTTTGAGACCTTTGGTTGATGTTTCTAACCAAAGCATGATGGTATGAAGCAAAGGTAGATGAATAATGTGAGCTAAATGTATGATTTTTAATTTATGTTAAAAGGGGGAAATTTTAGGGTGTTTTCCATTAATGACAAAGGGGATATTGTCTGCATGTGGTGCTAATAGGTGTTGTCATTGATGAAAAACCAAATTAATGATAAAGTGAATATTACATTGATGTCATATGATGTTTTTCATGGTGATAAAATAATGTTTTAGATGTATCTTGGCTAATACGGTGGGTTTTGAGTGAAGTGTGCCTAATCATGCAATCATATACATGTGCTAGGAGATGCATCATGATAGTATGAGCTTCTTGGATACTTGGGAAACATGTTGAATTGATTTCTAACATTTTTTAGGGTTCTAGTGAACTCACACCAGGATTATGATTCTAATATAGATACTTTACTATGTTAAAAGTGATCATTGGGAGTAGGTATGGTTATTTGGAGGTGTGACGGTGTGGTTTGGAGCCAAATGATATCATGGAAGCTTGGATTGAGGTATTCCATGATGTATCTGGTATGTTTGGGTTATTTTCAAAATTTTCATGATGATTTATGCATTCATTTAGCTGAACCTAGATATGCAAATGAGATAGGATAGCCAAATTGAGGTATGACATTGATATTTTCATGAATGGAGATGTTAGAGGGATGTGTCATAGTGATTTGAGAAAAAAATTAGGTTCCCATGATTATTATTTTTCAAGATATGATTGTTTATTTGAGACATGATCAAGAAAAAGTGAAAATAAATCTTGAATTTGAGCTTTAGATACTCGTTATGAATAGTGTGTTTTGCACGGGACTTTATGGCTTTCACGGAACTTTTTATGGTGAGTTTATAAGGTTTCAAAAATAGAATCAGGTCAGTTGATTATTAGAATTTTATGAACAAATGTTAAAAAGGGTAAGTATTATAAAACCCTAACTACCTGGATAGGATCAATTTGTAGAGGGAACTTTAATATTTCCATATTTGTGTGGTTAAGTTCATGGACATGACTAGGCCCCACCTAAAAATATAAATCTCTAAAGAAGAAGAAGGTTTTGGGACAAGGTTTTTGAAAGGAGTAACATGCAAAATTTATGGCGCATGATGTATGGGATTTTTTATTTATTTCAATGTAGGTTTTAGGACATGTTTATGCAAGTACATTATGTTTTGAGGTCTATACTGAGGTTGGTGGTCAAAGTGTAGTTTTGGGATTTCAAATAGTATGGTTAAGTAAAATGGCTATATCTTGAGCTACAGGTGGATTTTGAAGGTGATTAAAGTTTTTTTGAAATATTATTTAGATATATTTCTAGTGAGATGAGGTTTGTATCATGTTGATGTCATTTGATAGGTTCTATAGGGCATTATTTGGATGATAATATTTTTTTGTAGTTCAAGAAAACATGTATTTAGGTTAAAGTTTAATGTTTCTTGGGGCATGGGATGGATTAGGTGATGTTTCCTATCATTTTGAATGTGAATAGGGATGCATTGAGAATAAAATTAATCAATTTGGAGGTCTTGACATTTTTATAAATTATTTTATGGGATAACCTTGGGAATAGCATTTTCGCAAGATATTTTTGTGAAGGAAAAAATAGCTATGGTTTGAAGAGAAGGATGTTTCATGAGTTATTAATTTCTTATAAGTTTTATAAAGGTTATGAAATAACCATAAAGTTGTTAAAAAGTATATTTTACTCATGATTATTATTTCATTCTTTCATTTTAGTCTAGCTATGCAAATAACATAGGCTAGAGAGATTGAGGTATGACATTCACATTGTGATGATTAGAGATGTTAGAGGGATGTTTCATAGTTATTTGAGAAAAATTCAAGTTGGAAATGTTGGTATCCAATTTGATTCTCCCTTGGAAGCCAAGAAACATCACATATTTAACAAGATACTCAGAGATAGATGAATCATAACTCATTTTGTAGCCGGGAAGGGATTCAGATAGCTCTTTGTTAGTCGGGCATTGGAGAAATGGATAGCACCATATAAAAGGATTTGATCTATCCTCACTACTTTAGGTTGTGCCTTTTGACTAGGGTGAGAGGACCCATTTTGTAACCTCTGTCGGTGAAGGACATGAAGAGATCCTTCTTTGCACAATTTTCGGGGAACCTTGAGAAAATATGATCAATACACCACAATTTAACTCTCACGAGTTGCAACATCTAAATACTAGATATATTTTTTGAAAAGGGTTCAGTTACTAAAGAAACTTAAAACACCGCTTGCTTTCGTATAGTTTGGTGGTATAATTTTATTATTTATGGATACACAACACACACAAAAGTACTTGAGTATGATTGATGGTTATTTGAAAATTTTATGGGGATTAAGCAAGATGAAGTTTATTTCACCAGATGTTTGAGAACCTTCACAACAAATGGAAAAATTAACAAAGAATGCTTCAAAATAGCCAAAATATTCCTTCAACAAAAGGTGTGCATAAATGGAGCCCCAGATCTATAGAGTTTCACACAATCTTTGAGAATTCAACATGTTTCCTCAAGCTAAAGACTCAATTAAACATTACATATCCCTTGTTCCTCATGAATAAGATACACTCAAAGGCTTACAGACAATCTTTATCAACAAAATGACAATAAAGTGATTTTAAATTGTTTATCTCATTACAGGATGAAGGCTCTTCTCATAATGAAATTACAAATGCCACTAAACTATCACAAGGACAAGATCATGTGTGATTCAGAGGTAGTTCAACATAAGATTGCAAAAAAAACATCAAAACCATTTGAAAACATTCTAAAATAAAACCAGACAAAATTTTTCCCAAGATCAACATAGATTAATTTGAGATCTATTAGATTTATCAGCAGAGGAAAGTTTCTTGAATAGTCTTAGATTTTTTCAATGGTTGTACACTTGCAAACATCTTGACACAATCAAATCTATAACACAAGAGATTAAAAGGTTTCTCGAGATCGTCTCTTAGGAAGATGAGATTTCTCAAATTTTCTCATAAGAATTAAAGGCTCAACCATTTGCAAGAGTATCCTCATTGCATTTAAATAATTCACTCGCTCACTCATCACAAATTTTCCCCAAAAAGAAGAATATTCTAGGAATCATTTGCTTATTACCATTTTGTCTAAGTAAGTGATGTTTAACAAATTTACACCCAAAGCTCCCATGTGGACAAATCATGAACTGATCACATTTCTCTCGACACTCAACCATGACTCGGGATGGGATGCCATAGCTTTTTGATAGTACTTCTAATCATTCTTATTATTTCATGTGAGAAATACCCTCTTTAATCATTTTTAGGTGGTTGTGTATAGCTGGATGAGACAAACAATCCTTTTCACTCTCAAGAATACACCATGAGAAATGAGTTCCCTTGCATGGATGCCTGCATTTATGCCTCTCAGAAATGAGTGTTCTCACATGGATTATTCCACATACTTGTGCTGCGAGTTTGAGTCATCCCAGTGCAAAGAGGAGTTAGTAGAAACCTCCACGTGTTTCCTTGGTGCAACTACAAAGGTGAAGAACAAAGGTAGGTTTCCAAACAAGCGCAAGCCTTCCAAAGGTGTTTTTTTTGTGCAACTTCAAAGATGAATTTTAGAGGCAGGACCTCAAATGAGCACAACCTCTCCACCTACCACGGGCCTAGGAAAATTACCTTTTGTCCTTGAAAAATTTTTAGTATAAAACATATCCAAAGAAAAGCCTCGATGTGTCTCTTTGGCGCACTTTTGATATGGTTTCCCAAAGTGGAAACCATAAAAAGTGCAGCCTCACCACATGTCTTAGCCTAAAAACTTGTTGAAAAAGTTAAAGGATCGAGTGGAAGGAACCACGTGCCTAGAGTCTGAGAAATTTTCATCAGCCATTGAAAAGTCTAAGTATGGGAAGACCCAGTGGAAACCTCCATGTGTCCCTTTGGTGCTTCTTCAAAAGTAAAGTATAGGGGCAGTTCCCAAAATGTGTGGGCCCTCCACATGTCCCAGGCCTTAGAAATTTTCTTCAAAATTTTAAGTATAAATAGAAGAAAGCGAAAGCCTCCACGAGTCTCCTTGGCACAAGCTGTTAAGGTATGACCGGAGGTGGATCCTCAAATGAGCGTTGACCCTCCACATGGACAAGATTTGAGTTGAAGTGGGCCTTAAAGTTTCAAAATTCCCAGTGACCCACCTCTCTACTTCTAACTTTTGATGTGGGCCCCAACAGAGTTGTAAGTTATTTCATGACTTTACTCCCTTGTACAAAAAGGAAAAAACATCAAAATGTTCTACTAACTCCGCATTCCCACATGTAACATGAAAAACTACTACATGTCCTTCTTGAGTAAAACTAATACTTTTTCCCTGCCACTTCATATTTTTGAATAGCCAATCAAAGACTATCGGGGTTGCGGGGTTGATTTGGTAATTTTACAAACGTGACCAAAGTAACAAATATCACGAAAAAGACCCGTCGGGTTGCATCCAATCGAAAGGACCACGTTTCCACAGATGTTGGGACAAAAATTGATAGTCAAACATGAAGTGTGGAAAAAAAAATAAGAAGGGGAAAACCTAAATTCATGCCCAAATTACAAATTATTTCTCATGGATAGAGAAACGAACAACAATATTTAGAATCAATGTGATCCTCAACCAAAGGAAAGGATTTACCATGGCAAAAAAAAATCAAGGAAAAAGCTTTCACGCATCAATATATGGAGATAGGGAAAGATTAAATTCAGCACCAACATTGGCTCATACTTTGGAGGATGGGAACTCCTTGCATGAGTGCCACAAGAATAACAGATCAAACCGCATGCCAAAAATCCATTTGGAAATAGAATTAAGAACAATCTTGCAGAAAAAAATACAATAACCAAATCCCCTAAGATGAACCGAGAAACCAAAAAAATTGGTCACAGGACCGGGACAAACCAAAGCAGAGAAAAATATGAAATCAGAACAAAACCAAAAGACTAAACACTATACAATGGTGCATGTCTTGATTATGAGAAATCAGTCAAGGAAATGTTTCAAGTGCACGGAATTAACCGACAACTCAATCAATTCCCCATCTAAGTATTTTACAAAAATTGTGTTCTCTCCAATCGAGGGTCAAAAGAATAAGGACCCATCTATAATGCATAAAAATTCCATGCTTTCCCTTATCCTCATGTCTGTTATCCCATAGTAGCACTAGATCTCCCACAATGAAAGCTCTCAGATTCACCTTTTTATCAAAAAAATTCTTCAATTTCTCCCTAAACTTCACATGTCTTTGGTGGGACTCTCTTCTCTTCTCATCACATTTTACTGATTTGATTTATATGAGCATCATAGGAATTGACCTCATGCTTCTCTAATTGTTGGAAAAATTGGTAGGAGGATAATTGCATATGCACAGGAAGTAGGGCTTACATTCCATATACCAATTCAAATGAGATTTTTCTAGTAGCCCTTTTAACAGCGATTCTATCAGACCAAACATAAAATTTCAATTATTCACCCCACTTTTGTTTGTTTAACTCCAAGGTTATCCTAATTATTAACAAGTTCTTATTTATTTATTCTTCTTTTCCATTTCCTTAGGGATTATAATTGGAAGCATATGCCAAATTGATCCCATATTAAAGAAAAATGGCTACAAAGGTTTAGCTCAAAGCTCATAGCATTGTCAAGAACTACCTTAGTAGGTACCCCAAACGTGCAAATTATATGATTTAAAATGAAGTCCATGACAAATTTTTGAGTTGCTTTCTTGGTGGGGATTGCCTCCACCCACTTCATGAAGTAATTAGTAGCCACTAATATCCACTTGTGGCCTGCACTTGAAGAATCTGAAATCTCACCAATGAATTCCATTCCCCATTCCTTAAATGGGGCTTCAATTAATACTGAGTTGCAAAGGGGGAGCCGAAGCTTTCAATCTTCCTTAAAAACGCTCTGACAACTCTCACACATTCTTACCGGGAAAGTTGTGTCTTTAGAAAGAGCTGGCCACTAGTAATCATCCCTTAAGATTTTATGATATGTGACTCTTCCTGCAAAATTCCCCCCAAAAACTCCTCCATGGGAATCATCAATTATTTTTGGGGCTTCATTCTCAGTGATACATCTCAAAAGAACTCCCTCATGATTCTTCAAAGCTAACCCATAATCACGATGATGTATTTTTGGGAGGCTAACTTAAGTTCTCTTTTTATTCTTACTTAAATACTCGGGGCCTTGTATATGTTTGAGATAAAAAATAATATCCTTGTACCATTATGAATTTATCCATTTTTCAAGGATATTCAACCTTTCTTGTTCAACTTCATTTACCCCAACTCTTTGTAGGTTGATCTCTGCCATAATCTTTTGCCAGGCCTAGACCTCTAACCAATTTTATAGTTTGGATATCCATGTCATATTCTTGCAACTTATTTACCCATTGGCATCTTTTGCTTGAAATTTCCATCTCTTATAGGATATCCTTAACCATGGTATGGGGAACATAATCGATGATTTTAGAACTAAAAATATAGGGCCTAAAGATTTTTTTGGCTCTAACGAAAAAAAAGAATGTTTCTCCATGATAGTATACTTTAGTTCTTCCCCTTGTAGTGCTTTAATAAAGAAAGCAATTGGCCTTTCAGCTCCTTCATCATCCTTTTGTAACAGAAAAATGCAATGGTATTCTATGAAGCAAAGGAAAACATTTGGAAAGCCTTCTTATAATTAGGAGTTGCTAAAATAGGGGCATTCTTCAATGATTCCTTAATCCCAGTAAAGGCTTGAATAGTTGCTTCTTCCCATTTGATACTCTAATCCTTCTTCAACATATTAGTGATTGGGATAGTCAATTCAGCAAAGTTGGAAATAAACCTCCTAATAAAATTTATCTGCCCAAAAAAGGATTGAATTCCCTTTTTGGTTCTTGGAATAGGAACTTTGCTAATGGCTTCCACTCTCTCAGGATCAATCATGACTCCTTCTTTTGACACAATGTGTCCAAGCAGCTTTTCCTTTTAAACCCCAAAATGACATTTCTTAGGGTTCAGTGAGATACCATATTCCCTGCATCTTATCAACATCTTTTCTAAATGTTGCAAGGTGATCACTTCTTTTCTGGAGAAAACTGTCACATCATCCTAATACACAACAATGAAATCATTTATATATCCTGAGAATTCTACATCCATTTCTCTTTGAAAATTATCTCCAACATTCATCAAGCCAAATGGCATCCTTACATACACATAAGTACCCCATGGGGTAGTGAAATTAGTTTTTATTCTTTCTGATTGCTTCACAACTACTTGGTTATACCCAGAAAAACCATCCAAAGTAGATAACAATTTTGAACCTGTAACTAATTGCAACATGTTATCCATATTTGGCAAGGGATAGTTATCCTTGATTGATGCCTTATTTAAGTTTCTAAAGTCCACACACAACCTTATGTCCCCATTCTTCTTTCTAACAGGTACCAAGTTTTCTACCCATGAGGAGTACCTTATAGGCTATATAATTCCTCCATCCCTTAAATTTTTCAATTATTCTTGCATTTTTAGGAAAGGAGGGGATTAATTGGTATTTGTCTTTGCCTGAATGGCTTGGCATTAGTTTATAGGGGTATTTCATGTTGAAAAAGGTCTTCCCTGTATGCTTTCAGTTTTTAATATGACCAAGTCAAGCAATCCTTGTAATTTTTTAGCAATTGGACATACGAATGATTTTCTTCTTTGTTCAAGTTTCTACCTAGCCATATTCTCATAGGCTTATCCTTTGTGCCCAGGTCATGTTCTTTAACATCTCTTGAGGCTGACATGTGTCTGTTGACAATGTAGTCAGCATTATCAAAATTCGATTCTACTGCAACCAACCCTCCGGGAATAGTATTAATCTTCAACTGAATAATGTCCTTACCAAATAAATTATCCTTTCCTTCATGTGCACAAACCATTGGTTCCCAGTCTACACTTTGATTCAAAAATTCTTTGTTAGTTTGCAAAAACCTCTAGACACTGAGCATCATCTTCAAATACTGCTTTAGTGCTTGATATTGTCGGGGATAGATGGCACAGTCAATATTTCAACATCATATTCATAATAGGAAGATGTTGTATAATTTTAAAAATTTGATCCCAATACGATAATTTTTTTGCTACAATTTTATAGCTCCTATCATGATGTATTGTATTGAAAGAGTCAAATATTTCAATGAAGTCCAAAACTACATGCTTATATTGTTTCATTCTTCAATTCTTTGTACCATACAAATTTATGACTTGTTTTACTATCAACTCTAAATCTCCTTTAACAACAATGTCTCTAATACCATATTTCCATGCAATCCTTAGACCCAAGAGTAGTGCTTCATACTCAACAATATTGTTTGTGCACTCAAAATTAAGTTTCAAAGAAAAATTAAACTCCTCTTAGCTTGGAGATATCAAGACAATACCATCACCATTACCAGATCTAGAACAAGCCCCACCAAAAATCAGGGTCCAAGGAGAACCAACCTACTCGAGAAGACTTGCATTCATAAATTTTATGCTCCTTAAAATCAGCATAGCCAATGAAGTTACCGACATCGACATCTATGTACAATACTTCATAAGAAGCATTGTTAGAGTCATCAATGAGATGTAACATTTTATTCTCACCATATAACTTCACAAGGCTTCCCTCAATTGGGATGGTGGCATAAGACATGTCCATTTGCACACTTCCACCCACACTAGCTGCCCAATTTTTGGATAATAACATTCCCCACTTAGCAAGACAATCCACAATTACTACATTCAAGGTTAAGTACTTTCCTGGATACGCTGCCAATTGCACTACTAAACCCTTGACACATCCAACTACTAGAAACTCTCTTGAATCCATGACATTACATTTCCCATAAACCTTTGTTACTTTGAAATTCAACTCATTCATGACCTCAAGAGCCATTACATTACATGTGGCTCCTAAATCAAACATGCATTTATGTAACAACCTATCTTTAATAATCAGAGTAGTGAAAAATGGATCAACATCTAGCTAAGAATCAACCAGAGAAGTTCCCAAATAAACCTCAGGTGGTTCACCCAATTCCTCTAATGCTTTTGGTTTTTCTAATTCTGCAATGGCAGGGGAACCTCTACATTGTTTACATTTTTACCTTGGGTGACCTTTTCTTCCTTAAGCCTAAAATATGCAAATGCCCTCTTCTTATGCTCAGGGATTCTAAGCAATTCAACAATAGGAACAATAATCTAAATCTTACTCAACATTTGGGCTATGTCACAAGGAACATATTTGGGTAAGGAAGTGTTAGGAGGAAGGTTTACAAACTCATCTGATGGCATGGGATCTTTCATAGTCTGAGCATGGGGAGGAATAAAAGTTTTATTTGGGGTGACAAAGCCTTTTCCAGATGCATATTTTTTAGGGGTTTCATTAGGAATCCTGGTAAGAATTGGAATTTTTGGTTTTGCCTGAGGCCCTACCCCTTTAGCAACCTTACTCTTGGTATTGTATTCCTTTTCTTGGGCAAATTTGTTACATTCATTAACAATTGTCTATCCTCTTCTGAAGGAATTCCTCCATCATAATTTTTAATCATTAATGCCCTTAAGTACTCAAAATAATTATTAGGAAACTCAAAATCTTGTACCATATCAATTTCAAAATTATGAGTGGGAGGAAGAGGTAATACCCGGTGAATGCAATCCTAGAAATAAGCAGTAGTTCTAGAACTTATCAACTCAGTTGAGGTTGCTCCCTGCTATGAACTTGTAGAACAATCCATCATGCATGCATCATCATCTATCTCATCATCATCATCTTCCTCAACTTCTTTATCTTCATCACATGGGGAATGGGGCAAGAAAAATTTATCACACCACTCCATATCATGGAACTCTTCCATAGTAGTAACCACTGGTAGCTAAAGGATCAGGAACCAATCTATTTTCCAGTGGTTGGGGTTGTTTATTTCCTGATCCCATGGGCTCTTTAGCCCTGTCATCTGATCTATGATCACCTTTGGGATGATTGGAAAATATTTCTTGACCTTTTATCTTGTCTTAACCTTGGTAACTTTTACAATCCCCTTCTCGGCTCTCTTGGCTTTATAGGATATTTCCTTAACATCTCCATCCAATGTTCTTAAAACCTCTTCTATATCCATAGACTTACTTGACTAAGGATTCTCTGGATTGATCAGATTGATACCTTCCCTCTTAGGAGGCTTAATAACTACCTTGATGTTATTTTCAATCTGAAAGCCATTGTGAAGGCCTACCTCAAATTTTCTAGGTTCTTGTCCCTTAAATAATAGGCATCTTTTTGTCAAAAGAATTAGAATAATTTATCAAACAAAAACATCACTTGGCCTCGGGATTACAAGTAGCCTATTCAAGGTCTTATAGAACCGATTATTGAAGTAATGTAAAGATTCATTAGGATTCTTCTTAATATTTTCAAATTAGACAAAAGAAACCTGGGATATGTCTTATCCCCATATTGCAATCTAAAATCATTTTTCATTTATGTCCATGAGTCTATTGAGTTGTCTGGTAAATATTTATACCAGTCATGTGCATCCTCCTCAAGAGTATGAATAAACAATTTTATATACACATCCTCAAATTCAATCTCAAAGTCTTCCATCATATTGACAAATAGTTTCAAATGTTGATCACCAGTGATAGCATTATTCCCTTGAAATTTAGGTAGTCTATTTCTAACATCTTGTGGCACTACATTTGGATATCTAGCCATACCTCTAAAATCTATAGGACCAAAAGTATTCACAAAGAAAGGAGGTGCAGTTGGGAGATGGACCATATTTCCTTGAGGGGGTTATCTTACGGGAGAAACAGAATGATGAGGAAGAAGGGGTCTTTGCAACACAAAAGTATAATTTTCAAAATGAATGTCCTCTAAAGACTCTATTTTGTGGAAAACCTTATTAACTTTGGAAAATACAGGGATAAACGAAGAAGAACACTTATCAGACACAAATGAAGGACCCTCTCCGGTTGGAGAATTTAGATCTATATGAAATTTACCGATTCAAAATCACTTGAAGAAGAATGGTAATCCTCAACTGTAGGTTGATGAATTTCCACAATGGATAACTCTTTTCTTGATTCCTGCTCTCCAACTATTTTCCAGACTCTTTTTCCTTATGAATTTGTCTTTCCTAGCTCTAGAAACAACTTTTAGGTATGGTATTTAGTGAAGAAATATATTCTTCGTTCCATCTTTGCAAATATTAGTAACACACTTCACTTAATACAGGTTAAGGCACTAGTATTTATCAAAATTTAAATCAACATGGAGTCGCCACTAAGGATTTTCACCTTAGTTGTGCAAATGCACTATAAATGACTTGTCAAATATCTATCAACACTTAATTCCTACAAAGCTCTCTGAGATCTAACCTTCCTTTACTAGTATTTTCACTGATGATATAAATTTAGAGCAATAACCACAAGAAACTTGAAATATTTCACACAAAACTTGTAACTTCACACAATTCTTATAAATCTCAACACAGGATGACATTTAAAAAAGGTATTTACACATAGATCATGTAAGAAACATTACTAGAGTTAGTATGTGTACACCTTTGTTCATCCCTAGAAACAACACCATTCGGTGTTGGTATCCCAATTGATTCTCCCCTAGAAGCCGAGCATCATCACAAATTTAACAAATAATCATGGACAGATGAATCATAAGTCATTTTGTAGCTGGGGAAGGGATTCATCTAGCTCTTTGTCACTCAGTGTTGGAGAAATGGATAGCACCATATAAAAGGATTTGATCTATCCTCACTACTTTAGGTCGTGACTTTCGACCAGGGTGAGAGGACCTGTTTTGTAACCTCTATGGGTGAAGGACATGAAGAGATCCTTCTCTATACAATTTTCAAGGGAGTCTTGAGAAACTATGATCAATATGCACAATTTAACTCTCACGAGTTGTCACTTCTAAAGAGTAGAAATATTTTACGAACAGGGTTTGGGTTCCTAAAAGAACTTAAAACCTACTTGCTTCTTATATAGTTTGGCAATAGAATTTTCTCATTTGTGGATACACAGCACAAACATGAGTAATTTGGGTATGATTGATGGTTATTTGAATATTTTGGTAGGGATTAAGCAAGATGAAGTTGAATTCACCGGATCTTTGAGAACCATCACAAAAATTAGACAACTTATAAATAGAATGCTTGAGAATAGCCAAAATATTCCTTGACGAGAAGGTGTGCATCAATGGAGCCCCATATTTGCATAGTTTCACACAATCTTTGAGAATTAAACACGAAGCCTCAAGTTAAGGAATCAATTAAACATTAAATATTTGTGGTTCCTCATGCCTAAGATACACTCAAAGGCTTATTGACTATATTTATCAACAAATTGTGAGTAAAGTGATATTAAATTGTTTATCTCATTACAGGATGAAGGTTGTTCTCATAACGAAATTGCAAATGCCATCTTGAACCATCACATGGATGAGATCATGTGTGATTCGGAGGGATTTTAACATAATATTGCAATAAAAACATCAAAACCATTTGAAAACATTCTAAAATAAAAACATACACAATTTTTCCCAAGATCAAAGCAGTTAATTCGAGATCTATTAGATTTATCAAAAGGGAAAGTTTCTTGAATAGTCTCGAGCTAGTCAATGGTTCTAAACTTGCAACCATATTGACATGATAAAATCTAAAACACAAGAGATTAATAGGTTTCTCATATGGTCTCTCAGGAAGATGGGCTTTATCAAATTTTATCGTAAGAATTAAACCCCCAACCATTTACAAAAGTATCCTAATTGCATTTATACAATTCACTCACTCAATCATCCAAAATTCCCCCAAAAAAAAAAAAATATTCAAGGAATCCTTTCCTTCTTACCAATTTGTCTCGAAAGTGATGTTTAACAAATTTACACCGGAAGTGGCATGTGGAAAAATCATTAACTAATCATGTTTCTCAGACAATCACCCATGCCTAGGATGCCATGCCATAGATTTTTGACAATCCTTCTAATCATTCTTATTATGTCATGTGAGAAATCCGCTTTTTAATCATTTTCAGGTGGTTTTGTATAGTTGGATCGACAAAAAGTCATTTTCACTCTCGAGAATACACCATGAGAAATGAGTGCCCTCACTTGGATGTTTTCATTTTTACCTCTCGAAATGTGTGTCTATGCATGGATTATTCAACATACATGCGCTACGAGTCTAAGTCGGCCAAGTGTAAAGAGGAGTAAAAAAACCTTGATGTTTTTCTTTGGCGCAACAACAAAGGTGAAGTACTGAGGCAAGTTCCCAAATGAGTGCGGGCCTTCCACGTGTTTTTATGGTGTAATTTCAAAGATGAATTTTAGAGGTGGGACCTCAAGCAGCGCTGGAGCTCTCCACATGCCTTAGGCCCAAGAAAATTGTCTTTTGGAATTTGAAAATGTCTTAGTATAAAAAGGAGCTAGTGGAAGCCTCCATGTGTGTCTCTTTGGCACTTTTTGATATGGTGCCACAAAGCGGAGACCCTAAAAAGCGTGGCCTCACAACGTGTCTTATCGACAAAGTTGATGAAAAACTTTAAGTACTAAAGTGGAAGCTGCCACATGCCTAGGTTCGAGAAAGTTTCATCGGCCATTCAAAATTATAAGTATGGGAAGACACAACAGAAACCTCCATGTGTCCCTTTGGTGCTTCTTTAAAAGTAAGGTACTAGGGCATTTCTCAAACAAAGTGCGATGTCCTAATCCTTATAAAGTTTCTTGAAAAGTTTAAGTATAAAGAGGAGCTAGCGGAAGCCTCCACGTGTCTCCTTAGTACAACTGCTAAGGTAGGACCTAGAGGTAGATCCTCAAATGAGTGTCGGCCCTCCACATGGACAAGCTTTGAGTTGAAGTGGGCCTTAGAGTTTCAAAATGCCCCAGTGACCCGCCTCTCTACTTTTTTTAAGCATTTTGCGGGTCCCAACGAGTTGGGGATTATTTCATAACTTTTATCCCTCATATAAAGAGGCAAAAAACTTCAAAATGTTCCACCTTCCCACTTGTAACATGAAAAATTTCCACGTGTCCTTCTTCGGGGTCAAAGTAAGACTTTTTCCCTGCCGCTTCATATTTGATGAATAGCCAATCGAGACTATCGAGGCCGTGGGGAGAATTTGGTAATTTTTACAAATGTGACCAAAGTAACAAATTTCACCAAAAATACTCATCGAGTCACATCTAATAAAAAGGACCACATTTCAAGAGATGTTGGGATAAATGTTGATAGGGAAACTTGATTGTGGAAAAGTAAAGAGGAAGGAAAACCCAAATTCATGCCCAAATTACAAATTCTTTCTCATGGAAAGAGAAACAGACAACAATATCTATACTCAATGTGATCCTTGACCAAAGGAAAGGAGTGACCATGGCAACAAATGAAGGAAAAATATTTCACACATCAATCAATGAGAGAGATAGAGAAAACTTCAAACCATGCGGATTTGTGACGTTTTTGAATGAACAAGGCGAAATTAAATTGAGCACCAACGGGAAAGATGATTTTTTTATAAGATATGACTATTTATATGAGACATGCTCAAGAACAAGTGAAAATATATCTCCAATTTGAACTTCATATGCTCGTTGTGAATAGTGTTCTTTAAATGACACCTTTTAGCTTTTAAGGAAGCTTCTATGGTGAGTTTATAAGGTTTCAAAAGGACAAGGATGTTAGTTAATCATAAATATTTTTGAATGAATGTTAAGAAGGTAAATTTTTCTAAAACCATAGCTAGGAGATTTTTTTAGAGGACTCTCTAAGATTTGGTGTGATTGAGGTCATGGTCATGAGTGGGCCCTACCTAGAAAAAGTAGTTTTCAAAGAAGAATGTTTTATGAAAAGGTTTTTAAAGGATTAGCATTCAACATTGATAAAAAATGATGTATGGTAGTTTTAATTTATTTCAATTAATGTTTGAGGACATTTTTATTCAGGTACATGGTGTTTTGAGGCCCATTCAATTTGACTGGTCAAAGGGCAATTTTTGGATCTCAAATAGCATGGTTCAGTAAAATGGCTATATCTTGAGCTACAGGTGGAGTTTGAAGGTGATTAAAGTTGTTGTAGAAAGATTATTCAAATATATTTCATATGAGATGATTTTCTCCTCATGATGATGTCATTTTATAGGTTCTATAAGGAATTCTTTGGATGGGAATATTTTTGGAAGTTGAGGCAACATGTGTTTTGGTGAAATTTTAATGTAGCTTGCGGAATGAGATTGATTAGGTGTTGATATTTATCACTTTGAATTTAAATAGGATGCATTGGGAATAAAATTAATCCATTTTTAGGTCTTTAAGGTTTTTATTAATGATTTTATGAGCTAACATTGGGAAATAGAGTTTTTGGCAGGTTATTTTCTTGAAGCCAAAAGTAATCATGGTTTGAAGAGAATCATGATTCATGACTTATAACTTACTTTGAAGTGTTATAAAGGTTATTCCATTTCCTTCATGTGATTACATAGCATAATTTACTCATGTGAAAGTCAAATAATGATTAAATGAAGTTTCTATAATGTTGAAGGGTGTTGGAGACAACTATTTTGAGAATTGTAAATGGAATTTGGCCCAGTAAATGAAATAATCTGATTGGTTGATCAAATATATGATGATGTATGAATTTTTTATGATATTCTAGTTCTATTTTTAGGTCATGAAAAATTATACATTTAATGTAAGGAATTTTTAAGAATGTGGCCATGAGGTTTTGAGGTATTTTTGCATATGTAATGAGGGTTTTAGCAAGGCCACCCTAATTGGGTAACTTGTGACTATTGTATTTCAAATTGTAAATATTTCCTTGATTTATGGGTCGAACCAAATATAGGTAAATGTTTGTTCCTAATTTTTAAATGAGGAGAAACATATATCAACATGTTTTTGGGTTCGTTTTGCAACAAGTTCGTGTGTGTTCATGAGGAGTGACCTAGGTCAGGAATTATTGGAGGTTTTTGAAAATTAATTAAGGTTAATTCAAGTATGTTTATGGTTTTAAAACAATCATAGGACATGAGAGAAAGATTTTGATGAATATTAGCGTGATTGATGAGCATGTTTTATGAAGAGTGATCACCTAGGGTGTGGTTGAAGAAGTGTAAGATGGATAGTAAATCTTCATCAGTTATGGAAGAAAAAAATCATATATATGAACATAATAAGGTGGTTGAGTGGACGATTGAAAATATTTTGGTTTTTTGAGGTTGTGCTTCACAAAGTTAGGGGTTGGTGCCCTTGTAACATTGGTGCTCTACTAACCTAGGGGTTGGGGATCCTTGTGTGGTTGGACCCTAACTAAATTAAGAAACATATAAATAAAATATTTTTATTCAGTGTGTTTTATTCCCCCTGTGTTTTTCCCACTTATATCTTGCATTCTTGTGTTGTTTCTTTTATTTCATGTTTAAATGCTTCATTGATGCTTTATGGTGTACAAACATTAAGTATTGAATAATTGAATATTGTGATTGAATACATATGAGATTTTGAGTTTCAGATAGGAAATATAATTTTAATTTTTTATAAGGATTGATTCATTCCCCCTCTCAATCCATTACACTTCTAACAAATATTTCGAAGAAAGAAGCTTATTGAGTTGATCCCTAGACATTTGAATGACATTCGTAGTTTGAAGAAGAGATCATTGGTGCCTTGAATTTTGTAGGATTATATCTTGCTCTATGATAGTGATATGATACAAAAATAAGTGATATGAAGTCCTTAGGCCATGCCCAACTACAAACTAAACCCAAATGGAGGCCTAGAGCCCTTTGTTTATATAGGGTTGTTAATAACTAGTGAGCTCATTAGCGATTCTTACGAATCACTAACGATTTAGGTTTTATAGGTAAAGGTTGAAACCACCACCCAAATTTAGGTTTTTATTTTTTACTAAAGGTTTGGTGACGAAAATAGGTTATACGATTCAATGTGGTTATGAAATGTTTGAGAAACTGTTGATCTTTTATTTTTTTATTTGATTTTGATTTGTAAGTGGTTTGAGTGATTTAATAGAGTATATAATAAAATTTTATAGCTGTGGAATTGATATTTACAAGGAATAAATATAATGGGGAGAAATAATACATAGGATAAGGATTTAATGTATAATATGATAATGTTGTGATAATGAATGGGTGTTAATAGATGTGGACATGGACATTAGTTGTGCTAATTTTAGGTGTCTACATTTTCCCTTTTTTGAGTGGTTTTAAGACAAGCCACAAGAAAAAATGAGATGTGATAGACGAATGATGTAAAATTATATGATGAGGTGCTCCCCTCAAACTAGCGATTAATGACCGAAAATGGAATGAATCACGAGTTTAAAGGAGATAGAGGAGATAGATAGTGTTAGAAATAAGGGATAAAATATGTGGAACAATCCCTCAAAGAATCGCAATAGTAGAAATTAATATACAAAAATATTACAGATCTCAAATAAAAGTGTAGGATAAAATAACACAACACAAAGAAACAATATTTAACGTGGTTCACCCAATTTAGGCTATGTCCACCAAGAATCACTTGCTTAGATTTTATAACAAGCCACCAATTTCTCAATATAATACCCAGATCTTCAAAGTTATGCTCAACAAAATCTACAAAATTCACAATTGAATTCAAACATATCTACAATGTTACATGATACCTAACATATGCAAAAACCACATAATTAGAAAACTACTTAAGCATTTTTACAAAACCGTGGGTATCAAAACCATGGGAAAAAATCGTCCCATAAAACTATGGGTCATAAATCCCGCCCATATAAAAAGAATTTTTTCGAGTCCAAAAACAAATTTCTTGGGGTTGTGCCCCGAACCATGGCGAAAACTATGGAAAGTGTATTGTACTCGTATTGTATAGTCTTCAACACTTTCATACATGAAAACAGTGGTCCATAACCTAACAAATAGAAAGATGCAAGAATGGGAAGAAGAGAGATGATCCCCCATGATGAGGTATAGAAACAAGATGGATTTAGTCATAAAATAAAATTATAGGGGAACCAAATGGTTCATGTCATATTGATGTATCCTTTAATGATGGTAAGGGGAAATAAAAATAATGTTTTGATGAGGAAAAAGGATAGAAAATTGATGTTGCCACAAAAGTGGGCTTATAAGGTGGGAAGTCAAGTTCTAAAGGAACCAAAGGGTTTGTGACCTATAGAAATTTGATTTTAATGACTGTAAGGGGAAATAAAAAGGATGTTTTGATGACGTGAAAGGAAAAATAATTGATGTTACCATAAAAGTGGGCTTCTAAGGCTAGGAAGTCAAGTGATAGGGGAACCAAAAATTTCTCTCCTAGAGAAATATGACTTTAATGCCAACAAGATGATGGTATCATGAGGTCAAGGAACAAAAAAATATGTTTGCACAAAGATGGGATCACGAGGTTGGGAATTCAAGTGATATGGGTACTAAAGGTTTCATATCCTATGGACATATGACTTAATGAAGAAAAAGGTCTGGTAGAGCACTAAATAGATGTCCTAATGGTGATCGGTGTTTAATGACCGCAAGGGGAAATAAAAGTTTTGAATTTACTAAGTAGATGTGATGTTTTAGACACAATGATGTAGTGTTGAGATCTTCTTAGGATTGTATGGATATTGATAGGTGTTGATATGGTGATTGATATATATCGATATGAAAAGGGTGACAACAATTATAGTTATGTTTTAGATCTTATGTTCTATTTTTTATTGAATTTGAATAGATTGTAGTATTTTGTGAAATGTGTCCTAACCATGGTTAAGAAAAAAATGTGGATTGATTGACGTAAACTAGATTCAATACATATGTGATGTGAATAAAATATGGTGAAGGAAATTACACTCTTGGCCTTTACAAGAAATGTTAATAGATGACTAATAATGAGCAGTCCCATGTAGTATATTGGATATAGATGGAAGAGAAATGTATACCTTCCTAGGAAACATGAAAGGTTGACACATGTAGGTTTTACAACGAGTAAGTTCTCCTTTCTATAGTTTCATAGGGAAATTCCTCATCTATACTTTATTATTTTAATGCAAACTGATCGATGCGGGATGTTTTCTTTGATGGGAAAGTTAATCAATGTGGGAATATTTCCTAGGATGATTTTAATATTTGAATTTTAGAAGGTTGGTCGATGTGGGAAGCCTTATTAGATAAGTATCCATCCTTTCAGGGGAGTGTTCTATGATATATTATTTTTAATTTAGAATTTTTGATGTTTTACTGAGATAGTTATCCTTTAAGATATTGGTCTTTGGTTTTGATAGGTAGCTTTCCTTTGAAGGATAAATCTACTTTTTCCTTCTAATAACATGATTTTTATTTTAAAATAATTTTCCTTTAAGGGATCAATCTATAGTTTTGATAAAGAACATCCATAGATATTTTTCAAGTATCTTTTGAGCTAAGGGTAAACCATAATAGTTTGTTTCAAGGAAGGAGAAGGAATTTATACACAACCGACACATATGTGATCCATGACATGTCATTGGTTCATATTAAAGGTAGATGGATGTAACTATTGGGGGTTCTTACTAAGGATGCACTTATGCACATAAAATTTTTGATGAAAAAAGTTGTGGTGCTCATATTTAAGGTTTTTAGGATAGTTAGGGAAATAAACACATACTTTTGAATCATTACGATGATAAAATGAATGATTGATGATGGGATAATATATTTGATGTGATAATTTTCATGATGGTCAAAATGTTAACTTGAGAAAGGACATCAATGCAATGCATGAAGAATTTATTTTTAGATTTAAAATAAAGGAGATTAGATGATACGCTCCCGACCCATAATATATAGACCATTCTAGTTAGGGGGAAAATTTATACATTAAATCCTTTCTATAATATTTACTTGTTGATTGGTTTGAGAGGATAAGTTAGTGATGATGAACTAGGGGAGATTTGTAATGAAATACGTTCAAAGTCTTATTAGAGAGATGACCCCTAGCATGATGTTACGGATAGACATAACATGTGTTGAAGGGAATGATTTAAAAAAAAATAGGATGATGAAAGCTCCAATGTTGATTGATTGAGTATACGGTAAATAAAGGAGGATGTAGAACCTTGAAAAAGGATCGATGAATATCTAGATGAGATATGAGAGGATTATTGATGAGGAGGGGTAGATGATGAAGCTTTGGTATTACTATTTCTTTGTGTATAAATATTTCAGGTGTGAACATGTGGATAAAGTATACTCATTTGAGCCAAGATACCATCACTTGGAGGTGATGAGAAGACACATGAGAAATGTTTTTCGATGTCCGATTGAGGATAAACCTCTTGTCCTACATATTTGGTGAGAAAAGCTGCTTTGGTGAATTGGGTGTAGATGTTGGTGTGATTGAAAAGTCTTTAATGGATGACAATTATAGTAACATGATTAAGATACCTTTAATGGAAGGTGTTTACAATGATGGGATTGAGATACCATCAATGAAATCTTGGAGACATGTCGATAAATTTTTGTTAATATGAGGCGAGGATGTCTACTTTTCGTGAAGATATCGGTGAGAACATTGATAAAGGTGGAGGTGTAGATGATGTTGATGGCTGTTTATAATGGTATTCTTCTGGGAGAAGATCATTGACAAGGAAGAGTCTCTAAATTATGGATTTAAGTTCTTTACAAATCTCCATGTCATGAATTGGTATTCTATGATAGGAACATGTTTTCTCTTGATCATGCCAAGTAGGTTTTGAGTATGTGGATTGGGTGTTTTAATGGGTGTTAATCGATAAGAAAATCCTTCATGAGCCTCTCAAGCATGTCGATGTAAGTCCATTCTAGGGGATTTGGATCAATGGATTTTTATTTTGATTTATGATAACGCTTAGTAGGATGGATCTTATTTTTGATGTGAGTGGATGAGAACATGGTGTGTGGTGTTAAAGCATGATATGGTCATTGTGAGGTTGATAAGAAAGATGATGGGTTAGGATGATGGATTGATAAAATATTATGATGAATGGGGTCCCAATATAGATGAGAAGTGAAATATTATGGATGAGATAGGATTTGACTATCTCGACATGATACTAAGATAAAGGATGGGGTCCCAAAATGGATGGTAAGGATTGAGATGTAGATGTGATGGATTTGGATTATGATAAAGGTTAGGATCCTAGGATGGATGGAAATATTGATACCCAAGATATTTTTTTAATTTATTAATGTTGGTCTTGGGTAAAGGAGATGGTCTTTTAAAAATGATGATGATGAGGTCATGGATATGATAGCTTTTGATTTTGTAATGGTTTCCTTAGATAGAGGAGAGTGTCTCACAATATATGATGAGGAAGTGGATGTTATGGTATTTAATTAAGGATTATTTTCAACAATAGATGTTAAGTGAGGACCGGGCATAGGATTATTTCTAATTTAGATGAGGGAGGTTTTGTTTCTTGACATGATTAATAAGGGTTACATTAGTGTGAAATACCTAATTATTTGATTGGTTTACAAGATGGTTAGACGTCAAGATATTTGATTATAGGTTCCTCCTTTGTAATGGTATCAGAGGTTGATTATAAAGGTAGTAAGGAGGTAGTAGGTGATTGGATAGTAAGAAAATGTTATTTTGATGAGTGAAGATCAATGGATTTTAAGTCTTCTAGAGGTGATTGTTGTGATGAAGGGTTTCCACATGGGGAAGATCATATGTAATAGTGTTGATGATGTGTCATGAAGGATGTGTAGTATTTATATAAGATAAATTTATTAATTGTGTTGGGTCATGAATACAAGTAATGGGATCATGTGTCATAGTATCATTTGGTTTTTATGAAGACCAAGGGGAATCAGATGGGACATGTGTAGATTGGGGAACAAGATGGAATTATTTAAGGGCTTCTATTTCTAACTTCAAAGCCATAGTGAATGCTTCTTCAAAGTATCGATGTGTGAATCTATAGGTTGAATGAGATGTGATGGGAACACGATCGAGAAAATAACTCAATTAGTTCTAATTGAGGTAGTGAGAAGGTCAATTGATTAATAATGTTTTTCCACCTAGTGTAAACAATGGATTTTTTTCAAATTTTTAGATGGTAGAAAGGTATGAAATAGTTATTTTACGAGTAACGTTGATAAAAAATTGCTCGAGAAATAATTGGGTTAGCTATGTGTATAGAATAAAGAGTGTTGACGAAGTGATTTGTACCAATTCAAGGTAGGTTTTTCCGGTGAAACAGGAAAGATTCTAACGATAAGATCTTGATCGTGGATGATGAAATAACAAGAGTGTTTAAAGGACAGTATATGCTTCTAACAATCCTCCTATCCATATAACATGGTAAATTTAGGTAATTCACAATATAGAGGATAGGCCTTATATGGTATTGATGGATGGATGGGTTCATTACAAACTTGGTCATAAGTGAGGACATGTTTGGATCCCATGGTAGCGGCTTCCAAATTGTCTAATTTGTTCAATAGAGCTTGCATGGGATCATTTTTAGGATTAGGCATGAAGTAATTAAGAAGTGAGTGGTGATGATAATTTATTTTATTTGGTGATGAAGGTGTTGTTGATGAGTTTGATGCGAGAGGTTAAAATGGGTAGATTGTGAAGGTATCAATTTCAAAGTAGGTTATGATAAAGGGGCATGGGGATTTGTATAGGGATGTTGGATATGTTGATGTTGTTGGATAAGAATTGTTGATTAGGCCTAATAGGGATTTTTGTATGGGTTTAGGATTATGGGGTAGCGAGAGAGGTATTGAAGTTGAGATAGGTTGATTGGATGAAAGATTGGGGATGTTAAGATTCGATGATATTCTAATGAAGGAGGGGATGTGGAAGCGAGCAATAGATGGGATATGCTCGACATGGGATGAAGAGATAGTTTGGAATTAATTTGAACATAAATTATAGTCGTGGGTTTATTGGATGGGATTTTTGTATGATTTTAGGATTCGTTGAAAGGTAAAGGTTCCATTGGGGACAAAAGATAGTCTGGATGTCTCTAGGAACATGTCATAGCTAAATTAAATTCAAGTAAGACATGATCAGTTGATGACATTAAAAATTCTTAGATCATGTGTAAGGGGTGTTTTGAGATTGATTGGGGTGAAATTTCTAGAGATAGTGGATGAAAAAATATAATATGGTTATAAGAATTAAGCATAAGGGGTAAAGGAATATGTTAATGTATAGGGTTGATCTATATTAAATGATAGTTAATTAACGATAATAAAATAAACATATAAGATATCTCTAAATGTAACAAATAAATCAAGTAGAAGGTTTGAAATTATCTTGGTTAACATTTAGATGTGAAAGAAGGGGTTTAGAGGGAACCTAATGGTATGGTCATTCTAAGGTTATTTTGAGGTTTGTTTAAAGTGGAGTCCTCAATATACCTTAAGGTACATGAGGCCCAAATCTATGTGTGTGTCAATATGGGGCCTGGTATTAGGGCCCACCCCCTCACTTCAAAATCTCATAGTGATAAGGGAGTGAAGTGGTTAACCAATATACCAATAACTAGTTATTTATACTTGGCGAAAACACTTGAGTCAATTTCCTATTGCGTGATAAAATCCAAATAGTTATCACTTGGGTAGGAGTGGTATATATAGATTTGATTTTTGATATGGTTTGGTTATGTGTAAGGGAGATTAAGTGGATGAAATATATCAATCCTTTAATTAATCTATGTGATCAAGAAGGGTGTAAGGTTAATTTTAAGCCTAAAAGAATTATTTATTTCGATGATGATAGAAAGAAAAATGCAATGCTTGAAAAATAAAAGAAAAAGAGAAAAAAAACATGGAAAACTCTTGCTTTTTATTTATTTTTTATTTTCGATCTTTAGCAATGCAACATCTAGCAAAGAAAGCATCCAAAATAGAAACCTGCAAGAAAGGTTACCAAAAATATTTTAAAAATGGAAAGAATGATGTTAGAGGATAACTGACTGATTAATCAGAAGCAATCTCGAGAGATTGTCGGTGATTGACATAATCGCGTGCGATTTATGCAATCACTTGTGATTCCCCCAATCGCTAGCGATTTGACTATATAGTTGGAAACTATAGAGAAAAATTCCTAAACGTAAATAAAATTAATTTAAAATTAAATGAAAGAGGGACTAATGTCCCTCTTGGTGTGCCATAATGTTCGAGAGATGTTGTAACCTTTATACTTTAAATTAGTGAAGTGAAATAATAATAACAAAATAGACCTCGGAAGAAGGCGGAGTTTAACGATACTAATGATATATTTGATGTATATGGTTGATTTGATGTCAATAGATATAATCATGTGCTTAAATACTTATTTCAAATGGGATAAGATAGGATTGGATAGATATATGGTGGATTTCCTAGCAAGGTTTAGTCCATGGTAGTCAATAGAATTCCTTGGTAGGAATAGATAAATATATAGTGGAAGATATAACTTAAAATGCAGAGGAAAATGCCCAGTGCGATCCATGGCTATGTGATGGTATGATGGTGATAATAGATCTGAAGGGAATATAGGAATCATAACATTTCTCAAAGGAGCAAGGATGAAGATGATTATGTAATCACGAGAGGTGAGAAGGATGGTATATTTCATTTAAACAATTTATAAAGTGTTATATATGATTCAAAGGAGCTTGATAAGAATAGCAAGAAAATTAAGGGTCCTTGTGCTAACAAAATATGTTATGTATATGTCAAAAATTAATTTTAGGGGTCACATGACCTTTTATATAGGAATCATCAGCATTGCGGTGAATCATACACAATTCTCATGAATCATTAGCAACCTTGATGGGTTGCCAATGATATTGATGGGTCATCAATGATCTTATCTAGAAATATGATGGGTCGATAGAAACCACGGGGAATCATCGGTTTATTCTAATGAATCACTAGTGATTTTGCTGAATTTTCATCGATTCTAATGAATCACAATCGATCACTATGAAATTGTACGGGTTTATAATGGACAAAGATGGGACTCGAAATAGATGCTAAAATGTTTTATTTAATATTGGATATGATGTATTAAAATTGTGATTAATTGAATAAATATAGGTACCTTATATATGTTGATAAATGAAGACTAGAAGATGATGTTACCCGAGAGAGGGAGATTGCAGATGCAAGAAGGTTGTTGAGTTGATCCCTAGACATATGAATGACATTTGTAGGTTGAAGAAGAGATCCTTGGTGCCTTGATTTATTTTGGGACGATCTTTGGCACTATGATAAGTATTTTCTATACGAGAAAAATGTTATATGAAGTATTTAGGCCACATACTGACTTCAAGCTAACCTCTAATGGAGGCCTAGAGCTCATTTATATAGGGTTTCTAAAAATGAGGGAAAATTTCTAGAGATACGCACGAATCACTAGTGATCCAGATTTTCTGATTAAAAATTGAAAGCGCCTCCCAAATAAAGGTTTTTGTTTATTGTGAACGAAGGGTAGGTGTTGAAAATATTTTATATGGGCGAGGATATTATGAAATGGTTGAGAAGGTGTTGATATTGTTTTGTTTTATTTGATTTTATTTTGTAAGTGATTACGTGGTTTAGGAGAGTATAAAACAATATTTTATAGTTGTGAACTTGATATTTATGAGGAGTAAATATAACGGGGAGAAATAAGACTTCGGATAAGGATTTAATGTACAATATGATAGTTATGTGATAATCAAGGGAAGTTATTGGTTGTGGACACGGGGATTAGCGGTGTTAATTTTAGTTTTCTACGAGGTAGTTTTTTTAGGATGATGGATATGTTGGAATGGAGATGTAGGGAATAGTTTCCCCATAAGACATTCTTCCCCATAAAGAAAGAAAAATTAAAAATAGGGGTAGGATAATAAAGTGCGGGAGATATGGGACATACGATAACTAAATTCCCATGGGGAAATATTCTACACATCCACTATAGGGATGACTCTTCACACACAAAATAAAACTAAACACTATGGCCAAAGCAGAGATATAAGGATCTTACTTGTTGGTTGTCAAAATTTAATAAAATTGGACTTTTGGAAAGCTATCTTCATGTTTTTCATCATAGAAACATAAAATATGGAGTTTCAAGGCACACAAAAAGTCACAAGATGTAGAAGGAATATCTAAAGACACATACGGTAGATGAATAGTCTCCTCTTTTTCTATATATTGTAATGAATCCCTCAGTCTAAGGTGTTTCCTATTTGTTACACTCAAGAGATATTTTTTATCTAAGCAAGAGACATAAAAATTCTTCGACCTTTTGTCACATTTTTTCCTCTATTTCCAACATTGTACAACTTGATGAAATATTTTAATAAAGAAAGGGATTGTTTCTCTTCACAATTCGTGATTGTGTGAAGCTTTGTGTGTATGTTTTCATCTCATTGTTGATACTCTAAATTTTTATGTTTCTTTTTACAAATTGTGGATATGGAATTTCGACTTAGCTCTAGTAAGAATATGATATTATGCTCACATATTTAATTCCCCTCATCTAATTTCTCACTCCCCTTCCCCACATTTTAGAAAATTCCTCCCTTACAATATATTGTAAGCATTTATAAAATGTATACAATGGAGTGTGCTGTTTGATCCTGAACTCTTAGCCAAAAAAATACTTCTTTTTTTTTCATTCAAAATAAAGTATAGCTTTACCACCCAAAGACAGGGGACCTAGAGTCGTAAAGTGTTGGCTAGATACCAATAAAGTTGTCCACACGATAAATTTTCTTGCTAATAATTTTTAGAACCCCCATGAGGCGTAATTGATAGAAATCTACACCCAAAATACTATCACATAATCCCAGATCCAAGAAAGAAAAATATTCCAAAAATTTAAAAAAATTGAAAAATTGATTAAAGTCCATGGCGGAAAGAAACAATATTTATTCCTTCACATGACCTTTCATATTCCATAGTGTCCTTTCATGTTTTAGATGAGTAAGTTGAGAAAAATTTTATCCCAATTTAGAGGATTTAAAAAATCAGAAAGAAAAAATCATAGATAACCCTTACTATTTTTCTCTATCCTCATCTCCATATGGGTCCTCAAGTGATCCTCCTAGTAATGCCATTAAAACTCCTACAAATACTCACCCTTTAAATCCTACAAATTTCCCCATCTTTCAACCACCATTGAGCATTGAGTTCCTGAGTGAACAAGAATGAGAACCATGGTCACAAGTTTTCTCTACCAATCAAATTATTTTGTTTACTAGGCTGAGTACTCTTTGTACTTCTCAATACTATTGTTTCCTACACGCATCATCACCATGGAAACTTGATTAGCCAAAAAATTACATCAACATGTCTAAACCAAGCCATGTAACCAATTGATGGAAATTCTAGAATATTTAGAACACTTCTAAGCAAGTTATAATTATTTAATCAACCACTTTCTCAAAACAATGCTTTACATTTTTCTTCACCAAATCAACCTACCAAAACCATTGTTTCCAAATACTAGCTCATAAATTTTTATGAAAACATTTTATACCTCCAAATGGATTAATTGGATTCCCAATGCATTTTTGTAATATTACAAGTGATATCAATCATCACACAATCCATCTCATGCTTCAAATAACTCCAAACTTTTTGTAAAACATATCCTATCCTATAATGGAAAAAAATATTTTCCAAACAATGACTTGGGAAAATATCAAATCACCTCACCATGAATCAAAAATTATATAAATTTTAATTTATCGTAATCCTATCTCCAAATGATTTTCAATCACCTAAAAATTCAAACTTTAGCTCAAGATATAGCCATTTCACTCAACCCTATTTTAAAGGCCTACAAAGCGCCCTTTGAATAGTCAACTTGAGTGGGCCTCAATCAACCATGTACCTGCATATAAATGTCCTAAAAACTCCATGGAAATCAATATAATATCACATAGATTATGCATAATCAATTTTGAATGCTACTCCTTTGGACAACTTTGTCAAAATAACCTTCCTCTTGAGAAATTGACTTGTTAGAGCGGGGATCACTCATCACTATGACATAAACCATAAATTTATGGAAATATAATATATTCCTCTACATTATCCAATCATTGTATTTTATAAATCAATCAAAACCAGTTACTATACCTCTTCTTCGTAGTCTCCTCCTAACTATGGTTTAACTACGGTTTTAAACCACTTTATCTTCTTAACATTCTTTCATAAAAAGCTGGTGATCAAACCACATGATAATTTTTTTGAAACCTTTCACAATCTCAATATAAAAATTCTTTAAATTCATAACATTCCATGCAAAGAACAAAATTTAGGTTGAGCTTCAAAAATTCAAATTCGAGCATGATTTTCACTTCTTTTTACCCCTGTCTCACATAGATTGTCACAACTTGAGAAATTTTATTCCTAGCAACATGAATTTTTCTCAAAGAACCATGAAAAATTACTCAAACATATCTAATCATCATAAATTTAATACCATACCTCAATATTTCCATCCATTGAGACCTACCTTTACTTACACGTTTGTTTCTCACTATAGGAGTTAGGATCACCTAAAAGAATGCAATAAATAAACATAAAACCTCTTCAAATGAGTCAAACATACCTCATATAAAGTGAAATACCTAAATACATTTTTCCATGAGCTAGTATGGCTCTAAACAATAATGTCACTCCTCCTAGCTTCCATACCTAGTCCCAATGAGTACATATATCATGGCTAAACATATGTATCTTCACCATGCCACTATTTTAAGTGCCTAAAATTTCGTCAAACCTATTATCCATCATGTTAAAATACTTGTAAAGAATCAAAGAAACTCATATTCTCGTATATAGCATCACTTAAGCACCTGAATAGGCTTGCAAGAGCAAACAATCCTCAATGAATCTCATTATACCATCATAAACACATATAAACTAGTATTTCATCATCATGTACATCATAATATGACCCTAAAACATCATTCAATTTTTCATTAATGTGTTTTTTAATCAATGAAAACACCTAATAGGTCCACATGCTAACAATATCCCCTTTCTTCACTGATGGAAAACACCTTAAAATCCTCCCCCTTTTTACATTTATGAAAAATGAAGACATGTAGAAACATATTATTTACCTTATTTAGCTTAAATTCATCATACATGGGCTAGAAATATCAACCAAAGGTATCTTACTAGCTCAATACCTTAATTTTTACACAAAAAGCTAATTTTTGGCTTTATTTTAAGCATGCAATCACCCTGCTCCACTTGGGCCAAGGATATACAATATCCGAACAACATAAATAAACATGATCATAAATTTTTAGGAGCTAAAGCATCACTTTGCAGTCCTTATAAGCATGCAAGAACAAGTTATTTATCCTTTACCCTTATTTTAGCCCACATTGGAGAACTACATCTGATTGTAACTTGAGTTAATCATCCGAGATCATGCCAACAATGTAAAACTTATCCTATAGATTTATTATCCCTTATTACATTATCACATTTAGTATTCTCAAGCCATAACTTTGAATTTTTGCTACACTTCCTTTCTCTCTACTTCACATGTGGATTGACATCCCTCAAGAGATATTTCAGTACCTTTTCCTCCAATTTTAACAATTCATAGATCAATATTCATAACTTGACCATGCAATATAAGAACCCCCTAGATCGAAGACCATTTTTTCTAGATCAAAGGCACAAATTGAATTGACTTACTATTATAACTTGGCTAAAATCCAACTTGAACTCATTTGCTAGGTCTTGAAATACATTCTCAGTTTATAGCAGCCATAATTGGTCGAGACCGTACACTCAAGCATAAAATATTTCCAATACAATTAGTAGAGGCCTAAATCATACCTTAATTTTCTTGAGAAACACTTTCTTGAAAGGCGTAGACATCTCATCAACGTAGAACTAACTTTTTGATCCATTGTAAGATTGTAGCGATCAAGTATAAGGGTATGTATTTAACAATTTTTCCCAAAATGATAAATTTAATCCAAGAGACTCGCTTATTCACCTTTAGAATCACCTTTAGTGCCTTTTAATATGTCATAGATGAGATTTTTATATATCATACATGACAAGTATGTGAGAAACATCATACTCTACCTCACAAGCATACCACTGTACTTGTAACATTTCATATAGTGGTGGAGTTTCTTACACACATCATTATAACCTTTACTTCATATTTCTTCAAGGTATCTAGAGACCATTAGAGAATCCTTATTAAATTTATATTTGAATCAATAGGATCAACAAGCCACTTTACACTGTAAAGGCCCATTCACTACCTATGAGTTAACTTTGGTCATATTATCATAATCCATGCACAAGAGATAATCATTCGATCATACACATGCTTCTTCAACTGCCATTTCTTTCTTTTGTACTCTACAACTAGATTATTGAACCCTTAGTACTGCATTATATATACCCCTATGTTTCCTTACATCTTGGACAACTTTGGCACATGAGTGACGCCTTGAAAGACTTGAAATAAATTACGTTATAAATATCATACCTTCATACCTTTCAAGGTCACTTTTATACATGAACTAGACCATATCACACTTTTAACATACCTAAAGTAATGTATTTTGGAATGCCTTACACAAACTAGAGAATCATAAATTTACTTTTATTTCAAAAATATACATCTATAGACTCCTTGTACATGATTAGAGCCCTATTTTTGTCACATATACACTTTAGATGGGCTTTTGAAACCATAACCTTGGAACAAAGGAACCATTTCTAGTGACAAATTTACTCTCTTAGACATCATGATATATTTTCCATGCTTCATGTTATCCCTTCAATTGTTCTTATAGAATGTTAGCACACTTCTTATCAACATGGGTCCATATGAGCTTGCAATCACAAAATCATATTCTACTTGAAATAGAAATGCATACCTACAAGCTACTCTAAATAGACCTTTCACTCCCACACAATTTTCATAATTACATAGGCCTATAGGAGAACTCTCCTCATCATTTTAACTTGCATACTTGTAGCATCACTTTTCATACTTACACAGATACATTGCATATACCTTAATACTTGAGAGCCTCAATGCTTATTTCTTTTGTCTCAGAATCAACTTCAATCTCACATCGTGCTATCACTGATTCCTATGATTATGTACATATTTATTGAAATCCCTTATCTTGACATCATTTCATTGATCTTCATGTATAGTGACTTCTATTCATATCACTAGGTTTTCAAGTGATCAAACCCCTCAATATACCTTCATTGATTTCATGGCTCATATTTCTTTAAATTTGATTCATGATGATGGTGACACAAAATCCTTGGACATTTTATTCATTCACGACCTAATGAAAGAGAAATAATAGCTCCCCATTCCTTTGATAACTCCCTTAGACCTTCATTCAAGTACCTTAGCTGAGTATAATTCCATTTTAGCTTTTATAGGTATTTTGGACTCTTAGCTCCCGATTCTGGATCAATAAATGATTTCATCATTGGATATAACTCTTAATTTGACAAAATCAACAGTTTTCAGACCTTGATATTATTGAAAAATCTTTACAAGCCACAAAACATTGGCTTTGTAAACATAGGACCACTGATTAACTCCTCAATTTATTGATTTAAGGGAAAAAAATCATTGTATTATGTCTTACTTTCTTGATAACCTTATCTATGCATGTAAATCTCTGAAGAACACCTCCTTTGATTTGAAAGTGATTATTTTCAACTTCAAAATATCTTCATAGTAATATCTTGAACAAGTTTTAAGTATTTTCTCAAATTAGAGTCAAATATCATTACCTTGGACCATATTTTTTTACATTTTTAGGCCCCATATAAGCCATTTTAGTCTTACAAAAACTGGAACTACCTTTAAGCAACCTTTGAGTTCATACTTTAATTTTCATATCTTATTAACACCATGAGAAAACTTATGCTTCAAGTAGATCACAGTAGGAACACACATAACCCGAGACACATGTCTTTTAAATTTCAAGACTTAGGACCTTTTCAAAACTCTATACCATTTCATGGACATTATTTCAAAACACTAATCCACAAAGTAGACATGTCTATGTGTAGTATTTCAAAACTAGTAACTTCCTTGAACATGTCATATACTCATCTTGACAAGGATATACACACAATATCCAAATAAATTGAGGTAAAGGCATTGAAAAATTTAAATCATAATGACAAAGGACCTTTAACTTATTTTTTATAGTTCACTATACATATTTGACAAAGCCTCTTAGGCTTATTAACATCGATGAAGCATACACACACACATATCTCTTTTCAAGTTGATCAATTAAATACCTTGAAATACTTGATCTCAGACCTCTCATGGATGGAAAATATTCACATTTTTATCACAAGCAAACATAACAATCCATAATACCTTAGTTTGAATCATTGTCATAGAAACACACAAAGGGTAAAACTCACTTGTATACCTAAGAGTACATTGTCACAGAACCTTTGTAGATTTCCCTACGAGAAAATGGTTTGATTATATCCATGACACTTCTTACTAACTACAATAATACATAATCAAAATTTTACATGACACAAGTCTCAATTAAAATATTCATGACCTAACCTCATACCTAGAACTATAATGATTGTGACCTATCCATTTAGATCTCATAACCTTCTAAGGTCTTGAAACATAAAGATCTTAGATAAATAACTCATAAGACAACTATCAAATACTTTTATAGACCATAGTGCACAAGAACTAGTCAACTGTTTGAGAAAAATTGAGTATAAAAACTCTTCAAGGAAATCATAATGAAACCTTAATGATTAAAATTCTCAAAATAGATCGAGATACATGATTAACCAATAGACCAACATATGTTAGTAGCATTCACTTAGACTCGAGAATCCAGATTTTTTCGATGCATGAACACTTGAGATAGATATTTTTAGACAAGATACACATTCATGGACTAATGAAAATAAATATATTGAAAAATCACACATACTCAGACACATAACAAATGAAAGAAGTTAAAAATATAAGGGAAGAGTCACTTTCCATACATTATCACTCTAGAGGTATCCTGAAGTCCTAATTTCTTCAACTCATCTTACATAAGAGATTCAAATCCATTCAAAAACATGTGATATTCTTAAAAATTACAAACATACTCCCTTGAGATGAATTGGACTTGGTTACATTGTTATCTAAGTTGATAACATTTGAATCTTCGTTGAAATCCTTAATATACTACAGGTGGATTAAAAATCTACTCTTTAAACCTTCTTGACCGAGTAACTTCCGTCTTCACGATAGGAGTAGACATCATAATGAAATTCTACTTGCTACGGAAAAATATAGGTACATGACCTGATTTTTGGAAATTAAAGAATAATACATCCCTCTTTATTCTTATTATGAATTTACATTGGTGCTCACATTATTATTATGAGAGTTATTTTATAATATATGGGACAATTATATGTACATAGTGGTAAATCTAATCTTTGTGATGTAAATAAGTTATAATAACAACTCATATAATTATTTCTACATGATTTGGTTGTTAAACCAAATTAACGTAAATGAGTAATGTGATGAGTTTTCTTTGAAAAACCTCCTAGAAAATAGGATTAATCTCTCTTATTTATTTGTAATGTCATGTACGAAGGAAATAATGAATAAAGAATTTGTGTTAACTCTTTTGAAACTCAAGATTTTGTATAAGAGTGAATGCTATGTTAGTAAAATATGGAGATTTAATGCATAGGGCATGATCAACAAAAACAAGCGCTATAGGACCTAAATGACCTAGGACGAAATATTAATGTTAATCTAATTATGATGACTAAAACGCTATAACAAAGGAACTAAAACAATATCCAATAGTTGTAATTAATTAATCTAAGTGAAATAAAACCCTAAATATGCAAGAGAGGAAGAGAAGTTGTTTATCTTATTCACAAAGGTTGTTGTAGGTTGTGGCGGAGATATGAACAAAAATTTCAAGAACAGATAAGTCACTTAAAAAAATTGAATGTTAGATATGGTAGATCTAAGATGATTGGTATGTGTGGGAGTGTACTAGGGCACCCCATGATGCCCTAGTGTAGATCAAAGGAACTACGTTGTGACCTACAAGACAAGAAGAAGAATCAAACCCCAATAAAAATAAAAGATGTATATGAATGAGTGGGTGACCGCACCCACAAAACTAGCGAGACTTGTTCTTGAGTGATGCACTACATTACGGAAAATAATGTCATTTTGGTATGTGTGTGCATGTTGTGCCCTAGGTTATCTCGTGTTAGTCACACTTTCTGAAATGGTGAGAAATAATAGCTATATTAGATGTAAAAAGAATGTGTGCATCAAATAGAATTAAATCTCTCCCATAATGAAGTGTGTGTGATGGCTATATTCGTAGCCTTGATGCATGGTACTATGTGGATGCAATGAATACAATGGATGCAACCTAATGGATTAATAGATAGAATTTATGTTAGGAGCCCCATTTTGGTCCTATAAGATTTATATTTATAGGCATCAGAAGATCAATTTTGTTATTAATCCCGACAAGGCCTAGTGAGAGAAAAATAAAGGAAACTAACAACTAGAAATGACACAAAAAGGATTGAAATAGGATGTTCATAGATCAAGGTGTCTCATGTGGGGCCGGGGCACCGAGGTGCCCTAGTATAGGTGGGGTGGCCTGATTTCGTTCTAGAATGACATATTAATTGTGAAATGGGGGCATGTCTTTGCTACAAAATATACGGGAATGGTGAAACAAAATATAAAATAAAGATGGGAAAAAGGTTGGATTAATCAATACTTTAACCACTTGGAAACCTTCTAAATAATAGTATAAGACTAAGCTAAACATTGACTAACGTGCATATTTTGGTTTCTACATTTTCCCCCACTTTATGTAGGTAAGCGAAAAAATCGGTAACATAAAGTAGATAGAGATGCATATTTTATATCCACATAGAGTGTAGAAGAAAATGCACCGATGAAGTAGAGTAAAATGTGGAATGAAAAAATGATAAATATGGAGGACCGTGGATTCTAGATATTCAAAAGTTGTATAAAAATGATGAGAGTGAACCTAGGGCGAAACACGTGTGTATATGCTCTTTGTATGCGAGTGTATGTGCATGGTTAGTACAGAAAGTACCAATCGGGTGTGTTTTCATTGTCGTTGTCACCATTTTTTCTTGTTATTGTTGCCCCCAATTTGATTTTTTGTTTCTCATATGGTAGACCTAAAAGTAGAAAAAGATCAAGTAGTCAAATATGTATGTATGTATGTAAAAATGTTGTATAAAATACGCATGTGTATAGTAAGAAAGTACAAAAATGTAAAATATGTTAGAAATAAAATGTAAATGGAAAATGAAATGTAAATGGAACATGTGTACCTAGTCAATTTCAATAAGAAAGGTTTAGAAATATATCCTCTATCATTGCGGGTTTTTGGATGATCTCACGCCACCACGGTTGAAGACGTTTAGGGAGGAAATACTCTGTTTCTTCCAACTCCAACTTTTTTGCTGAATTTTTTTGTAGAGATCTTTGTATATTGTCTTGATTTTTGGGAAATTCAACACCACTTGATGGAAAAGTGTAGAGAGGCCAGCCACTATAACCCTCAATCATGTAACTACTTCATAGAATTGCCGAAGGATGCCATGTCCTGTTAAGGATGTTATATATGGAATTCATATGTTGATTTGAATTCACTCATTGTGTGTGAACCAGTGTAAATATGTTATGTTAGTAGGAAACCCACAATGATGGCCCCCTCTTTTGGGGCAAATGTGATGACCCAAAATGGAGAACAAGGCCCCAAAAGAGGACCAACCACACTCGACCTATAACCAACTCATCCCTATAGGTGGGAAAGGAAAACACTTCATAGATACATAGTCATGAACAAAAGGGGATGTTTAGCTAAAAGAAGTGTTATTCGCAAAAACATGCATGTAAATAGTGTAAGGACATAATTTTTTTAGAAAAACTACCTATCACAGTAGTGTAAACATGTAATAAATAACAAGAAGACCACCACGAAGTGAATTACAAATAAGGTACATTATTGAAAATGTCGCAAGACACGAAAGGCCATCATGGCCGCAAAAATAGACAAGTGTGTACAAAGGAAAAGGGAAAAGCTCGTATACAATGGAAAATAGTAGAAGACACATTAACAAAGAAAAGTAATGGGACTATGTAGTCTTACAAAACAAGTGTTACACATCGAACACATGTAAGTTAGTTAGACCAATAACCAATATTTCAAAACTTTTAAGAACAAGTAGTAAAATATGTTATGTACAAAATGAAGCAATAAAACTTGTATGAGTCAAATGTGGATGCCCCTAGGAACTTGTATAGTATGGGTAGAAGGAAAGCATCCATGACATGTGTAGAGTCATGTATCTGTGATCACACTAGACAAAGACATGAACATGCATGTGTGTATGATAATGACATATAATAAAGAAAGATAACATGTGTCATAAAGTGATCGTGAATAACACTAGTAAAGGAGAAGTAAATACCCCTAAGATGTTAAAATATAGAGTGGATGAATGGAATGGAATGCAATATGTAATAATAGGAGAGAAATTCCCCATGAGTTAATGGAAGTGTGTGTAATGAGGTTCATTTTGTTTTCCCCCTCGGTAGTCCAACATGAAATGGACACAAGAGTGTGTCATCCGGAAATGGTCGAGTAGTGTTGTTTTATATGTGTACCTAGCGCACTATGGTGAATGTGTGTATGTAATGGTGAAGAGATGCAATATGGAGAGAATATGTGCATGGAACGTATAGCCAAAGTGTATACCATGACTTTATTGAATGGACGAGTGATGATTTAACCCTAAACATATATCACTATGGGATGATAAGTAGTAAGTGGTGAAGTATGTGATTGTATAGAGAATTTGCATGAACCATATAGCCAAAGCATATACCATGACTTTTTGAATGGGTGAGTGACGATTTATCCCTAAGCATATACCAAGATACATGATGGAAGAAGAAGGTGACAATTTAGCAATATGTACTAATAGGAGAGAAATTCCCCGAGTTAATGGAAGTGTATGTAATGAGGTTCATTTTGTTTCCCCCTCGGTAGTCAAAGCATGAAATGTAAATGAGAGTGCTTCATTGAGAAATGGTTGAGTAGTGTTGTTTTATATGTGTACCTAGCGCACCGTGGTGAATGTGTGTATGTAATGGTGAAGAGATGCAATATGGAGAGAATATGTGCATGGAACGTATAGCCAAAGTGTATACCATGACTTTATTAAATGGACGAGTGATGATTTAACCCTAAACATATATCACTATGGGATGATAAGTAGTAAGTGGTGAAGTATGTGATTATATAGCGAATTTGCATGAAGCATATAGCCAAAGCATATACCATGAATTTTTGAATGGGTGACTGATGATTTATCCCTAAGCATATATCAAGTACATGATGGAAGAAGAAGGTGACAATATAACCTATAACGTATGTCAAGTATGAGATGGATGATGAGGGATTATGAAGCTAGTGAGTACTAGGTGAATAATGGATGGTGGTGATTTAACACTAAGTGTATACCACTAAGTGATGAATAGGATGAATGATGATGTAGTACTAAGCATATACTAATGAGAGATGATGAATGGAGTGGTGACTTAACCTAAGGTGTATACAACTACATGATGATTGAATGCATCATAATATAATGGAATAATTTAGAATTAAGAAAAGCATAACTTAACGGGATGATAGAATGTAATATGATGATCTAGAATTGATTAAAAGTGTGGTGATTTAACATAAGGTGTATACCAATATTGTATGTGATGATGAGTGTGGGTGACGATATAGCCTACAACATTGGTCACTAGTTCGATGAATGTTATATGATGAATTTTGCATGATGAAAGTTCCATTTGACTACTAAACCCTTAGAAGTCATTTATGGATTGAGTAACTAAAGTACATAATAGGGTGGTGGGCACAATGTGTAGAATGATGTAGTGTGTGTGGGATGTTGACTAAATAGTGACTAGAGTGTGTGAATGGACTGCAATGTATAATATAGAAGATGAGATAGAATATGTATGATAGGTTTAAAGTGTATGACGTATAATTCCAAATTGTAGTGTGTGGGGTCTAATGTAATGTGAATTCTTCAATAGTGTAGTGTAAACTGAAGCACAAGAGTGCATCATCGGGGTAATGAGAGTAGTGATATACACGGGGCTATACACGTGAATGATAGATATGGAATGTGTGATGTAATACCATGTAGTTAGGATAAAAGAATAGAGGGGTTAAGTATGTGATGTGATATTCCCCCATAGGTAGGATGGGAAAGGTAGCAACAAAATGCCATCAAACAGGTCATTGAGGCCCTAAACCTTAACCTTGAACCCTAAACCATGATCCATAAACCCTAAAACCTAAACCATAAACCTTAAACCATAAATCCTAAGCCCTAAACCATAATCCTTAAATATTCATCCCTTACCCATGAGCCCTAAATCCTAAACCTTGATCCTTAAGCCCTAAACCATAAACAATGAACCATGAGCCTTAAATGATAAACCCTAAACCCTAAACCCTAAACCCTAAAAAGTAAATCCTAAACCCTAAACCCTTACCCATAAACCCTAAACCCTAAACACCAAATCCTAAACCCTAAATCTGAGCCATAAGCCCTAAAACTCAAAAAATAAGCCCTAAATCCTAAACACTAAACCCTAAACTCGAACCATGAACTTTGTGACCTAACCCTTAACCCGCAACCACAAGACCTAAACCCTAAACTATAACCTATAAACCCTAAAACCTAAACCCTAAACCATTAACCCTAGACCCTAAACTCTAAGCCCTAAGCCCTAAACACTAAATCTAGATCCCGACCTCTAACCCCTAAACCTTAAACCAAGTAACTCGAACCCCAAACCTTAAGCCATAAAACATGAACCATGAACCCTAAACCCCAATCACTAATCCCTAATCCCTAAACCATAAAACATAAACCATAAACCATAAACCTTAAGCCTTAAACGCTAAACATTGAAAATAGATCCTCAATCTCTAACCCCTAAACTTAAACCAAGAACTCGAACCTCGAACCTTAGGCCATAAACCATGAACCATGAGCCATAAATCCTAATCCCTAATCCCTAAACCATAAAATATAAACCTTAAGCCTTAAGCCCTACACCCTAATCCTTGAGCCTTAAACCCGAACCTTAAACCCTAATCCCTAAACTCTAAATCCAAAGCCTTGAGCTCTAACCCATAAACCTTTAACACATAACTCCAAACCCTGAACCCTAAGTCGTAAACCCTAAACCATACACCCTAACCCCTAAACCCTAAAGTCGAGCCCTAAATAATGAACCATAAACCTTATGTCATAAATGTTAAATCCTAAAGATCATAAACCCTAAACCCTGAACCATGAACCATGAGCCCTAAATGTTAAACCCCTAAACCTCATATATTTATAGTAGGATTCATGAGTGAGTTCATATTTTTAAATATCTTAGGACCATATTTCCTAGTCTTGTTCCTAGAACCATAATTAAGTCTTATTTTACAACTACCTTTTCTATGAGAGGTGGGAATTTTCCTCCTTCAAAATATAAATAGATGAAAGACATCAATTTTTATGAATCTCTTTGAATTTTGTTCCTACAAAGTCGATGAACCCTTTTCAGTTGAGTACTCTTTGTTAATACTAATAAGAATGGGTAGGACATAGAACATTACAATGAGTGAAATATTTTTCATGCAATGGGAAGAAGAAGATATCTCTGTATTAGGTAACATTTATTTGTACCAAATTTTTGTTGGATATATTTAATTTCCTCCATTAAAATATCAGTAGATGAAAGGCATAAAATTGTGATGAATCCCTTGAATGTTCTGCATAAGAAGTAAATGAACTCTTTTTAGTTGAATACTCTCTATCAATATTTATAAGAATGGGTAAGGCATAAAACATTACATTGAGTGAATGGGTGAGCCTAATCCATGAGCCTTAAACCATGATCCCTAAACCCTAACCCTTAACCCCTAAATCGTGAGCCTTAAACCATAAACCCTAAACCCTTTTCCCTAATCCTTGAACCATCACCTTTAAACCATAAACCCTAATTCCAAAACCCTAAACTATAAACCCTAAACCCTAAACCCTGAGCCCTAAACCCTAAACCCCGAGTGTTAAACCCTAAACCCTATACCATAAATCCTAAGCAATAAACCCCGAACCCTTAACCCTAAACCATCAACCTTAAACACTAACACCTAAACCCCGATCCCTAAACCCTTAACCCTAAACACGAAGCCCTCAACCCTAAACCTTAAGCCCTAAACCCTAGTCCCTAAGCCCTAAGCCCTATTCTAAAACCTTAACCCTCAACCCATAACCTAAAAAACAAAACCCTAAGCCCTAAACCATCAACCCTCAACTCTCAACCCTAAACCCTAAAGTCTCAACCATGATCCCTAAACCCTAAACCCTAAACCTTGAGCTATAAACCCTAAACCATGAACCTTGAGCCCTAAACCCTAAATGCTAAACACTCAACCCTTAACTATGAGCTAAAAACGTTAAAATTTAAACCCTAAACCCTAATCCCTAAGCCCTAAACCCTAAACCCTAAAATATGAACTATGAGCCTTAAAAACTAAACATTAAACCCTAAACTCTAAACCTTGAGTCTTAAAACCCAAGCCCTAAACCCTAAACCATGAGCCCTAAACCCTAAACCCTAAATCATAAACCCTCACCCAAAGGAAATTCGTAATAAGATCATTCAACATGTTTCAGTGTGTAGGGAATAGTGTCTAAGGTGATCGATCAACTCATTTAGTTTTGATGAGAGACTACTTCCTCTGGATTCCTAAAAAGTCATTTTTACCTTTCGTAGCTGATTGAGCACCCTTCGAACAAGCTAAAATGAGCTAGTCATGGCACCGAGGTTTCAAAGACCATCATATGTGAAGTATAAAGGAATCGTTTATCTCCGTAAGATACATATGAGAAAAAACATGTACGAGAATCATGAATTTTATTCCATGAAAGGATGTTTTTAAGTTAGGAAAGGTTAGGGGATGATCTTTATATGGAGCACCATGTTTCTAAGAATGAGAAATCATCTGATTTCACTTGATGCAATTCACTTGGTACTATTCGTAAAAACTCATTCAACACCTAGTAGTGTTATCACACCTTAAGGAGGAGGCACATTACAATCACCTCATTTTGGCAATAGGACAGGAATCCCATTCAGGTAACAATCCTTTATATACAAAGTGAGGATATATTTTTAGTAAGAAGTACACAAGTGTCATAGAGTTTATTCATGGTCACTAAAGTGAATTATGGACCAAATTTCAAAATTGTTACTAATTCAAGCAGTGGTAGGGAAAAAATCCAATTTATAAGGTCAAAAAACCTTAAAAACAACTATATGCTTTCCCAAAACAAAGACCGACTACAATATATATGCCCTGAAAGTTTTAGGTCCTTTGCTAAAATCTGAAAAATGAGTAAGTACTAACCAGATTAGATTTTGAAAAACTATCTTCTAGATTATAACTGTTAGAGCTACGGGACCACTTCCATAAGGTGCAAAGTGACCCTAATTTCTTATATTTACTAAAATAAATTTAAAGTATAAGAAATAATAAAAGTATAAGAAATAATAAAAGAAATCTTATACTTGAACATTTATTCTTGTACGTATAAGACACCCATATACACATACATAGTCCATAATATACAAAACACGTACACATTTTAACTTCTCTAAAATACGTATGAATTTTGTATATTATGGAACACATATGCATTTTGGGTTCTTCAAAATGCATACGCATTATAGGTTTGGTAATTACCAAACAAAAAAATTAAAAATATGAGCACATTTTAGCAAAACGCATACGCGTTTTGTCTATTTCTAGGTTTTTGTCCACTTTTTGGCCCCCCAACTTTGTGCACTTACACCCCTAATGAAAATTAAATATGTATATCAATGGGTCAGACTAACCTAAACCAAAAAGCTAGCGGACTTATCACTGAGCTTTACACTCGATTATGGACCCTGATGCAGTTCTAGTACATGTGTGCATGTTGTGCCCTACGTTCTCTCGTTTCGGTCGCACTTTGTGAAATTGCAAGCAATAGTAGCTATAGTAAATGTAAATAGAATGTGTGCATGGAATAGAATTGAATCCCTCCTCTTATGATGTGGGTATGATGTAGATATTCCTATCCTTGATGCATGGTGTTATGTGGATGTAATGGATGCAACCTACTTTGGAGTGATAGATAGAAGTGACACTAGGAACCTCATTATGGTCTTATAAGCTTTATATTTATGCATCTTGCAAGCTTAATTTTGTTATTAATCTCAACAAGGCCAACCGAGAAAAATATAAAGGAAACCAACAGCTAGAAATGAGTCAATAAAGAGTGAAAGAGGATGTGCATAGATCGGGGTGTCCGAGGTGGGGCCAAGGCACGCCAGGAACCACAAGATAGGATAAGGTGCCCTAATTTTGGGCTACAATGATGGGTCAATTATGAAATGGGAAGGTATGTGCTGAAAAATACATGAGAATGACAAAAAAATCTAAAATAAAGATGGCCATAAGATGGGATTAATCAACACTTTAACCACTTGAGAACCTTTGAAATAGTCGTATAAAATCGTGATAAACAATGACTAATGTGCATATTTTTATGTCTATAAGGAAACACTATATTACGTTTCCTCGATACATGGAGGTCTAAGTGTTGTAAAGAAGACTTTATAAATTTGCTATAGCTTTGTAATTAGGCATTTGAAGTTTTATAGAAAGGAAATTTCTTCAAGACATTTTAGTTACAAGGCTACATACATATTGGAATAGAGAACTATTTTTTGAGGTTGAGGAGCACCATCTATTGTTTTGCAAGACTAAGGAGATAATTAGTGATATGGTAAAAATTGTGAGAAATGAACTAGATGCCAAAGTATTGAAGTAGCGAGATAAAATTAAAGAAAAATCTTGGAGACTCAACTTCGTTCAACCATTATGCAACTTTTTTTTGTTAAAAGACATCGGAATCTCTCTTAGATCCCATCTAGATCTCATCTATTTCTATATAAAAAAACCATTTGCAGTTTCATTACCTGTTGTTTTGCATGGTTCGTGATTCGCAACTACAAACTTGATCGTGACATCCATAGGATAAACAAGTAAGGGGTTTCAAAATAATTGTGCTTTCAAGATTGAAGGTTCTGATCTGTGCATTATATCTTGGATAAATTCATCGTTCACTGTGAAATCATCAAGATTTGCATTAAAACCTGCCTTGGATCTATTTCAACATTATTACCTTGATTGCCATCATCGGTTGTGGAAATATTCATCATTTTTTTTTGCATGAATTCAACTCGGACCGTGCTCCAACGTTGAGCTCATACTTGGAATCTCGTTTTCCATCCACCATTGAAATAAGTCTTCTACCAATTTTTGCTTCATTATACCTTGTTCGCTCTACAATACCTATGTTGTTGAGATTCATTAAAGTCAACAAATATTTAGTTTACTCTAGTGTCCTTAATGTCAATCACATGAAGTGTTACATATTGTAAGTTATCGGCTTTTTTTAGGTTTTATGAGTTGTCAATCTTTAGTATTTGGTTATCTCGTTTATAATAAGCTATGACACTATTCTCGATAGTAATGTTAATAGTTATTGCTCATATAAGTCCTAGTAGGTCCATTCACTAAAGTAAAACTCATCTTATAAATTGTTTTTCTTTTGTGGATGTCAATATTCATTAATTCATTTTATGTTTATACTTTGGTCATAGGGTCATTATATCATGGTATTTTGTGGTAAATAGTCGTAATTGTCATTGTCGTCTTATCCATCAATTTTGTCTATTGCAAGTTAAAATTCAAGAGTCAAGTCAAGTTCAAAATAAAAAATGAGTTGTAATCTCATTTTATTAATTTTGAAGTTTCTATGAAAGTCAAAAGTGTCGTCATTAAATTTGTGAATTTTCATCAAAAGTCATGACATTGTAAAAAAATTCCCAAGAATAAAAAAATTCCTTACGGATGCATTTTTGGTGTAACCCAACATCCAATAAAATAATTTTTGACATTGCGGGGGAAAATAAAAACAATGTGGAAACAAATCTAATTCAAGATTACATTTTCGAGTAAGAAACACATCTACTACAATAAGGAGGCACAAGAGGATGGATGAAAAATAATGTCCTATCAACAACAACAAGCTACGGGGCCACAAAATGAGGTTGTGGAATTTTTTTAGCATGTTTTTGAGTTGCAAGTATACCTATTTTTATTTAGTTTTCATTATGTTCTTGTTGTAATAAAGTGAGTAATTTTTCCTATGTTAATTCCCTAATGTGAAGATATTGTGGAAAGATGAAAGCACAGAGGAAAAAGCAACATCATGTTTCTTGAAGAGGATGAGAAAGGGCTCATACCTGGAACATGGGTTCCTTTTTTGGTAGATAGGGATCAATTTTTGTCGAACAAGGGTTCTTAGAATGAACATGGGTTCATTTCGCATGAACAAGGGCTCATACCAAGGTTGTTGGTTAGCCTTTTCAAAACCATTGGAGAGCCAAGTTCATGAGCATGCACGAGTGGCAAGCTTAGAAGGAAGTGTGATTGTTTTTATCCTATGTTCACACTGGAGGGGAGAATGTTAGGAATTTATATTAGTGCTCAAATTATTTTTGTGAGAGTTATTTTATAATGCATGGGACAATTATATTTACATACTGGTAAATATAATATTGTGATATAAATGAGTTGTAATAACAAATCATATAGTTATTTCAGCATGATTTGGTTGTTAAACCAAATTCCCGTAACTAAATAATGTGAGGAGTGTTGTTAGGAAAACCTCCTATAAAATTAGATTAATCTCTCCTATTTATTTGTAATTTCATGTACAAAGGAAATATTGAAGCAAGAATTTTGTTAACATTTTGTAAACCCAATAATTCTTGGCTCAAAAAACTTTGAGATTCCAACCACGATCCTTGGCCTTATGACCATACTCACAACATAAATATAATTCATCTTTTAAGATACCTACCTCATTCCTTAGAGCCCTCTTGAAGATACCTACCAAACCCATGATAAATAAAACAATATCCATTGAATAAAATGTCATACCTCATATAATTAGGTTGTCTAACAGAGTTATACCTTGCCAAATACGTCCATTTATTCACCTTCTCAACTCATATAGTTCTTGGATCAACTTTATCTTCATGTTTTCCTCGAAACCCTAGGTCTGCTTTTTCATTTGTGGCTTTATTTCATTCAGAACACTCATAAGAAGAATCCTTGGATCTCTTCTCAAATCTCTCATACATCTTTAACTCTATAGTTACATCCTTAAAATATGATTCGAGGGCTTTCAAATTTTCTTCAGACCTGTAATAAGCATATATTCTTTCTCCTTTAAGTCTTTTGAGATATTCAAAATTGAGATTTCAAATCCTTGATGGATTGATCATGATTTATCTCCATATCCTTTATTTGAATTTGATATACCTCATAACATGATTGATATATTTCATTCTTTCTGCTCAAAATATCCTCAATATATAAGTACTTACCCATTACTTGTGCTTGAAAGAATCTCCTTAAAATTGCTAAACTTTATTCACAAGAACCTTCTCTCATACCAATGTTTGGAGGCACAATTAACTGGTATGGGGGTTGAATCAGTCATACAAAATTTTTACTTCATTAATCAAACCATACATTCAAGAATCAAATTGCTTATACATCATTCATAACCATGTGTGCGTATTAAGATATGCAACATCAATCACAAGAGCATGAAGCAAATTACATAACAAAAGTACACTATATGTAAGTGAAAAACCATCATGAGGAAGAAAACCACTGAAACTTTGCTGATATTACACAAAAAAAGTAATTTAGTGAAGAATCAACTTCACGAGGAGCACCAACCCCTAGTTTAGTAGAGAAAAACAATATAAAGAGCACCAACCCATAATTTAGTCTTGATCACACACTCCATAAGGAGGATAAAATCTCCTATAATGACCAAGCACCAACTAAACTACAGGAATAATTTTAATCTTTGATGATTCAACTACCAAAAATGATGGAGATCACTTATTTAGCTAACATAACTTTTCTCAAACCCTAGATCTTCAATCTTACTCTTTCTATATCTAATTGGATTTTTATTACCTATAAAAAATGCATACATGTATTCAAAAATTATTCAAAATTTAACACATGTGATCAGGTCTTTAACTCTTCCCTCATACCTACAATAAACTCTCATCTAGGTCAAACGATTCCCCATGCAAGACTAGCTCTCTAAATGAGCTACAAGTTCACTTTTAGCCATTTCATCTTTATAACAAAAATAAGGTCCATACATCATGAAAAATTATATCCATACATATTCATTACATTAAAATAAATCATTATATCAGTCACATATGACTCATATAGGTCAGCTTGGCTAAAAATTGCATTACATCTACTAAAAATGGCTCAAAACCGCATGGGAACAAAGATAAAATTTCCCTTACATCAAAACCATAGATAGTAATGACCCATAAATAATTACATGTGATTTAAATATCATTTAACATTCATACATGGTAATAATTTTACTGAACCAATCAAATTATTTCGTTTACAAGGCCTATTACTCTTTTTACTTCTCAAAAAAGTTGTTTCCTACACCCTTCAGCAACCTAGAAACTTCATTTGGCCACCAAATAACCCAAACCTTTCCAAAACATTACATGTAACCGATTTATGGAAATTATATAAGATTTATAAAACTTCTAATAAATTTATAATTCTTTAATCGACCACATACTAAAACACAAAATACTTTTTTCTTCACCAAATCAATCTACCTAATAATATGTTTCCAAAGATTAGCTCATAAAATCATTTATAAAAACATTGAAGACCTAAAAATGGATTCATTAGATGAAAAATATATCCCTCTTCACATTTTAGGTTAGATAAATCATCACTTAAACATATTTATGCTTCAAATAACTCAAAAAGTGGAGCAAAAACATCTTGTCCCGCATAGGTAAAAACCTTATTGTCCAAAGAATGAACTGTAAACAATATTAAAAAAAAATTGTCATGAAAAAAACCTTATATAGTTGGAATTCTATCTGAAAAATATTTCCAACACATTTTTAATCACCATAAAACTCGTGTCGTATCTCAATTATATCCATTTTGGTTAATCTTGCTTTTTAAGGCCTAAAAACTACCCTTTGACAAGTCAATCTGAATGGACCACAAACGACCATGTACCTACATTAACATGTCCTAAAACCTCCATGGATATAAATATTATCTCACATAATTCATGGACCATCAATTTTGCATGCTACTCATTTGGATAACCTTGTCCTAAAAACCTTCCTCTTCAAAAATTGACTTGTTTGAGTAGGGCCCACTCATCACCAAGACCTCAACCATAAATTTACATAAATACACCCATTGAAATCCTTAGCCCCTAGTCATATGCTACGGTCATATGATGGATTAATATTTTTATTCCTACTATTAGGTTCTTAACTCCATCCGCATTTCACTTTATTTGTGTTTTATTTGTTTTAGTGGCAACTAAAATAAATAGTAGAGCATAATATTATAAAGCTTGTATTTTTTATTGGTAACTTAGTTTTGAGTGCTTGTTTTTTTATATTTCCATTGGAAATATTTATTTTGAGAATTGCAATATAATTATAAAGTGTCGTATTGTAACATGCACTCATTATAAAGTGCCAAAATCTAGGGGGTATATTTTCATGTCTTGGTTCTTGCATTTATTTTGGTGAGTTTTTGAGGATGGCATCTTTATCTACTTCAACATTAGGTCATGTTGAGCCATTAACAACACATATTACCACACATGGAAACCAAGAATGGAAACAATAAGTAAGCGGGGAGTATTACGGGATTTACCTTCTTAAGAATAAATAGTGTTCATTAGAGAGTATGAGAAATTTTAGTACTAGTGCTAGTTTGATGAGTGTATGGGTTTGATAGAAACCTATATAAGTGATATTATTTTGTTTCATTTAGAAAATTGTGACTCTCCTTAAAAAATATTAGAGAAATTAGAGGATTTATTTGGTAATGTGGATCATATGAGAGCTATGAAACTTGAAATTGAGATCACCTCTCTTAATCCTAAAGATTTTCCAACAATTATAGAATATCTTACCAAGTTCAAGAATTTTTTGACATAGTTAAAGGGGAGTGGAAGAGATAAAAGTGAATATTGTGTATACTTTATTCTATCCAAGTTGAGAAGACCATTTCAAATCTTTTCTTATATATACCTTTTCTCTAGCATGGATGTCTTGGGTGACACATTCAAAATACCGACTTAGAAACATTTTGTGAAAGAATTACTAGGGAAGAATCCAAATTGTCTAAAATTTAGTCTTCCACCTCTCAAAAAGAATTAGTTGCATATAATCCTAAGGGCAATGGAAAATAAAAACGTAAGACCAAATACACCCCTTCTCCATCTCAAAATGCTCTAAAACCCAAAGCAAGCATCTCTAAACCCAAGGAGTCTTTTAAATACAAGAATAATTCAAGCATTTCATGTTCTTTTTGTTGGGGTAATGGTCATGAAGAACATAGGTGTTATAAGAAAATGCAAGCATTGAAGGATGCAATCAATAAAATCAAAATTTCTATCTCCATTTTGAATCCTTCTAATCAACATGACAAAGCACTTAATGTTGTTCGGATATCTCAGTCACCACTTACAGACGGTTGAGTTATAGATTCTGGTTCTTCTCATCACATGACTTCTTCCAAGGAGTCTTTTGTTTCTCTAGGTTTGATTTCCAGTTCAAAAATTGAGGTTGGAGATTGTTCCTTTCGCTTTTTTAAAGGAAAAAGTGATATAAAATTTGATGGTGGTAGTATCCAAGATGCACTATACATTTCTAACATCATTACAAATTTCCTTTTTGTATATAATTTTTTCATTCGGTCAAGGGAAAACAATGAATTTTACACCACATGGGGTATAAGTAAAAACTTTTTGGAGCCTTATTCACTTGTTTCTCAGGTTATTATTGATCATATTTCTAGACTATATCCCTTTGAGGGTTTCAATGAAACTTACTCTATAGGGACATGATTGGTTTCTCATGTAGATTCAGAGATTAAAATTTTGCATGAAATATTTGGACATCTCAATTAAAAATATTTGGAGTTGAGAACTCATGGTATGGTTGATGGAATTCCTATAGTTTCTTATATTGAGGGATTTTTCATGGCTATGAATTAGGAAAAAAACACCAAGATCTATTTCCTAAGAATTTGTCGAAAATACCTTCTTCACCACTTGAGCTTGTGCATAGTGACTTGATGCTTTTACCTATTCCCTCTTTCAATGGAGCAAAGTATGCACTTATCTTTATTGATAATTTCTCAAGGCGTACTTGGGTTTATTTTCCCAAGTAGAAAAGTGATGTTTTTTCACATTTCAAAGTCTTCAATACTTTGGTTGAGAAACAATTTTCTAGTTGCATAAAGAACCTTCACACCGATAGTGGGGAAGTAATTCAACTATGTGTTTTCTATAAAAATTAAACTCAAGGCATTATTTTAGAATTCTATTCCTCATACTCTACAACATAATGTACCACTCTAGAGAGTCTGGGGTTCTTTCTAGAGAGTTTTAAATTATAGATCTTGGGTTATTGCACTATTTACTTGGTTTGTATGTTTCCCAAATAGATTCGAGGGATTCATTTGAGTCAGCAAAAGTATACCCAAGATCTTCTTCAATGCTTTTATACGGCTGATTGCAAGCAAAGTCCATCTCCTTTTCATTTTGGGGTTACTCTTACTTCCACATGTACCACACTAATTTGTGATCCTATACTGTATAGGAAGTTGGTTGGCAATCTCATGTACTTGATCCATGCTTTCCCGATATTTCAATTTCAGTATGTCTTGTATCTCGGTTTACACATTCTCCTCATAGTATTCACCGCGAGGATGCTAAAGGGATTTTACACTATTTACATGGAACTTCCCACTTTGTCCTACACTACACTAGGGTTTCTAATCAGTTTATTTAGTATACAAATTCAGATTGGGAAGGTTCTATTTATGATATACATTCCACTTTAGGATATATTTTTTTTCTTGGTTCTTCTCCAATTTCTTAGATATGAAAAAATCAATAGGTTATTATATTTTCATCTTTAAAGGCAGCTTATAAGGCAGCAGTTACAACAAGTCAGTAGATTCTTTGGCTTCAACATTTATTGATAGATTCTAGATTCCCACAGATTTATCTAATGTACTTTTGTCGACAACCAAAGTGTAATTCACATTTCTTGCAACCCATTTGAGCACTAGCAGGACCAAGAATATTGAGATACACATCCACTTCATTCGTCAGCACATTCAGAATGGATTTCTTTTAAGAGTAAATTTTGAATCAACAAAAGGTTTTATACATCTTCATAAATCCTTTTGCATCATCTTAATACCTTGAGTTCCGTGGAATACTTGGGGTTTCAAAAAAAAATTGGGGGGCTTCTGATGAGAACATCTTCCTTCTTATTATCCCTTCTCTTTCCTTCTATTAAGATTCTTTCCTTGTTTTGGCTCAATATTTCTTCATGGATATATTGTACATGATTACCTCATCAGGCCTAGTTGTTGGGACTCATACTGTGGACATGCCATTTCTATTCTAGCCCCTAGCTTCACTTGAGGGGGGGTGTTAGAGTAGGTATTTACCTTAGCTCATGTTCACCTAGGTACTTTATTTACATTTACTATATTTATCCTCACCCTCTTATGTGTGTGGAGATTTCATTTTATTTATTTAGATATCAGGGGGATATTATCTAGTTGTTAGATATAGTTGTTAGATATTGATTAGATCCTTGATGTCTAGTTATTTCTGAATCTATGGTCTTGACTAGTTCTTTGATGACTAGTTATTTCTTTGATTTATGGCTTGATCTACGACCTTGATTGGTTATTAGATTGTTATTCCTTCCCTATATAAGAAAGACCCATTCTCATTGTATTTTAATGAGTTCCATAATAATATATGATATTGTTGTTTATTTGTTTGCAAAGGTTTTATTAAAGTTATTCGGAAAATTGAATTTATCTTATTGATCATGGATTTTGATTAGCATATGATTTCTTGGCCTTGAATGATCTGTTTATTGTTCCTTTTAACCATATCTCAATAATTCTAGTCATTAATATTTATCTTTTCTTACATGTAAGTTTCTCACTTTAGAAGCTAGGATCAACTGAAAGAAAGAAATAATTCATCATAAAACATCTTAAAATGAACCAAACATACGGTATATGATGAAATACATTAATTAATTATTCCATGATCTCGTATCACTCCAAACCATAATCTCACACCTCCTAGCTACCATATATGCTCCCAATGAGGACTTATATCATGGCTAAACACATGTATTTGCATCATGGGACTAATGTGAGTGCTAAAAATTTCTCCAAACCTAATATCAATTATTTCAACATTCTTTTCAAGCATCAAAGAAGATCATACTCTCATGTATCATCACCTAAGCACCATAATAGGCTTATAAGAGAAAGCAATCCTCATTGAATCTCACTTTGTACCATCATAAAAACATATGAACCAAATCTGTCGGCATCATGTACATCATACTACGACCTAAACACATCATTCAATTTTTCATTTATGTGGTTTGCATCAATCAAAACACCTAGTAGGACCACATGCCAATAATAATTTCTTTTTATTCATTTGTGTATTAAGGAAACTAAGATAGAGAATTCTTAATTTTAGGAGGATGATCAAAATTATCATCATTCTCGATTTTCTTCTACCTATTTATCATGTGGGCCATTGTGTCAAGTAGAAGGAGTCTTTCTTGTTTCTCCTATGACATAGAATTCTATCCAAAAGGAAAATATGTTTCGCATGATATGATTACTTGAATGACTTCACAATGGAGTCTAAGGACTCGATGCTTATAAAATCCATGATGGAGTGTTAATATGGCTCGAAAAAAATTATGGAGGTTATGTCTACATACATAATTAGACATATAGGGAGTATGCATATGGGCCAAATGTATCTAGAGGCAGATCTTAGCAGACAAACAAGATCAGCCATGTAATTAGGTGTGTCATATAAAAAAGTTATTCAAATATGAGGGAACATAAATCATTAGTATTGTCTAGGGGAAATGGTTTCTATGTAGATAGGTATTTGAGGTTTTATTTTGGATTTGGGTGTTTAGAGGAAGTAAAATTTAAATATGTGTGATTTTAATGAAATGTTCTCAATCATATGGTTTTGAGGATTCACCAAACAATGAATGCAGGCCAACGATATGTCTCAATATCAATAACTACCAAATCATCCATTTCAAAAAAATGTATCAAGGAAAAAAATGGGGAAAAACATGTAGTGAAATACAAGGGCATAGAATAAAGGGGCTACAATAAGTGTTAGGGTTACATATCTATAGAAAATTAATTTTTACACTACAACTTAGGATTTCTAAGATTGAAGGTCATGATATATGAACTATACTAAGATATCAGTAGTTAGGTTTCAAGAAGAATTGATCAATAATAATCATACATGATATAGTTGAATTGAAAATGATGATAGCTAAGGAGACGATAATGGATAAGAGTAAATATGTTAACTAGAAACCAAACATGTGTAATACTAAGCTAATATAACGAATTGAGGAAAGGAAATGAACTTATCTATGAAAGATGGTTACATAAGTGAATCTATACATGTAGGATGGTTACCGATGTATCTATCTCTTTAAAGAAGTAGCAAACTGAGAGAGAAATTCTATTAGGTGGAGAAGGGTAACACCATTCTTGTCCTATAATCACTATAGGTGACCTCATAGTGCAAGAACAATTTAAAAAATAAAAATATCTAATAAAATCCAAGAAGGATATGAGAAAAACTAAGATCGGGTGAGAAGATAAGAAGATGGAAAAAAAAATTAGTTTTGGAAATGTAAATGTACATTATTTTTGTTTCTCTACAACAATAGATCTCAAAAAAATTCCTAAGATAGTGTTCATAATTTTTTTTCCAATTTATGTGAGGATGATATGCCCTATTTAAATTTATCTTTTTTCCCATATTTTTCCTTAAGTATCTCTAAAAGAGGCTCAAAATTCTATGTCTCTATCTAAAATTGTAGAATTCATAATACTATGCAACCTAAAGAATTCGTTAAAAAAATCTTTTATCCTTGTAGCATCATTTGTAGTCTTATATGTAATAAAGATAACCATCTTAAAAATATATCCACAACAACAAAAATTGATTCACTACCTCATTTTGTGTTAGGAAATCCTATCAAAAATCCATAGTAAAGTATCTCCACGATGTGATTGGTACTATTACTGGCATTTAGAATCAATTGTTTTATGCATTCCCCTTTGGAAAATTGACATTTCTTGCATCTTGAAACGTACATTACTACATCTCTTTCCATCTTTGGCCAAAATAATTTTTCCTCTACTAATATTATTGTCATATTCTTTCAAAAACGACCATCCAAACCAACGTTATGTAATTCTCTTTAAAATTTATCCATCAAATATCCAAATGAGATAAATAATTTGTTTTCTTTAAATACATAACCATATTCCTTAAAATTATCCTCAAAAATAATATTTTTCTATCTTATTTTTCACTTCCCTATTGCTCTAAAATCCTTCCGAATTAAGGATAATATTCTTATAAGTCCTTAATGCCTTTAAAATTGAACACTTTTCCTACTATAATAGTTAGTAACTACATAATAAAACTCAAAGTATCAGCTACCTAGTTCTGTTTTCCTTATTTATATTGAAGAAATAAATTGCACCTTTGAAATATGAAACCCACTTTCCATACCTACTATTAAATTTTTGTGTATTCAAAAATTAATGCTTAGTGATTTATATACAAAACAAACTCACTTTCATTAGTAAAAGAGTGGTTCTGAAGGGGCAAGAAATCATGTACAACACAAAAAGATAAGATAATAAATCTCACACAAAACCAAATCAGGAAATAGGGGAGAAACCTAAACACCGAAACAAGAACAAGAGCACCTAATGAGAGGAAAGAATCACATAATTTGATTCAAACCCAAACAAAGGATATCACAAGTTAACCAATATTAGAACCTTGACTCTAGTCACTCTTGAGGAGTAAAAAAAAACATGGAATTTTATTCTTAACACTTTTCCATCCTTCTTCATGCTCTATTTAAATTTTATATCCAACTTTTCTTAAGTTTTAAACATCACAATTATTACCTTATCCTTTTCACCATGCTTCCAAAGGAAATAATCATATGTCCCTATGTTCAACTAAATACATTTAGAGCTATTTTCTAACATTAACTACATTACCTGACCCATGAGGTCACTTTCCAAATCATAACAATGCACATCATCAACTTCAGAAACGGATCCACTTTGAAATCATACGAAGACGGTGGTAATTTTTAAATTGTTATGGGAAGGATTATGCCTTGCTCCTCCATTTATGCCCTCTAACAACTATCAATAATCATATCTCCCGCTTGCTACAAAATTGAACAAATTCCCACATCAGCAAGTATAGAAGTAAAAACCAGCAAAGAAAATTCATCCTCATTTTACTCCATTCTCCTAGAGCCAAGCGCCATCTCACCATCATCTAGAACCATATCCATGACTAGCTCCTTAGCATCATGCACCGCATCAAAAAGCATATACATTGGTTGCAGAGAAGGACTCAAGTGTCAAGATAGACATAGTATATTCAACCTACTCACACTGGTGGGCCTATAATCATTTGGCATTGGTAAAATTTTATCATGCTATTCGAGATTTTTTTTTCTTTAAAACCAAAAACTCCATGACCCACCCTCCATAGTTTTCTATATAAGACAGGTGAATCCTCATACACCAACTTTTGTTTCCACATGCATCCCTAAACACAAAATAATGTGTGTAATTCATTATTTCTTGTCTACAATGGCATATAATTCAATATAATAAGAAACTTACTTTTAATGTTCCTCATTTAACTTATAACTAAGATATTATATAGGATTTCCTTCTTCACTTAATGCAACACTCATTCCCATATGTGAAGCGTAGCAATCAGCCTCAAGTATTTTGTCAAAATCATGCAAGGCTAAAACATTTTCATTCACGGATTCTTATTTAGTAATTAAAACATATTTTTTTCCTCCTTTGTCCATAAAAATAATTTTCCATTCATGAATTTTGTTATTGGTGCCACAATACTATTAATGTATTTGAAAAAAATCTATAAAGCTGTAGCCAATCGATTGAGGATTCTTGATCCAAAAATGGTACTTTTGTACTTTTAAAATTTTTGAATACTAAGGATTTCAACATCAAATTATTGGTCCAATTACCCCAAATTTGATTAATTCCTTTTAATACATGCACCTCAGTCTGATTATCAATCACAACACTGAAATGTGCATCCAACTGTAAATTATGGATTATGGATACTGAAATGTAAATATTAAGTCCATTTTCCCATTTTTAATGAATGGTTTCTTAATCAAAATAATTAAAATCTAATACTGATTTTTATCTGATCAAAATCTTCATCCACAAACTGAAATAAAATCCACACAACAAGATTGTTAATGAAATTCACCTGAAGGCTACATCTCCGGATTCTCAAAAGAGAATTTATCTATTAAACAACCAATGAAGTACAATACCACTTCAATAATTCTTAAATAGAACAAAACCTATAAATGAGCTGATCAAAGACATTGGAAACTCTGCACTGATTTGCCAAAAAAATTTCCATAAATGATCAATGGCTCTTACATTGCTTCCACAGTGTAATCCCCTTGCAAATGCAACTGAAAAATTCTTACAAATTGAGATTTATAAACAATACATGAAATAAATATTTGAAAAGCTTAAAAAATTATAAATAACTTTCCTTTTACTCTGTGGCCTAGTTCGGACTAGAAGTACTTGGAAAAATCATATATTTGTCTACTCCTTGTGCCTCTTACCGTAAAAATGTGATGGAAAATCACCTACATAGGATAATATACAGCACTTAATGTAACAAACAATACATTTCTAGAAATATCTCATAATTCGTAACAACCTTTATATATAACTCAAGATCTAGTTTTGAGTAGAAGTGCCTCAAAAGTTAGGTTTTCTACAAGTAGATCTATTCTGCCCTCTCATAGACATGTCACTTGTCTTCTACAAAAGGTTGTGAGCTCATTCTATATAAATTCTCCAAAGGCGGAGGATTGGTAAGTATGCTTATTATTTTTACAGTCAAGTCAAGGGTTTGAATCGCTCGATTGTATTATCCACTATAAATGAAAAATGGAAATCTTTTATCCTTATATGGGAATCAATCCCATAGTCCACGAGAGATAATTTTATCCAAACCTTTTAATAAGGCTAAACTGTCCTATTTTCATGTGGAATAGCTATGCATAGAATTTTTCTACCAAAATTGGAGGTCCACATACTCAAATATAGTGGTGGCACGTGTAATCATGTGATTGGTTCACCTTTTGCCACGTCACTTTTTCCCACAAGTTTGACCCAAACTTTGACTAACCATATCTTTCACATACGGACTTAGATTTGGTCCATTAAAAATGCATCGGAAATATAATGACAAGATCTATGAAATAGAAGTGATTTTTTTAGATTCCAAGATGATAATTTTCTAGTTTTACAAAACTTTGACCATACGTATCTAGAGCTTAGAGTGTTTTTTTTTCACGTTCTTATAGTCGTCGGAAAGCTCTCTGAAGGCTCTAATAAATTATATTTTTTAGGGAAGTTTAGGGAAAATTTTACACTTAAATTGATCCCCTGATCACTCCTCCCTACTGAGAAGGCTTTTTGTCCACAAAAAGTTTTGTATCAACCCACAAAACATATTATCTTTTTCTGCATTGCACAAACACATACAATAAATGAAATAGAATTATAGGTTGATAAAATTAAAATAGACCATTATATCATTAAATAACTGATCAGATAATAACACCTAATTAATCTAGTGTTCTATTGAAACAATGCAACCTTGTTAACTCTGGACATAACTAAGAACTCTCATACCCTATTGTAATGCCATCACAAATAATCACCAGATAATAAAACCCATTTTAATACGTAAAGATAGGGTTCAACTATCACTTTTTGATATGGTTGATTACCAAAAATTACAATTTCTTAAACAAATATTAATATACCCAACATGTAAAGCGGCCACAATTACACTATTGCCCACTATCTATACGAAATAATAACATTTGCAAATATTCACTATCCAAGATGAATTAGACTATGAATGCCCAAAAATAGCTATAGTCAAAAATGAATCCACATGAATTTTCCAATTCTATCCATACATAATCAACTATAGAAGGATAGATAACAAATTGTATGCTTACCCAAATCAGTGAACTACCATAATCTACAAAAATGATCACCTGGTGTAATTTTGTAAACCAATTTGTTAGTGTAATAAATTTACACCCTAATTGCAACCACATATGATAGTTACAAAAACAATTATTTCCCAAAAATGAGGGTCTTAAAAATTAGTGCAAATAACACATGTGGATACAACAAGTTTTTCTATTTATTATAATATCAAACAGGTGCCCAAATGGGTCTTATAAGCATCCATAAATTTACACAAATGACAACATTATAAAACTGCAAGTTTCAAAATTAGACATTTTGATGATGCCCATATCCCTGCATATTGTTGTCAGAAATGGAATTTCCAACCAAAATGTGAGAAGAGAATATGAGTATGATGAACCTATCACTCAAATATTCCCTATTGCTATTTCCATTAAAATTTTCAAAGCTAAATATCAACATAGGAATAAATCCTTTCATCAAACATCATGAATCCCTAAAATATAGCTTTGAAAATGTTTGCATACTATCAATAGTTACTGCAATGCAAACATAAAATTGAGGAATGTTTTACCCAACCAATTACTTGGATTTTTTTGTTTAGGTGTTTTTACTTCCCAGATACCAAAATGAGCATCTACATGAGTTAGATCAACAATTGTTGGTTTGAAATTATTTTCCTTTTTAACAAATTTTCAATGTTGTACTTGTTAGTGTGAAATCACAACACCCCTGAATGGCCTAATTTTGACACAGGCATTCAGTTTAATTTGCATAACATGGGACCATCTCTCAAGCTGTGGGACTTGCAAACTTGAGATGGCCCTCCAGAGAAAGTTGGTTCTTCTTCCTAATCATAATTCTAAACTACTTCTAAGGAAGGAAATGTGACTATCTACTCCTAATATAACAATGCCAAGGAGACAGGGAGAGAGAGAGCATGAAAATAAAGAAATCCTACACTACAGAGGTGATAGCACCAAGAAAAGGGGGTTGCTGGTCATAATCTCATCTACCTGAAGTGGAGAGAGGTGAGCAATAGAGAGGATGGACAGACACTTCAAACCCATTAAACAAAACTCCCGGAACCTACAATAGACATCAGAGATATGCATAGTATACCCTGCAACGATGAGAGGCAAGAAGAGACAATAAAATAAGGAAGGATGGAAAAATGCATCACAAAACATATTTTATTATTGCATGAGTTCACACAGTACATCATCAGTGGGAAAGAGGAAAGAAAATTCCATTACAGAGCTAAGAGAGGAGGCTTAAACTCCACATTCAACCCTAGGGAAGAAAGAGAAAGGGGGTAGGAGAGAAAAGATGACCAACCTTTTAGAAAATGACCCTCCTTTACAATATATAGAAGAATGAGAGAAGAAGAGAGGGAAAATTTGAATCCTTACTCAACCACCCTAGCGATGCATTGAATTCACCTACTGTAACCACCCTAGAAAGCATTGAAATTCACCTACAACAATGATGATTTCCCTGACATAACCCATGCCACCATCCACTCTTCCTTGCTGGATAAGAAAAGAGGCTCATTCTTCATCATGGTGGTAGGTGGGAGACTTGACAACCTTGAAAATGGAAAATCATATTTGTCATTCTTCATTAATCGTGGCGGTGAGTAAAAGCACTGAGATCTTTCCAAAAAGTCCTCTCCTACTCAAATCCAAGCTTCCGGTTCAAAGGTATGGCTTCTGAAGGTCGTGGTCAAGCATTTAACATGGGCTCTCAATATTTAAAAGAGTCCATCCGTGTAACGCCCACGTGGCACTCGCCCCCTCTTTTCGATCTTGAAGTTGCGCTAAGTGACACTTGGCATCATCCGCAGGCCTATTCTATACTTTTGTATTCTTCCTAAGCCCCTCTTGTTAGTGGAGACACTATGCTTGACCCGAGACACTTGGAGGCTCAACACACATTTGGGACTTGCCTCCGGATTTTTCCTTTTAAGTTACGCAGACAAGGCTCATGGAGGCTTCCACTGACCCTATTGTACTTAGCTGATTTGGGGCTGCTACCTTTCTTGGCCCCTGACTACATGGTGGGTTGGCACTCATTTGGGAACCCGCTTTTGATTCTATGTTTCAAGTTTTGCCGAGCTGACACATGGCACCTTCCGCGGCTCTGCTCTTTTTCTTCATTTTTTCCTAAGTCCCTTATATTTTATGAAGGTATTACATCCTACCCTAGGCACGTGGAGGCTTCCACTGACCCTATTGTACTTAGCCGATCTCGGGGCCCTACTACCTTTCTCTTTCCCTAACTATGTGGCAGGTTGGCGCTTGTTTGGGGACCATCTTTTCATTTGGCTCTTGTTGGTGCAATGATTGAATGCATGAAGGCTTTCGCTAACCCTGTTATACTTATCCGATTTAGGGCCTTGAGTGAACACTACCCACTTCAAGTGACCCGCATATGACGTCTAAAGACTTTGGGATTTCATCCATTTTCTCTTCTTGAGCTCTAATCTCATTTAACATAGTTGGCCTCATCGCCAACCTCACTCCTCCATTGTCAAGCCCTCCGCCACTTGATTTTTTAGGACCAAAAGTGAGCTCATGTGATTGAACCAACCCTTTCCATTTTTCCTGCGCAAGGTCTTTTTTGATCAAACTTTTCCCAAGGGAAAAAATAGGATAACACCATGTCAACTGCCCAAGTTTGTTTCTTTCCAATAGTCCATTTTACCAAAGGGGGTAGAAATGGATAACAATTTGGTAACTCATGGGGAAATTTTCCTACTAGATGAAAGGACCAAAGAGCCTTGGAAGTATCTATTGGGCATGGAGTCATGAATGATAGCCTGATACTAATCTTGTTCTTGAAACTTGAACCTGAATGCTTGCACTTGGTGATCTTGAGCTTGCCCCACTATCCGTACTCTCAATTTTCATAAAAAAATATTGAATATGACATTTATAAGACTAGAAAATTTTCTTGACCTAGAGCATTCACATTTCCTCGAAATGGAATGTCTCAAAACTGATTTAGTTAATCTGCATTTACCTTCTTTCAAAATTATCAACTAATCGGATGCATATATGAGCTTCTTGCTGCAAAAACTGAAGTGTATGATGCATTTCATCGATCAAGCAATACGAACACAAGCTATGTACAAAAGAGAAAGACATAAATGCCCCAAGTGGAACATGCAGAGTTTGTAAAAGCACTTATTCTCTTGAAAGCAAAATCTAGTCCTACTCGTACACTAACCCTAATAAAGAAAAGATAAATAAATCCTACCATAGGTAGGGAGAAAAAAATTCCCTTTCTAAAAATAGGAAGCCATGTATCTGATTTAGAGCTAAACATGGTTGTCATTATGAGTGAAAAACTGACAAGAGATCGATCCTCCACCCATATCATCAAGGTATCAACATCAATCAAAAATACCTCCTCAAGTTGATTGGAATTGGACTCCTGGAGGTGCTGATGGTGACCCTTAGTGATTTGAAACTCATCCTCATACCATGAAATTGACATAACTATTTTTGGATTCTCCCTTAGCTCCAATGAATCCAAGTACCTAATAGGGCATGATCTAGTCCTTTGAATCTTCCCATTGTTCTGAAATTTAACTCCATGAATGGAGTCTTCATGCGGATTTTCCTAGGTGAATTGTGTGGGAGAGATGGGATCCTCGTTCTCTTTTCCTTCCTCCTCCTAAGAAGAACATGGAAGGTTATGATCCTCCACCGTTGGTTCCAAAGGGCCGCTATGAGACACGAGGATGTTGTCCTTGAATTATCTCATCCGTGGCAGCAGACTCATATCCTTGGAAGGTTTGTGATGGAGGAGAAAATGATGTGATCTCCTTGGGCTCCTCTCCATCAAATAAATCCTCCAAGTCAAACAGATAATCTACCTCCTCATCGTCCCTACTGTGTGTGCTCGACCTCCTCCATGGTGTCCTTCGGATCTACAAATTTATTTCCATGGTTCCCCTCATCCTTAAACATGAAGTTTGAAAGCTCAAACTCTTCTTCGACATTAGAGCTTAAAGGGGATGAAGTTGGAGGAAGAACTGAAGGTTCTTATGTGACCTTATCTACACTTGAAGCCTCTAGAACTGTATGGTTCTCCTCCACATCCGAGAATGTACTCTTCTTTTGGATTTGGAGTAGCTCCTTCTTCCCTTGCTTGTGTTATAGCTGAATATTACACCACTTATGGCTTAGCCTTGGCCTCATCCATGGGTTTCTCCATCAAGTGGATTTTATCAATCCTGAATCTAGAGCCAAGCTCACCAAGCTTCTAATTATTTCTTATTTTCTTGGCTCTTCTTCTTATTTTTCTCCTTTGCTAGATTTTTAAGTCTCTTCCTGATATAGACTTGGGAGAGTAGGAGGAGTGGTGGGTGGGGTCTCCACTAGTTTTTTGTTTATCTATGGTGGAGGGGAAGGTATTTCCTTTTACTCTTGTCGAGGGGACTTGGATTTGGAAGGGAAAATGGTAGAGCAGTTAAGATGGGATGAGAGACTAGAAGATGGAGAAGGGAATTCAATGCTAGGAGAAGACAGTGAGAAAATAGACTCGTGACAATGTTGCGATGATACAGATTGAGAAAGAGGAAAAGAAAAGCTATGAGGTTGTGGAGTTAACCATTAACAACGTTATCTGGCACCAATATCGTAGGCCTCTATTTCCTCGATCCATTACACAAATTGAGGCAGCATTTTGAACCATGAAGTCAAGCTTCTCCCATGGGCTATAATGTCTTGGAAAAGGGCTATCCCATGGACAAGGTGCCCTGCAACCAATCCTGAATGCTTTAATTTGAGTTGTAGCCCTAGAATGCACCATGCTAGCCTCTATTATTTGAATCTTTCCTAGCCGATCATTGTTTTCCATATAATTTTTACCATTGTATGCATCCCCCATTCTTGATAGGCTTCATAGCCAAAATGGTTATTACACTACTCATATGGGTAAGCACAATAGTTATGTATCTAATCATAATGTTGATTTGGAGGAGTTGGGAAATACATTGGAGGAAGACTACATTGTGGGTTGTTGAGTGTGAGTTCCACGAGAGGAATGAAGTCATGATTGCATAACTTCATGGAATGGAAGAATATGAAAGATGTGGAAGGAATAATGGATGAAAATGGATGGGAGAAGGTCTACAATTTCAAAGATACGGGATGTTAATCGGATGGAGTTGCCATATGTCTTGAAAAATGCCTCCAAAGGATGGATCTCAGCAATGTCACATGGTGGATTAATATTTGTTGTTTAATAATGAGAAACCTCGGAAAGATGAGAAAAATCTAACTTAAGTGTCCCATCAGGCGCAAAGCTGTTAGTGCTAAATCACAAAGCACCCCGAATGGCCTCGATTTTAACTAGGGCATTCGGTGTAATTTGCATAACATGTGACCATCTCTCAAGCTATGGGACTTGGAAACTTGAGATGGCCCTCCAGAGAAATCTAATTCTTCTTCCTAATCTTAATGCTAAACTACTTCTAATGAAGGAAATGCGACTATCTACTCCTAATCTAACAATGCCAAGGAGACAGGGAGAGAAAGAGCATGAAAATAAAGAAATCCTACACTACATAGGTGATAGCAACAAGAAAAGGGGGTTGCTGGTCACAATCTCAGTTGCCGAAAGTTGAGAGAGGTGAGAAATGGAGAGGATGGACATATGCATCACAAACCAAAGATAGAGTTCACACAGAACAAAACTTCAAACCCATTAAACACATCTCCCAGAACCTCCAATAGACATCAGAGATATGCACAATATACCCTACAATTATGAGAGGAAATAAGAGACAATAAAATAAGGAAGGATGGGGAAAATGCATCACAAAACATATTTTATTACTCCATGAGTTCACACAGTACATCATAAGTGGGAAAGAGGTGAGAAAACACCATTACATAGCCAAGAGAGGAGGCTTAAACTCCACATTCAACCCTAGGGAAGAAAGAGAGGGGGAAGGAGAGAAAACATGACAAACCTTTTAGAAAATTCCCCTCCTTTACAATATATAGAAGAATGAGAGGAGAGAGGAAAATTTGAATCCTACTTCAACCACCCTAACAATGCATTGAATTCACCTACTCCAACCACCCTAGAAATCATTGAAATTCACCTATAACAATGATGATTTCCTGACAGAGCCCATGCCTCCATGCTCTGTTCCTTTCTAGCACATAAAGGAGGCTCATTCTTCATCATGGTGGCAAGTGGGAGACTTGATGACCCTAAAAATGGTGGACCAAATTTACCATTCTTCATTAATGGTGGTTGATGAGTAACATGCACCGAGAGATTTCCAAAAGGTCCTCTCCCACTCAAATTTGAGCTTCTATTTGAAAGGTATGGCTGCCTAAAGGTCGTGGTCAATGAGTTTAATGTGGGCTCTTAATATTTAAAAGAGTATATCCATGCAAGGCCCATGTGGCAGCCCCACACATCTTAAGATCTTGCCCCCTCTTTTTTTCTTGAAGTTGCACTAAGTGACACTTGGCGTTGTCCATGGGCTTGTTCTATACTTTTATATTATGTCTAAGCCCCTCTTGTTGGTTGAGACACTATGTGTGACCTGAGACATGTGGAGGCTCAGTGCACATTTGAGACCTGCCTCTTTATTTTGCCTTTGAATTTGTGCAGACGAGGCACGTGGATGCTTCCACTGACCCTATTGTACTTAGCCAATTTGGGCTTGATACCTTTCTCAGCCCTTAATTACGTGGTGGGATGGCACTCATTTGGGAACCCACTTTTGATTTTACCTTTGAAGTTACACTGAGCTGACACATGCCACCTTCCACAGCTCTACTCTATTTTCTTTGTTTTTTCCTAAGTCCCTTCTATTTGGAAATGGTACTACATCTGACCCTGGGCACGTGGAGGCTTCCACTGACCCTGTTGTACTATGTCGATTTGGGTGTTGCTGCCTTTCTCAGTCCCTAACTCCGTGGCAGGATGGTGCTCATTTGGGGACCATTTTTTGATTTAACCCTTAAAGATGTGCTTGATTGGATGTGTGGAGGATTCCGGCGACCTGCTATACATATCCAATTCATGACCTCGAGTGAACACTACCTACTTCGAGAGACCCACATGTGAAGTCTGAAGACTTCTGGCTATTATCCTTTTTTCTCCTGTTGAGCTCTGATCTTGATTATCAAGCCCACCTGTCACTTAATTTTTTGGGACCAAAAGTGAGCTCATGCGATTGAACCAACCCTTTCCATTTTTCTGTGGAAGGTCTGGTTTGATCAAAAATTTCTCAAGGAAAAAGTTGGATAACATCTTGTCAATGCCCAAGTTTGTTTCTCTCCGGTTGTCCATTTTACCAAAGGGGTTAAAAATGGATAACAATAATGAAGGAACATACCAACACATCTTAACATCATGACCATTCTTTTTACAATGTGAACAAAATTTAACTTCCCTATTTTTAGAAGCCTTATGCATTTTTCCATTTCCTAAGCTCTATCTAGGAGAAGTATTCCTATGTTTAGGAGAGGTAACCTTTTTCCATTTCTCACCTTACGAGGGAGAGATTGGTGTTTATCACATGCCTTATCATTCACAAAATGCATTAAATTCTTTATCATATTTTCCTCTTCCAACAATATGATGCAAAATTATTAGTACCTTCACAAAACATGTAAGAAAATGCATACTTATTTCTACCAAAGCTATATTTTTAGATCTGAAAGAGAATTTTAGAATTTTTACGATTATTTTTCCCCTTGGTGCTATTTTTAGTGTAAGTGGGATGACGTACAATTTCATTACCTCATTTACTGTTTTCTTACACCTTTCATTCTTCCTCTTAATAGCGGAATCCTACAATTCTAGTGCCATAGATCCTTGGCTATTGGAATATTTTCTTCCTTTAGTTGCTTTTGAACTTTCTCCGATCTCCATTTTTCCCACTAGAATATCCTAAACACTGCAAATCAAGTTTTATCCTCTACCTATATTAGCTTAGCATCAACTTGTCCATTTATACCAAGGTGTTTTCCATTATATCTCATCTTAACCATTAGCTTAAAGACCTAATTCCCTTAGTGTTTTTTTCAAATTTATCCAAAGAAATGTCTAAAACTAAATTAGAGTAAGATTTAATATGTCGAAACTATTCCCAAAATGATCTGTGGCTCCTACAATGTTTCCAAAATGTGATCTCCTTGCAAATGCGACTACAAAATTCCTAAAAATGGAGATTTTCAAACACCAAATGAAAAACATTATATATTTGGAAATATTATATAAATATGAACAACTTCCCTTTTTACTCCATGGCCTGGTTCGGACTAGAAGTACTTGGAAAAATCATATCTTTGTCTTTGCCTCATGCATGTTATGTGAAAATGTGATGTAAACTCAGATATATATAAAAATATATAGCATTTCATGCAACAAAAGTTACATTTCTGGAAATTTCTTAGAATTTTAAACAACTTTCATATATAACTCAAGATCTAGTTTTGAGTGGAAGTGCCTCAAAAATAAGGTTTTCTACAAGTAGGTCTATTTTCCCTCTCACAAACCTATCACTTGTCTTCTACAAAACCCTGCGAGCTCCTCTTGTATGCCTTCTCCAAAGGTGGAAGATTGGTAAGTTTACTTATTCATTTTGTGTAGGTCAAGGGTTCAAATCCCTTTGATCAAGCATTATCCACTATAAATAGCAAATGGAAATCTTTTATCCTTATATGGGAATCAATCACATAGTCCACGGGAGATAATTTTATCCAAACCTTTTAATAAGGCTAAACCATCCTATTTTCATATGGAATAGTTACGCATAGCATTTTTCTACCAAAATTTGAGGTCTGCGTGTTCAAATAGAGTGGTGCCATGTGTCAACATGTGATTGGTTCACCTTTTGCCACATCACTTTTTCACGTAAGTTTGACCCAAACTTTGACTAACCATATCTTTCGCATACGGACTCGAGATTTGGTCCGTTCAAAATGTGTCAGAAAGATCATGAAAATATATTCCTAATAGAATTGATATTATGAGATTCCAAGATGGTTAATTTTCCATTTTTACCAACTTTGACCATACGTATCTAGAGCTCAAAGTGTATGTTTTTCACGTTCTTATAGTCGTCGGATATCAATATGAAGGATGTAATGCATTGTAATTGTTTAGAGAAGTTTAGGGAACATATAAAACTGAAATCTATCCCATGATCACTTCTTACCTCTATTATGGTCCTTGGGATAGGCCATTAAACAATTACATCTACTTTTCTACAGCCATATTCGCATCATCCTATGAAACTAAAGACCCAAAAATACCAATCTTGTCCACATAAACTTGAACTTATTCAAATTTTCATATAAATTTAATTTCCTAAATACTTTTCAAAATAATTCTCAAATTAAATGCATGATCCTCTTTACTTGTGTTGAATATTAATATATGAACATAATAGGAAAAAAATCCTACAAGTATATTCTTGTAGAACTTCATTCATCATCATCATAAATGTATTAGGTGAATTACTAAATACAAATGACATTACATGCCGTTCATATAGATTGTATAATTTTTTGAATTTTCTCTTCAACTCATCCCCTTCTACACCCCTTCTTAGATCCATTTTTCATAGTATCCACTCCTTGCATCAACTTTTGAAAAGCAAAATTACCTCCCTGCAAGAACATCCATCATGTCATATAGGTGGGGTATAGGAAACCTATTTTGATCATAATATTATTGATAGCTCTTATATCCCTACGAATCCTCCAAGTCCCATGCTTCTTGGGTGTGAATAGTATCTGGATTGCATATGGGATCATATTTCTCATATAAACCCTTTATTTACCAATTTTGATACTTTTCTATTTGATTATACATGTAATTTTGGGATCATTTGGTATGTCAGCTTGATTTAGTGGGGATAATCCTACAATCAAATCAATGTGATTATGAGTATCCCTCTTAGGTGGAAACCCATTAGGTACCTCTTTTGTTATTACATATGAAAAATCATCTAGTATCTTTTGTGATTCGGTTGGTATGGTTACTGATCTGTATCTTCTCTTGTAACAATGAATACATAACAAAACCCTATCATCTTAACATATATGATTAAATATTTTTTAGATAGCATGTTTTCTCTTCTTTTAGTGGTATAATAACAAGCTTAATTCCATATTTCCAAAAACTATGAGTATTTTTCCCCATCATGAATTATCATTCTATCAAATTTCCATGGCCTCCGCCATAAAACATAAAATCTATCGATTGTAATTGATTAAAATAAAATCTAATTTTTAAATTTAATCTAAATTTTATGCAAAGTAGTAAATAAAAGAAGTAAAATACAATAAATAGTAGTTAAGTAAACATAAAAAAATATCCAACCAACTAGGGTAATGGAAATGTAAACACTAATGTGTAAGAAGGAAGAAAAAGAACTTAGTTGATTCAGAGACTATTCGGGATTGTGTCGCGGTGATGTGAGGTAAAATGTAGAAATAACCACACAAGAACTTCTAAATGGACAAATCCTATCTTTTTGAGGATCTTGGCGTACCCGAGAGAGGGATGGGGACACCCAGGTGCCTTAGTCTATGTAGGAGGTCCAAAAATAAATTTTATAGGGTCATTGTATGATCCAAAACCTTCATTGTCTTTCACGTGTATGTCGTTGCACTTTGTGTTTAATTAAGCTAGTAATTAGAGATGAAAAGGAGACCTATAAAACACCAAGACAATTATTAAAACCCTAAAAAATAAAGATACAAATGAAGGGGTAAGACTAACCTCAACTACCACAATGGTGGGCTTACTTAACTCGAGTGTTGCACTACATTTGGACCCAAAATGTAGATCTAAGTGTGTGTGTGTGTGTGTGGAAATTATGCCCTAGGTGTTCGAGTCACACTTTGTGAAGTACCAAGCAATAGTTAAATGTAGAAATGTAAATAATGCTGGATGGAATAGAATAAACTTCCCTCTTATGAAGTGTTATGTAGATGAACAAGGCATGTCCCTTGTGATGTAGCTAGATTGATGCAATGGAGCTCCTAGATACCTATAGAGTGGATGTAACCATAGGTGGAGTAATAATGATGAGTTATTGTCCCCTTGTTATGGTCTTATAAATTTATATTTATATTGTTCTCTCGATCTAATTTTGTAATTAACCCCAAAACTCGACCACCAAAATTATGAAGTGTTCGAAGGGCTACAAAGTGCCCAAAAGATAGTAGAAAGGTACAAAAAGGTTTAGGGCATCCCGGATGGGACCGGGGAACCTAAGGCACTGAGTCTAAGATAGGCACCCAGTCATAGGTATAAAATATGAAAAATGTCAAACACGACTAGGCAAGTGTATGTAGAAGTTCAATAAAGATGACAAAAATGAAAAATAAAATAGCCAAAGGATGAGGGTTAGTACTTTCTTTAATAAAAAAATTCAAAATAGTAGTATGAGACTAGGATTAAATAATACCCAAAGAGCATGATTTACTATTTATATTCTCCCCCACTTTATATTGGTGAGTGGAATGCTCGGTAACATAAAGTAGATAGAGATGTGTACTGATATATAATTGTAGAATGATGAAGAATGCGTACGAAATAATAGAGAAAGCATGGAGTGAGAAAAATATGTAGTGTGGAGACTGAAGATGCAAAAGAGTAAAAAGTGATGTGAGTGCACCTAGGAAGAAACACATGTGTAGCTCCGATGTGTAGTGTGCCTACATGAAGATGTGAAGTGTGTGATGTAGTGTGTTATCGTGTAGTGTGTTTGTTGTTGTCTTCATTTTTGTTGACTTCGTATTGTGGTTTACTTCTTTCTTCTCATAAGAGCGGACTTGCAAGGAGAAAAAGATCAAGTAACTAACTCTTATACTCTTTACACTTATGTTGTACTTTGGTCTCATGATTGGCATTGTTTTTACAACAATTGTAATTCAAATGAGCCATAATTTACAATTAGGGTATTGTGACTACAAGGAGTGGTGACCATGCACCTAACTACTCATTTCATTTCTCTTAGACCATCAAGTATTAAATGCATATTACATGACAACCCAACAACTATATGTTTTGAAAATTTATTCGAGGAACTATTTAAATCATTTAGTAAAATGCATCAACGTTTCTTTCACCAATACCCTTAAGAGAGGCTCCATGATCTATTAAATTTAAAAACAATCATTGATGGGGGAACTACACCCTACGAGAGAGCACATGGTAATCTGCTACTAAGGGTCACAATTATCTAAGAGGGACAAAGGGAGTTCAAATTAAAAATTTATAAAATTTTATACATTTCAAAAATCCTTCCAAGGTAATATTTACAATCATAGGTAACAATACATCATAGCTCCTTTGTTCATTAGCATCATAAGAGGTCACTCGATGTATTACATTCATTTCTACTCAAGGGTTTCTACACCCTACCACAAGTCAAAATTAGAGTAATCAAATATCCCTTCCTTGCAAAGCCTTCGTGCCACTTGAGGTATTCCAAGACTACAATTTCTCACTTTCGTTAACACTTAGTGTATAAAGGGGTTCCATTAGGTTTATTTAAATTACAATTGCACTCAAGGCTCTATGCCTAACTATAGGTCAATTTAAGGTGTGAAAACATATTTATCCCATTAAACCTTCGTAAGGGACAAAGGTGTAAAGTTGTTACTAGCCAAGGTGACATATTTATCTGTGAGGAACTAAAGAGATCATTAACAAGAGTTTAATGCATAGTACACTAGTGCACTAACTCCACTTGTGTCATCAAGATCTTATGAAGGGTTCATTCAATGATAAAGGTATCCCAAACTATCTTCTTAAGAATATGGTTGACCACTAGGACACCAAGGTCCAACATGAACATTGAACTCTAACTCGTCCATGAAGATGAGTAGACCTATGACACCAAGAAGTGTTAGTCTTATTTACCCTATGAATGAAAAGGTTACTCACTGATATGTTGCTTCGTGCAAGGACATTTAAGTTATAGAAATGGTATTTGAAGAATTTTCTTAAGTGTACGACGAGAAGTATAATTATGAGGATTAAAGTATTTATTAAGACATTAGGGTTTTGCAAACTTAGATGAGACATGATTGAGATGGAGGGTACGAAAAAGGTTGAATACCCATTGCATTTTTATGGTTTAAAAATGATAAGGTTTTTCCAAAAAAATATTTTATATATGAACCACAATAACTATTAGGCAAGTGATTTTTTCAAGTCGTCTAAACCATGAGATCCATATTTAAATTCAAATGGGCTTAACACGATGAAGTGAATGGTATGATTTTTATCCTTTTACAAAATTTAACTATTTTCCTCATTTATCTAGATAACATAGTTATTCCTACATTAATTATGTGTCACTCCTAATAGTGTTGTTACGTTAACTTTAAAGCAAGGAAGATACAAACAACACAACTTTCCTTATACAATGCTTGAAATATAAGAGTCTAAGAGGAACAATAGTCTTCAACACACTTCTTTTGATATTGCAATTCTCTTTAATTCAATTTCATTTAACATTCGTAATTTATATCAATATACAAATATCTTAATGTCATCTCACTAATTACAACATATCTCTCTCTACTCATTATTTTTCGAAGTACCTACAACCATTGTTGTCTATGTCCTAGGACTAAGTATGGAAATCCCCTACACTCAAACATAAATCCACACATTCATCATTTTTAAAATTTTCAATTAAATAAAAGAGAGGGTGAGAGAGGGAATAATAAATAGTTCATTTCTCATACATTCACGCTTTCACATTGAATTGCACTTAATATTTTTGTACTAGAGAGAGAGAGAGAGAAAGGATGAGAGAGAAAGTTAAGAGACATTATTTTCTATTCACAATGTCATAACCATTTGCATTTCATGTCCATTATCATTTCTTTTCAACCCAATTCATTTAGGTTTTCAAATCAATCAAGTATCACAGTCATTTCTAGAGAGAGAAGAGGTGGAGAGAGAAAATAACCATACATTTCATAATTCATTTAGACAAGATAAACGATCTAATAAAATTCTACATATAACTCCAATGGTATTATGAGGTCACATGTGTGGCTAGAAGTCAAATGAGACTAAAGAAAGAGATTCTAAGGTTGAGAAAATTGTCAAAAATTGCTAAACTACTTCCAACCGGGTCTCGAACACACTCATTTCAAGTTCAATCACAAATTTTGATAATTCCTACTTATTCCCCCAAATATAGAGAATTCATCGTGTTTCACGGATGTTGATTACGATGAGCAGAGCTCAAGTTATAAGGGCAACTTTGAGGCTAGTTATCGTAATTGCATCAAAGCATCTCTTGTTGCACGGTGATGAGTGGGCCCCAAAACCCACCTACAAAGTTAATTTCCGAAGGCATTTTCAAAGGAATGAATGTGCATTACAATTATCTTTTAGGAATCCTAGAGGTATAAGGTAATGGTTTTTAAGTTTCACTCAAGCTAAGCAACAACCCTAGTACCAGATACCATATACTAGTTTTAACTCCAAAAATGTCTACTTCTATGTAATTTTAACGAAGCAATTACTAGTTTTCCATCCTGATACCAGATTGGAACCACTTTTTTTTTGTTATTCATCTTGTACACCCATCACGGAAATCAATGTGGATTTTTTTCCGTCCCAGTTGGCCAAGTCAAGCCACGATTTTGGATGTTCTCCGATCCAATGTTCATTAAGATCTTGGAGGTATAGAGAGCCATTCAGTAGCACACACAAAAGTACGGCAGCCTTGGTTGTTGCGAAGACCTTGCCTGCAAAATAAAATGATTGGATAGCTCTGTAATCTTAATTTTTAAGGTTGGGTGTCGTTGACTAGGCCAGGGCGTTTTTGAACATAAACGACCTCTTCTACGAGATTGAAGAAATAAAACACCTCTTGGCCATCGAATAGTCCTAGGACGTGGCTGTATGCTTTCTTGAATGACGGTATCATCGCTAGTCTGGAGCCAAGGCAAAGTAGAAGAAATCAAAAATCTAAAACTGAACTAAGCCCATAGGAATTATGGCACTCAGTGGAAAAAAATGAAAAGCAAAGCTGCAATGATATCAAAACCCCTCCAATGTAGAGTTTTATATACACATAAATGGCACAAGATAAAGCCCTAGAGGTATTGCAAGCAAAATAGAGCTCATTCGGCATAACCCAGTTTTGAACTTGGGCAACGTTCCAAACTAAAACAGCAGGAAAAACCTCCATGATAGCACACGAGTCAACCAAGGTGAGCTAAGATTCAAAAAAAGCCCAGATCTTAAAGCATGACCATGTGCTAAGTGATTATATTCGTAAAACAGAAAACTCAGTTTTGGGTAAAGATAGGAACATATAAAGCTTCCCCAAAATATACAAAAGAAGCACGAGCTGGTAACTAAGCACTATGAACCAGATCTCCATAAGAGCGTGAAGTGCACTCCTAGAGACATAGGAAGAATAACATGAGCTCCCAAATCAAATGCATAATGGCGGCCAGGTGAAAAATGACCATCAAATGCATAAAGAGCTTGAACAATGCACACGAAACCAGAGCTCCCGTTCACGAAATTCCTTGACACCTTATGATAACCTGCATTTGATGCGACCATCTAATTACTGCTAAGTTTATAATGTTAACTTGGGTTTCTTAGTGGTTAGGGCCTCGGGATCTCAAAATAAAGTTCCTGTATTATTTTGCAAGGAAAAGACATGTCTGAAAAACTGCGAGGATGTGTCGCTTCCATGCTGTATCAACTGACAGGTGCCCTAACAAAGGTGGCTCGAGGATTGAAATGAAGGGTCATTACACTAGCAGGGTAACCATTGGTCATGGGAGAAAACTCACTTAAAATAATGTGACTTTTAAATTAATAGGGAGTGGAGAAATATTTTGACATGAGTGGTAGAAATAAAATTTAAAAGGGGAAATTATATATTTATTGGGAAATAAATTAAATAAACTTATGATGGACTAAGGGTGTACTTTATATTGAACCCTTAGAGAAAATGAATTTAGAATTGAATTAATATATGTCAAAAATAACAATTTTTAAAAAATTAGTCCAGATATTAGGTAATAGAGGTTGATTTTCGGTGTCAAAATGTGGGGCACTACAATTTGATGGTAACATTAATAGTAATGGATCTTGTTTAGAAAGAAAAGTGGAATCGAACATTCTTGAGGGGATGGACCTTATATACATACATATTGCATGTTTTTAAGATAAAGTTGTATTCAAAACATGCATTGTGACTTGTGTCCTTATTTTTATTAATATAGGACAGAAGTGAGATTTGATGCCCGTCTATAATATTTTTGACTTTTTAAAACATATTTTACGCTTTTTAAAATTAACAACCTGTCTTGGATGATGTGAATTTGTTTGCATAAACCGTGAATATTAACATTGTATATGTGTAATAAATAGTAGGAAAAAAAAGCAACGTTATAAATGAGTATATTTTTAAACCATATATATTTTGTTAAAAATAAACCTGCAACCATATAAAGTTTCAATATTTAAAACATGTAACTTTAAAAATATGATTTAAAATATAGAAAATATTATAATCGGACCACCATTTAAAATGACTTCCCTTTTTTGGACGCGTAAATCCAGCCGTTAAATCTTATTCCTGGTATAGGATTTGTCCAACGAAATTCTGGGATGGCACATGGACATCATTGAAGTGTATTGATTATATGTCAATTATTTGGAATACAAATGGTGTGGGGAGGCTTATTATTATCTACCCCTGCTTTAACCAAAATAAAAATAATAATAATTATTATTATTCGTTTGAGATCACAGAAAGTTATCATAAACATTTCAATTCAATGGACACGTCACAACAAACTAACTATATATACAAGTAGAACCATTGAGTTACGTTACAAAATTATATCCAAAATTATATACAAAATTTCTACACATCAGAATTATACAACTGCGAAGGAGCATTACTGAGCAGTGTTAAGGAGGCTTCATCGTTTCCTGAATAGAAACTTTTCTCCCGCGTATTACAACATACTCGGCCTGCATAAAAAGAAACAAAAATTATCACCAGATTTTACAACAGGAAAGGCAACCGATTTCAAATTTAGTCTGTTCCATTAATATAACCTGAATTGCTTTCATGGCCGAGGATCTTCTTTCAAATTCAATATAAGCATATGAACTGCTTACTCCCTGTAAAAACATTACCAGCAGCAATTCCATAAACATAAGTTCCGAATAGTATCCACTAATCAAATTTAGCAATTACTCAAACCAGATTGAAATTCAGAAAATTCTCAAACAAGGGTAGAAATGTGCACCTTTTTGAAAAGACGAATTTCGTCCCGTTTAACGTTGCCGAATTGCTGGAACTTCTTTTCAATTTGAGAGACTGTGATATTCGGAGGCAGGTTGTACACATAAACATATCCTGAGCGTACACATTTTCCAACATTATTATTGCCAATATATTCATATATAACGACACGAATCTGTACAAAAAAATTACTGAACTTGACATATACAATCAAATCAAGTATTTCAATACCATTGGGTTCATCTGGTAAACAAGGAGATTGGGGAATTGGCGTGGAAATATGGCAGCCCATTTGTATGCGTGTGTCTTCCTGCACTTATCTGTTATGGAAAATTGTTTCCTCCGCTACATGCATATGTAGATTTATGTTAGTTTATATAGATATCCCTACGGTAGTGTTGGATGAGTGGTGTGTGTGATATTGTGGTATAATAAATATAATCAATTGCGTGATGTGTAGTGGTTTTTAAGACACCTCACAAAATGATGTGAAGGGCCGGCCATTAAACGCCCATGAAATAAATTAGCGGAAAACACTATTTGCAGGGACTACATGAGATATTAAATATGATCCAACGCACACAGCATAACTTTTGCGTCACATTAACTCCCCGTTTAATTTCATATTTAATTGGTTCGTTGCAGGAGCATTTCATCTGTCTTAATATGGAGATTAAATACAATATCAATAAATCCGGAAACCCTTACTAGTTACGTTATGAGCCATGACTTCGTGATAGAGAAAATTGATAATATCTTTTGAATAAATTCTACTACAATTAGAACGCAATACATCTGAAATTTTAATTTAATGCAGAGATATAATTTTATAAATAATGTATTTGAATTTTTCATAACACGTGAGATTGGTAAAATAGTTCGACTTCTAATCTAATCAAATAATATGCATACAAATACGTGCAATGTACATTAGGACTAGCAAAGCTAGCTCATGTGATTAGGAGGAGGTATATACTTCTAGATTTGTCTACAGTATGGGTTTCCAAAAGTTTAGGATAACAATCATTGATATCAAGACGGGGAATGACACAACCTAAATGTTTTTGTCGAGACGTGGAGATGAGTGAAAATAACATGTAGAAATGGAAAAAATAATAGAATGTAAATAAATAAAAACGCTTAATAAACTTTTTACATAGTTTCAAATGTTTTGTTTTTTTGGTATTAATATCAAAGGTCTCTTTGAGGGTACATACATTTTTCTTATGAGAGCTCATTAAAAAATCACCCCTTATTTAAGCCATATAGTATTCATATACAAGAAATGCAACCATAACCCCACATGGCCACCTTACAACACTCAACTTCATTAAAAATCCTAATCCTAATGTTGAATGATTATAAACATAGAAAAATAAGAACCCAAATTAAATAAAAACTAAGACTACTACAATTTCTAAATATTACTATATATGGAACTCTAAAGAAATTATGGTCCTAATAAACATGTGTTTCACCTTTGGAAAGTTATGTCCTCATTACTTGATAATGGAATTTCTATTTATTATCTATAGTGATTCTCAAGTTGTATTATCCGGTTGTATGCTTCATCGTTAGACAAAAACATTAGTTATGGTAGCATGTAGAGTGTTTACATGCATTTGCAACATATGATCTTATGTTTGAGGATAATAGAGCTCTCTTCATCTAACTCTTGGAGAGTCAACTACAATACAACTAATTTCCCAAGGATCTTCATAAAACATGACACATGTAAATTAAACAAGATGAATCATGGATGATAGGGGTAAACCTAATTTATATGCGATTTTACAAATATTTCAACATTTAGTACATTCCTTAGAATTTTGGAGCCATATTTTTACTAGATTTGACCTTCAAGGAAGTCTTCTTCTACGTTTGAATATGCATAAAAACATATAGTATATGAAAAAATGCATTTAGAATGTTGTCTAACTTCATGTTTTTTAATCGATTTTCGAGCCTATGCAAATCTATTACGTAAAACATAGTGTAGAATATCTCAAAGTGACATAGAGTTGATTAAATGGAATGCACATTGCAACTAATTTGAATGTAGGATATCATATACACTAGCCATCAACCATACATAGTTTCATATAGGATACCAAAGTGTGGTAGATATGTTGTGATAAGTGTTATAATAACATTCAACAATAGGTACCGATTTAATTCGCAAGTGTAATATATATTATAAGAAAAAATAATGCAACCATATCTCAAATAAATTATTGATGATGCATATAATACTATATGTTTAAGGCTAGTTTGTCTATCTCATTTTAGATTGCAGCCCATGTGCATTAAACATTTAGTTTGATAAGTTAATATTGAAAGTGGGATTGTCATTTAAGTTTATAGAAAATGAAATAACATTGAGATATAAATTTTGATCAATGTATGACATGAAAGTAACCAAGTTAAACAAAATTAATGAGATAGTTATGAAAATAAAATTCATTGAGTTTATTTGGTGGACATATGTAATCCCGACGATGCTCATTGATGGCGGTGGCTTCGCTTTATGAATATTCTAGACCCGATCATCATGTCCTCTCTACCCTCCAATCAAGGTATTTTTCATATACCTTCTTCTCAATGATGCAATGGACTAAGTCCATGGGAATATTCCATATATGATGGTTTTTGTACCTAAACCTTTCTCTCGATATGTGCCTTCCATTACAAAGATCTCCCTACACAAAATGATAGAAGGTACCTAGATCAAGTACTACATGCAAGTGAAGAATACCAAAGACACTGGTAGATATATTGGATTAATGAATCCTCCTTGGCACCTCCCCACGGTCCCATGGTGGAATCTTGTGTTATCCTCGAGCCTAAGGCCATCTATTAGGATATGGATCAAAGGTCCTTTATGTAGGCCATAACTGAATTAAAATTCACTACATTGAATTTATTAGATATTGTGAAAGCAAACCTTCCACAACACTAGTTTTGGAGGTGTTGGAAGATATAATTACTAGGGATAAATGGTTAATTTCTTGAATGTTCATTTATAGGTTAAACACATATTTTCTAAGCCTCTCGAAATGTTATGAAATGATCATAGAGTAATGTAAACTTATTTTGAAAGGTAATTTAGAAATCTAACTCTATGTTAAAAGAAATTTTATTATAATTTTTTATTGCATTGAGGAATAGAATGATATAATTTAAAAATAATGATGTATTTAGGAACATCACCTTCTCATATTAAAACTATATTATTTGAAATTCAACCCCCTTAGATTATACTTAAGCTCTAGGTTAGTCAAGGTACGGATGTCGATCTCCCATTCTAGTTATTTGTTAAAACATACACTACGGAAATTGGAAATACCTTAAGTGAGTATCAATTGATTCATTCCTTCTCCAACTAAACTTCTCATAACAATTTTTCTCATGTTCAATTCACATGAAATATCAAAATATTTATATCCTAAAATAAAACTTAGTGTTGATGAAAATTCTTTATAACCACCTCCTCAATATGAGGTATTACCCTCTTGGTGTCGTAAATGCTTTTAAGTTAGACACTTGAGTAGAGATATTGTATCTCTACTTGTAAGATGATAACATACTTGTAGAAGGATTCCCTTCCCAACCTTGTTAAGGTTAAATAAGTTTTTAAGACGATGAATGCTCTAAAAGGTAGTCCATGTGGGTGACTTGATATCATCTTATCTCTAAGAAACACTATACATAATATAGGGATACAACATAGTCTTTTTAGAGGGGATCTAATCGAGATGAAGAAAAATTAATCATAGGATGCCACATCACAACATACGGGAGCTACGGGAATCTATGAGGATATTTTTGGGGTCTATGCCATTAGATTCCTGAAATTTCTTATTTATTCGTGGCTATATTCTAAGGATCCTCGTGAATAAGACTGAAAACATCATAAGAAATAACATGAACCAATTAAGACGAGTTTATAATCTTAAAAGGGATTATATATTGAAGAAACATAACATGTTTTTAGAAAAATGAAGGATTGAATGAAAAATAATTTCTATCATTTCACTAAGTGACATTGAGTTTAATGCTGGAAGGAGGAAATCTATTGATGGGTTATTGTGATATGGTGACATGTAGTATGCATTTAGATTTCAAGTTAGCATGAACATTGTAGTTTGGAAGTTATATTTAATTTTATCAAATTTATACAAGGTTATGGGATCCTTTGAGAACCATTAAAGGATCCTATAACTATTTATGTTATCAATTAAAAAAAATCAATGTATATTAATTCGATAAGGATAGTTTTGAAATATTGGGAAAAGGAGTACACATGAAAATACATATAAATGCATTCAACCATAGTGTAACTAATCGTTGATACCCCACTTAATTTTGTCAATCCTTCAATCATTATAATAGGTACATTTATCCATATTATAGTAATGATCATGAAAAATTGTAGAATTTGAGAAGTAAATAAATCCCATAGTTTATTATGGTGTCATGTATAACATTCCACAAAAATGTATTTTATATTTTTACTAACTTTATACTTTTACTATCTACAAAATTATTATACAATACTCTTGTTACAATTCACAATTTTTAAATTGACATTTCATTTTGTATCCTATGATCCATCATAATGCAAAAATAAATGAAATTCGTTATGATCCATCATAGGAGAGATTGGAAATGTCGATTGAAAATTTGTATATAGTCTTTCCAAAATCACATATAATTATCTTACATCATAATGAATGCCATAAAAAATATAATTTTCAGTTGTACCAATGTCTTCAATAAGATATAATTTTCCATACAAGGTGATGCATGTAATTGAAACACAATTATACTTGTAGACACCAAAATTAGGTTCCCAATTTCCTACACTTTCGTACACACACCCTACGACACCCCCTTCATGATCACACATGCTCAATATACATATCTTTCGACTTACATTCACCATTTTATCACTCATAACCTCTCGCAAGCACATGGAACCACATAATAAAAATATTTTAAAAACAATAAATAAAAAAAAATAACCTACACAATCATAACCTTGAAACAAACCTCAACGAGCCTAAACAACCTTAGACCATCATAAACCCAAACAATCCCATAAAAGGAAATTGTTGAAACTAAATTTCACCATTTTCCTTGAAAAGGAAAATTGGTGGTAAAGATTTTAACAATCTACTAATACATGTAGATTTAGTTTAAATGGCATCAAGTATTATAAAAGGAGGCTCAAGCCATTGCCTAAGTATTTCAAAACTTTATAGGTATAACCAAAGCTTTTCAATTCATACATTACGCATTTCTTAGATGCGAAGTGATCATAATATCTTGTTGTCTTGCATCCCTATGGGAGTAATATTCTTCATCAATCGGTCATTCAAATCGTGTCTATTATCAAGGTATGTATTCATGAATCTAGATTTACAAATCCTATATATATATATATATATATTCCTTCCACCCATTGTAGTTTTTGAGTCCTAAACATCCTCATATTATCCTATACATAGTAGTCACAATTGATCCATATGATTTTCGATCTGTTATATTGAAATTGATCTATATTAGTAATTCCCATTAGTCAATATTTCCACTTTTTTATATAACTCCCTTATATCTTGTAATCATGGATAGTTCTCTTTTTTGGTAAGGTGGTAATTTTGTTAGATGAAATACTAGGAATAGCCTATGATTTTGAAACTATTTATGGCCTAACCATCATCCGTTAACTATATCTCACGGAGAAATCTAATATCAACCACATGATAGGAATACATGTTATCATCCTCAAGACTCATCCAGAAGACATTATTAAGAAGTTCTTAATTATCTTCGAATACATTGAAAAAGAAAACATATATAGGGACAACATTTTAAAATATTTGAAGCATATAATAGAGAATTTTTATTGAGTCTCGATGTTTGACGATATTACTGCCCCTTTTTTAAGTTAATGAAAGTGATACAAGAAATCAAGAAACTTGAAACTATGGTAATATTTAAGGGTACTTCTTTATGGGGATGATGATGACAATGAATATATAGGTGAAAATGATCCTCTCTATGGTGAGCTTGATAATATGCATAGAAAAGAGAAGCTAAAAACCAAAATGATTAGTAGATAAGATAGTGAGTTTCTTGGCAAAGTCATTCTTGAGAAATGATAACTTCCTAGGGATAGATGTTAACCCATTTTGATAAAAATATTCATTAATGATCGTGAATAAAAGGATACATATAAAAAAATTCTAAGATATGCTAGAGATGCTAACATAAAGATATTATAATGCAAATTTTAATAAATAAAATCAAACTTGGTTGAGTCAACGAGAACCTAAGAATGATTGGTAGAGTCGATGATGACTTCTATAGAGCTGGTCAATATATAAGAAAAAAATATATGAAACCTACTCATAGAGTTTGGATCTGATGTTGGGATAGTGGGGAATAGAGAAGATACAAAAGAAGAAAGATTTGATGAAGATAGTGATTCATCAATGAAGAATTAACTAGGACAATGGGGACTAAGGTAAGATTTGGGATTTTGATAAGATGAATGGATGTGAAAAGAGATATGAAGAGGATCAAATAACTTATGATGAAAAGTTAAATCTCCAAGATAACTTGCACACCTGCAAGAAATATGTGACGAAGAAAACTAAGGACTCAAAGAAAGCTTAAAATATTTAAACCTCCATTGACAAAGACATGTAAAGATTCTAATAAAAATCCAAGTTGATGATTGTATCTCATGAGAAGAGAAAGAACCAAGTAATTTTGCAAGAGAGAAGAAACACCCAAGATTTTTGAGCCTTTTGAGAGGAGGGCTAGAAGTATATTAATAGGGTTGATAATGACCTGCATAGTTCACGGTGATTACGGAAACCCATCTACTTAAGTTATAGATATTTTTTTACTCATTGCAAAGGGTTAAGATACGGGGGTTAGACGTTATTTTAATGATATAGTAGTGCATAGAGGGAATAAAAGGTAGTGGTTTGGAAAGAATACATTAAATAGCTATAAAGTGATAATTAGGGACAATAAATGGGGATTTATGTGAGTAATTATGATAATGGATTCATTAATGAGTAATTAAATGTGAATAAGGATGGATTAAGGGGTTAAATAATGAAAGGATTAAAATGACATTAGGATAGGGAAAAATGGATTTAAGAGGGAAAAGAGGGATGTTATGAGGGAAATAGAAATTTGAATAGGAATGGAGGTATGAATGTGAAAGGTCATAATGAAGGAGAGATAACACGGGATGGGGGATAAGGGTACCAAATTGATGTGTACATTTTCCCTTTTTCTCAAGTGGTTTGTGTTTAGTTTTTGAATCACGGCTTTCTTCACATAAGTGATTGATAATTGAGGTGCTCCCCCTCAAACTATGGATTGATGACTTGAAGGGGAAATTATTTTGAGTGTGAAATAAATAGATGGAGAAATAAAGAAAGAGGATGGAATGCATAGGAAAAGATATAGAAAGATGCCCCAAGTGAAGTGAGATGACCATTGATATAATAAGACAAAAATAAAAGTAAATCATAAATATAACATTGACCTTATAAACACATCAATAGGGACATAACACGGCCTACGATGGAGGTGGCATTAATGGCTTAGATACCCTATCAAGTAAAACCAAATCATGTGAGATGGAGGGAATCCAATTGGAATCCACTCAAATAGATGTGCAAGCCATGGGACAAACTTGTCAAAGGTGAACATAAAAAAATTATACATAAATGTGAGGATGGTCAAGATAATGGTCTAACGTGAAAGCTTAGCACTAAATGGGAAAATAGTTGTGTGTTATCCTTCAAATGTGAGGAAGAGATAAATATTTGTCTTGGGGGGAAAAATATGTAAAATATTCCCACAACATGGGCTTTAAGGTGACGATGGTGGCTCAACAAGGGCATAAAGATGGTTACCGATTAGTCTTCATGATTTGATGAAATATTTGTAAGATAAATATGTAGGCCAAAAGATGGAAAAATGAGCTATGCAAGATAAGCCAATGTGTGTTAGTGAGAAGTGGGAGGAAATGTAATTTGATGAGGATTTTAGATAATTTAATTAAAGAAAAATAGGGCAAAGTCAATGGCGATTACGCTTGGGTCGAAGGTTACCAAGCGAGTGGATGAAGAATGGGATGGTTTCTCTTACATAAGAAAGACATATGACAGATAAGGCTCATTTGAATGATAGGATTTTGATGATAGAGAGATTTGAGGGAGATAATTTTTAATTTAAGTGAGATGGAAACCAGAAAAGGAGAGAGAAAGTGCCAAAGGGCTTAGAGAGTGGTAAGAATAAAAACCCTAACTTAGTTTTTAATTATATTTGATTTTATTTAATGTTTTTGGATTTTTTTAATCTTGGTATGATTGCGAAGATTTGGTAGTATAAAAAGTTCATAAGGATAGAAAGTTCATAGAAGATGTTAGGAAATAACAAAAAGGACCAGGGGTGCCCTGATGGGACCAAGGTAGCTAGGGCACTTGAGTTTGAGTGGGAGCCCCAGTCAAAGGAAAAAAAGATGAAAAGTGTAAAAATAGTAAGAGCGAGAGTATGTAAAAGGTTGGTAATGATGATAGAATGATAAAGAAAATTTCTAAAGGATGGGGTTTTATTAGTACTTTCTTCACTCAAAACCATACAAATAGTAGTATGAGACCGAGAGTAAATAATACCCAAAGTGCATGACTTAGTTTTAACATTCCCACACACTTTATGTTGGTGAGAAGAACGCTCCGTAACATAAAGTAATAGAGATGCATACTTGATGTCTATGTAGAGTGATGTAAAAAGTGTGTCGAAAGTATAGAAAAAGCATGGAGTGAGAAAACTATAGAGGGTGGAGACTAATGATGTAGACATGTACAAAGTGATGAGAGTGAAGCTAGGATGGAAACACATGTTTAGGTGACAATGTGTTTAGTGTACCTGCATGTAGATGTGATGTGTGTGATGTTATGTGTTGTTATTGTTGTATACGTTACATTATGGTTGAATGTTTACTTCTCATATGGTTAGAAATGTAAGGAGAAGATGATAAAGTAGTCAAATAGGCATATATATGTAAAAATTCATGTAAAAGACACATATATATGTATGTAAAAATAGGTAAATGGAAAGTGTTGGTACCCAAATTGATTCTCCCTCAATGTCTGAGCAACATCACAAGTATTGATAGGAAGCTTAGAGATAGATAGATCATAATGAGTCATTGTGTAGCTAGGAATGGGATCTAACTGGCATTTTGTCACTTAGATGTGGATAAATGGGTAGCATCCTCAAGAGGATTTGATCTATTGTCACTATTTTAGGTTGTGCCTTTCAACCAAGGTAAGAGAACCCTTCTGTAGCCTGTTGTTTATGGAGGAGATGGAGATATCCTTCCTTATGAAGTTGTTAATTTTTTTTTTAAGAAAATACGATCAATGCATCAAAATCTAACTCTCACGAGTTGTCACTCTAGATAGTGGAGATATTTTATAGACAAAGTTTAAACCACTAGAGACATTTGAAATCCCGATTGCTTCTACATGCTTTGGTAATAGAAACTATGCATTTGTATACGAGACAATAAAAATGGGGGTAGTATAGGTAAGATTGAATGTTTTTTAAATAGATTTTGGTGGGAGGTGAGGCAAGATGAACTTGATTCACCAGATCCTTGAGAGATTTTACAAAATGGAAAAGTAAACCAACAGAATGCCACAGAAGCAACTAAAATGTTTCTTTAACCGAGAATATGTGCTTCAATGGAGGTGCAAATTACCACCTTTTCATATAATATATGAGATTCTAGCATGAAGGATCGAGTTAGAAAACTCAACAAAGCATCAAGACCTGATCCCAATCACGCCTAAGGTACACCCAGAGGCTTACGGACAATTTCGTCACAACGGATGAAAGAAAAGTGATTTTAAATTGTTTACTTCATTCCTAGATGAAAGCTCATCTAAGAAATGAAATTACAGATGCCACTAAACTATCACAAGGATTGAGACATATGTGATTGAGACATATTTTGATACAATATTGCAATAAGAACAAGAAAAACTACTTGCAGACATTGTGAAATAAAAAAAACACATTTTACATAAGATCGACACAAAATAACTCGAGTTCGATTAAATTTATCAGCAGAGGAAAGTTTCTTGAACAATCTTAGAGCTTGTCAATGGTTGTACACTCGCAACCACCTTAACATGATAAAATTCAATACAAAAGAGATATATGGGCTTCTCAAATAGATTCTCAAAAAGATGGGCTCTATCAAGCTTTTTTTATTAGAAAAATCAGTCCCGACCCCTCAAACTCCAACCTCTTTCATGGAAAAAATCATGCCATTTATAACATTTTACAACAGATTTTTTCCCAAAAAAACAAAACATTGAGTGCACTAGTGCTTTCCATGATTACAATTGTGATTCCAAGAATTAGATCTGCAAAAGGTGACCAAGTGCTCAGAGGGCAGATCTCATCAAATATTTCCCGCATTCAACTCCTTCCTTCTTCTTGCCAACCTCTTCCGCCCCTAATCTATCAAATTTGGTTCCTTGCATGCTCGGGAGAAATAAAATGGAAGATCAAATCGATCACATTAGCCGATAATTTTAAAGGAGATAGACGTCTCGGATCTCCCCACCAAATTTAGATATCAAAATTAACTCACCTCTCTATTTGGCATGTAGGAAATACAAAGAAATAAAGAAGACTCGCACTTCCAGGAGCTTTTCAGTGAAAATGGGGGAAAATAAGATTGGACACATAGCCGTTGTTTATCTTTACTTTGAATTTGGGCTGTCCACGTGGAAGATTTAATTTTAGAGCGGGCTGTGGGTTCCTTTTTTCCTTTTACAACTTTTGGAAAAATGTAAATTTTTCACATTTTTCTCCGTGCCTCCACCCTTGAGAAATGATCCTGACACGTGTCCTAAGGTGGGTACCAAAGGAACCATGGCCAAATTCTGCCATTTCACCTCTTTTTTGGAAAAAGGAAAAATTTCCAAGTTTTCCCCACAACTCCACCCTTGAAAAATGGGTCTGACACGTGTCCTAATGTGGGTCCCATCAGAACCACGCTTCCTTTTTCACTTTTAAATCTTTTCTCCTAAATGGAAATTTTTCCAAATTTCCTTCGAGGGTCCGCACGTCCACCGTTGACTTTGAAACAAACCTTGATTGATCCTTTGTCGGGCTTGCGGGCCATTTTTGATATTTTAACCCTTTTGAGAGTAAGAGGAAAAAATTCTAAGTTGCCCCGATGGCCCACTTCCCTGCCCCTTTTGACTTTTCAAACTACCACGTGTCACAATGGCATATCTTGAGATGATCCCAAAAAGTTAAGACCTTGAATGAGCATGGGCTTGCCACGTGTCGTTATGGTACAACTTCAAAAACCTTAAGGCTTCAAAATGATTTGGTGGGGGTGCGCTTCCATCTTAAAATTTTACTCCATTTTTCCAAAAGGGAAAAATATCCAACTTACCTCTCGAAGGCCCGCATCTCCACCATTAGCTTTACCACGTGTCCTCCTGCGGGGTCAAAGTAAGACCTTTTCCCGCCACTTAAAATGTGCTTTAATCGAGCTTGTGGGGCCGCGAGGCGAGTTCAAATTTTTTCCAAAGTAGCCAAAAGGAACAAGTTCAAAAACAAACCCACCATGCCCCATCCAATTAGAAGAATCCATGTAAGCATCAAAAGAACCAATCATAAATGAGCGGATCCATGCGACTCAATTTTCCCTTTTGCCAAAAAAGAAAAAAGTGATAAGTTAAAGCATTTTCCCACAGTCCCTTGACCAATCCAAAATAAGCCACGTGACCATTGAATGCTGAGGAATGATTTTGTGAGAAAAGGACACCCACCAAACCGTCGAAAACACACGAAATTCATCATTCATGCCTAACACCTTATTTTTTCACTAAGGATGAAATTTTTTGAAACAAAACCAAGTGAGTCATGGTTTTGAGAATCTTTTGACCATGGGTTTGGATTTTCAAAGGCATGCAAATGTAAATCGATCATTCTCGAGCTTCCTTAGTCGGGAAAAGATAGGGAAAATGATCAAGCCCACGGATTTTGAAGAAATTAGGGCAAGAATAGGGAAAACTTAGAGACTCCTTCAAGGAGGGACATGACAATGGATTCTTCAAACAATTCGAATCATTTCAAATGTAGGTAGAAGATTTCAGAACACCCACATTGAGAGACAAAATGTTTTAGAAAAGCGCAGATTAGAGAAAAATAATGGAAAATGTGGCGAAACTAACTCGAGCACCAACATCGGCTCCGACTCGGGGATGGACATGCCTTGCGAGTGCCACAAAAAAAAGCTAGAAAAGTTCCAAAAATATCCTTTGGGAAAAGGATTTATCTTGCAGAGAAGAAAAATAGAGCCATCTCCCAAAAGTGAAATAGAGAAACCTAGTAAAAATAGGTCACCAAGGACCAAACCGAGCAAATAACACAAAATACAAGAAACAAACAACCAACTATACATTGTACAAAATATTTTTTACCTTGATTCTAGGAATCAATCCAAGAAATTCTTCAAATTCCTGCCATTAATAGGAAACTCAAGCAATTCACCATCCAAATCCTTCAAGAAGAAGGTATGTTCACCAATCCTAATATCAATGGAGTAAGGGCCCATCCATAATGAGTCAAATTTTCCATGCTTGCCCTTATCTTCATGCCTACTATCCCATAGTAGCACAAGATCTCCAACATTGAAAGCTCTGGGAGTGACCTTCTTGTCAAATAACTTCTTTAGCTTTTCTTTGAACTTTACATGCCTCTAGTGGGATGCCCTCCTTTCTTCATCAAGTTCAACAATCTGGTTAATGTGAGCATCATAAGGACTTACTTCTTGATCCTCTAGTTGTTGAATGAACTGATATGAGGATAATTTCATATGAAGGGGAAGCAAGGCCTAAGTTCCATATACCAACTCAAATGGACTCTTTCCAATAACTCTTTTGACAGTGATCCTATCAGCCCAAATAACAAACTTCAATTGTTCACCCCATTTTCTCTTGTTCAGCTCCAAGGTTCTTCTGATAATTTTCAGAAAATTGTTATTACTGGACTTGGCTTGTTCATTTCCTTGGGGATTGTAATTAGAGGCATATGTTAAGTTGATCCCATACTCTTGGCACATTGCCACCAGATGTTTATCCTGAAACTCATGGCATTGTCAACTACAATTTTAACTAGAAGGGTCTGAAATATCACCAATGAAATCCATTCCCATTGCTTGAATGGGGCTTCAATTGATATGGGCTACAAAGGAAGGGAGCTTGAAGCTTTCAAGTATTCTAGAGAATCCTTGAAACTCTCACATCTTCTAACCAAAAGAGTTTTATCCTTGAAGATATTCAGCCACCAATAACGAGCCCTCATGATCTTGTGTGTTGTGACTCTTGCAGCAAAATTTCCCCACAAACTCCTCCATGGAGATCAACAATTATCTTGGGGGATTATTCTTAAGTAATGAAACTTAAGAGGACTCCCTCCGGGTTTTTCCAAGCTAACCCTAACTAGTAATAACATATTTACGGGAGGCCAACTTAAGAGCTCTTTTCTAATTCTTACGTAAATACTTAGGGCAAAAGTATAAGTGTCTAAGATAAAAATCACATCCTTGTACCACTTAGAACTCATCAACCTTTCAAAACACCTACCCTTTCTTCTTCTACCTCATTTACCTCAATAGTTTCTAAGTTTCTTTCAGCCATAAGCTTAGACAACCCCAAACATCTCACCAACTTCATGTTTTGGATATCAATATCATATTCCTACAACTTGTTCACCCACCTACATCTTTTGCTTGAGAATTCCATCTCTCGACAAGATTTCCTTCACCATGGTGTGGGGAATTAAAGGAATGATAACTAGATCGTACCAAGCCAAGAACGCGAGATGCTAATCAAACACCATGATCAATAAGATGAAAGGAATTCGCTGAATAGCTTTACATAAAAATATTACAAACAAACGAGCAGCAATATCATATATTATTATGGAACTCAATGCAATACATTGAGAATGGGCCTTGCTTAAATAGGAAAGGAATAACAGTCTAAGAACCAGTCAAGGTTGTAGATCAAGCCATGAATCAAGGAAATAACTAGTCATCAAAGAACTAGTCAAGACCATAGATTTAGGAGAGAACTAGACATCAAGGATCTAGTCAATACCATAGATCAAGGAAAGAACTATACCTAACAACTAGATAATATCTCCTAATATCTAAATAACATAAAGATATATCCACACACATAAGTGAGTGAGGATACATACAATAGAGGTAAATAAAGTACCTAGGTGAACATGAGCTAAGGTAAATACCTACTCTAACAGAGAACATAAGCCACCACTTTAGAACTTAGAATGTAAGGCCTAAAAACCTTTGTTTCTTTTACCAAGGAAAATTCTTTCTTCTCCATAATAGTGTATTTCAGCTCAGCCCCCTGCAAGGCCTTACTGAAAAAGGCAATTGGCCTTTCAGCCCCTTCATCATCTTTCTGCAACATGACAAATGCAATAATGTTCTCGAAGCAAAAGAAAATAGTTGGAAAGGCTTCTTATAGTCTGGAGCTGCTAAAATAGGGGCATGATTTAATGCCTCCTTGATCCCATTGAAATCTTGGATGACGTCTCTTCCCATTTGATGACCTGGTCCTTCTTTAGCATGGAAGTGATTGGAATGGTCAACTCAACAAAGTTTGATATGAATCTCCTGATGAAGTTTATCTGCCCAAAGAAATACTGAATTCCCTTCTTAGTTCTTAGAATTGGGACTGTCTTTGATGGCCTCTACCTTTTCGGATCAATCATCACCCCTTCTTGTGACATAATGTGACCAGAAACCTTGCCTTGTGCACTCCAAAATGGAACTTCTTTGGATTGAGTTAGATGCCATATTCTCTACATCTTATCAACATCTTCTCCAAGTGCAGCAAATGATCACTTCTCTTCCTGGAAAATATAGTTACATCATCTTGATAAACTGTAGTAAACTCGTTGATATAACCATCAAAAGCAAAATCCATTGCACTTTGAAAGGTGGTTCCATCATTCATCAAACTCGAAGGACATCCTAACATACACATACGTCCCCAAAGGAGTAGTAATGCTATCTTGATCCTTTCTGATTCCTTCACCATAACCTGGTTATAACCAGAGAAACCATCTACGATGGAGAGCAATTTAGAACTAGTCACTAATTATGGCATGTTTTCCATATTTGGTAAAGGATAATTATCCTTCATAGATGCTCTATTTAGATTCCTAAAATCTACACACATCTTGATATCACCATTCTTCTTTCTTACTGGTACTAGGTTTACAACCCAAGAAGAATACCTTGTGGGCTGAATAATCCCTCCATCTCTTAGCTTCTTCAGTTCCTCTTGCATTTTAAGAGATAAGAGTGGATTTATTGGCCTCTTTTTTTGCCTGAATGGATTTTCATTAGACTCCAAGGGAATCTCATGTTGAAACATGTCCTCTCTGTATGCCTTTAGTTTAGAATAGGTCCATGTCATGCAATCTTGATACTTTTTCAATAATTGGATGTATGACTGCTTCTCCTCCTTCCTGAGATTACTTCCTAACCAGATATTCCTTGGTTTCTCCTTTGTGCCAAGGTCATTCTCCTCAATATCCCTTGAGTGTGTTATGATTCTATTAATAATGCGATCAACATTATCAAAGTTAGAATCAAGAGCAACCAGCCCTCTGGGAATGGTATTAGTCTTTAGTTGAATGATGCCTTTTCCAAACAAGGTTTCTTTACCCTCTGCTACACATACCATTGGCTCCCAATCAATATTCTGATCAGAAAACTCCTCTTTTTCTGCAAAAATCTTCTGACCTAAGCATCATCATCAAAAACTTGCCAATGCTTAATATTGTCAGGTATAGATGGCCTAGTTAGCACTTCAACATCATACTCACAATATGGGGACATTACACAATTATCAAACCGAGATCCTAGTACTGCAAGTTTTTCTGCCAAATCATTGAACTTCCTATCATGATGCACAATGTTGAATGAATCAAACATCTCAATGAGATCCCAAACTACATGCTTGTATTGTTTCATTCACTGATTTTTTGTGGCATACAGTTTTCTGACTTGCTTTACAATTAATTTTGAATCTCCTTTGAAAATGATGTCCTTGACACCATATTTCCAAGTAATTATTAAGCCCAAAAATCATGCCTCATACTAAGAAATGTTGTTAGTGCACTTAAAGTTGAGTTTGAAAGAAAAAACAAATTTTTCCTGACCTAGAGAAAGCAGAACAACACCAACACCATTTCCAAATTTGGAGCAAGCTCCATCAAACAATAGATTCCAAGGAGATCCCGCTTGTTCAATATGCTCTGCATTCCTCAATCTTGTGCTCCTTTCCATCAGCAAATCCTACAAAGTTATCAACATCAACATTTCCGTACAAAACTTCATAGGATGCTTTGTTGGGATCTTCAATAAGGTACAACATCTTATTTTCCCCATACAACCTGACAAGGATTCCCTCAATTTGGATGGTTGCATAGGACATATCCATTTGAAAACTCCCACAAAAAACTTGTAGCCCACTTTCTAGATAACATCATATCCCCTTTGGGTTGGGGAGTCAACAATAACTACATCAACCTTCAAATTCCTTCCTTGATAGCTGCAAGTTGCACCACTAGACCCTTCACACACCCCACCACTGACACCTTTCTGGAATCCATAATAGTGCACTTCCCATATGAAGCTATTACTTTGATATTCAGTTCATTCATAACTTCTAGAGGCATAACATTGCATGATGCCCCTGAATCAAACATACAGTTGTGTAGAAATCTACCCTTAATGATTAGAGTAGTGAAGAATGGGTTTAAATTCAGCTAAGAATCTACCAAGGATGTTCCCAAATAAACCTTAGGTGGTTCATCTAGCTCTTCTGATGCTAGTGGCACCTCTAATTCTTCTATGACTGGTGGAGTCTCCACAATGTTTATATTTTTTCCTGGGGAAATCTTCCCCTCTTTCAATCCCAACTATTCAAATGCTCTTTTCTTGCGCTCAAGAATCCTAAGCAACTCAACAATTAGAACATAAACTTTGATTTGACTTAAAACTTGGGCAATGTCATATGGGACATTCTTTGGCAAGGCAACATTGGATGGCAAGGTAGTATTGGAAGGAAAGATAACACACTCACTAGGCGGTACAGGATTTTTGACAGCTTGGGCATGAGGAGGGGTATAATTTTTGTTTGGAACTGTAGGGATTTTGGAAAATGCATCTTTCTTAGGATCCTCTTTAGGAATGTTTGAAAGTAAGGGAGCTTTTGGCTTGGCTTGAGGCCATGTCCCTTTGACATCCTTACTTCTTGTGTTATATTCCTTCTCTTGAGCAACAACAACATTCATCAATAACTATCTATCTTCCTTAGATGGGATTCCTCCATCATACTTCTTTATCATTAAAGCCCTTAAATATTCAAAGTCATTATTGGGAAATTCAAAATCTTGTATAATATCTACTTCTAAAGTATGAGAGGGAGGAATAATATGTACCCTATGAATGCAAGTCCAAAAAAGTGGTAGTAGTCCAGAACTTATCACTTTAGTTGAAGTTGCCCCTTGTTGTGAGCTTGTGGAGCAACCCACCATGTAGACATCATCATCAGTGTCATCATAATATTCTTCTTCTTCTTACTAATATTCCTTACAGAGCATGGGGCATGAAACATCTGTCACACTAATCAATGACATATGTCTCCTCCACAACATCAACTCTGGTAGCCAAAGGATCAGGCACCATTCTATTTTCCCTACCTTGGGGCTTCCTATTTCCAAATCCAATAGGTCCCTTGCCTCTGTCATCAGATATTTGGTGATTTGTGAACTGTCTTAGCCTTGTTGCTTGTGTTGACCTTGTGAACTCTGCCCAATCCCCTTCTCTTCCCAGGCTAGTTTGTATGATATTTCCTTGACAGCCCCTACCAAAGTTTTCACAACTTCCTCCAAATCAGTAGCCTTACTTGTTTGAGGTTTTTCTAGGTTAATTAGTTTTACACCCTCCCTTTTTGGAGGCTTTCCAATTGCCTTAATATTGTTCTCTATTTGCAGAGCCATGGTGAAGGACTACCTAAAATTAGTAGGTTTTTTGTCCCTGAAATAATAAGAATTTTTTTTTATCAAATGCTTACGAATATTTGATCAAACATGATTCATCACATGGCCTTATCCTAACAGAAATATCCTCAAGGTCTTGTTAAACCTCATGTTGAAATCATGTCCGAATCATTAGGATTCTTCTTAATGTTTTCAAATTCTAATAGAGGAAACCTATGGTCATTTCTATAACCATACTGTAATCTAAATGCATTGTTCATCTCAGTCCAAACATCAATAGAGTTATCTGGAAAAGCCTTATACCAGTCCCTTGTATCCTCTTCCAAAGTATGGATAAACAATTTGATATATACATCTTCATGTTCAATCCTAAAGTCTTCCATCATATTGATAAAAAGCTTCAGATGTTGATCACTAGTTATAGCGTTGTCTCCTTAGAACTTTAGTAGTCTGTTCCTTACATCTATAGGAACTACATTTGGATAACCATCCATCCCTACAAACTTTATAGGTCCAAATGTATTTACAACAAATGGATGTCTGGGTGGGAGCAAGGCCATGTTGTTTTGAGGAGGTGACCTTGGAGGGGTGATAAATTGATAAGGGGTAAAGGGTATTTGAAACACAGGGGTATAACTTTCAAAATGGATATCCCCTAAAGGCCTTGTTCTTGGAAATACCTATCAACTTCGAAAAGAGAGGGAGAATGAGAAGAAAAATTTTCAAAGTCAAATGAAGGCCCCTCTCCAGTTGGAGAATTTAATTCTAGAAAGAGGCTACCTGATTCAGAAGCACTTGAATGGTAGTATTCAATGATAGGATGATCACTTTCATCAATGGAGATCCCTCTTCTTGTCTGCTGATCTCCCACAACTCTCTAGGATTTTCTTCCTTCTAATTTTTCTTTTCCTAGCTCTAGAAATAATGTCCTAGTAGGGTCCCTAGCAAAGAAATACCTTCTTCCTTCCAACTTTGCAAAGGTTAGTAACAAATATCACTTGACAGAGGTTAAGACACTGGTATTCATTAAGAATCAGATCAATAAGGATTCACCACCAAGGATTTCAACCTTAGTTGTGCAAATGCACTAAATATGATCTGTCAAATGTTTGTCAACACTAGAAACTAGACAAGGAAATATTTTGACTCTTCTTTACTCAGATTTATCAATGAAACTTAGTGCAATAACTGTAGAAAATGGAAATATTGCACATAACATTTGTAACTTTGAAACTTCTTACAGGCCTAAACACAGGATGATGCCTGAAAAGATGTATTAGCACTTTGAGCATACAAGAAGTGTTTACTAGGGTCTGAATATGAACTGCAATCACTATGTCCCTAGTAACGACGCCACTTAAGTGTTGTTGATGGGATAAATAGATATGAATTGGCAGTGAATCAACAAATTAGTATTAGCAACTCAAATAAGTCCCGGTAAGGGTGCCACTTAGGTTTTGTTGATGGGCTAAATAGATATGAACTAGAAATGAATCAGCAAAATAGTCTCAACAACTCAAATAAGTCCCGAAAATGGTGCCACTTAGGTGTTATTACCCAAATTGATTCTCCCTCAATGTCTGAGCAGCATCACAAGTATTGACAGGAAGCTTAGAGACATATAGATCATAATGAGTCATTTTATAGCCAGGGATAGGATCTAACGGCATTTTTCACTCAGATGTGGAGAAATGGGTAGCACCCTCAAGAGGATTTGATCTATCCTCACTATTTTAGGTTGTGCCTTTCAACCAAGGTAAGAGAACCCTTTTGTAGCCTATTGTTTATGGAGGAGATGGAGATATCCTTCCTTATGAAGTTGTTAAAGAGACCTTGAAGAAAATATGATCAATGCAACAAAATCTAACTCTCACGAGTTGTCACTCTAGATAGTGGAGATATTTTCTAGAAAAAGTTTAGGCCACTAAAGACATTTGAAATCCTGATTGTTTCTGCATGTTTTGGTAACAGAAATTATGCATTTGTACACACACAGGAAAAACAGGGGTAGTACAGGTAGGATTGGATGTTTTTAAATAGATTTTTGTGGAAAGTGAGGCAGGGTGAACTTGATTCACCAGATCCTTGAGAGCTTTTACAAAATGGAAAACTAAACCAACATAATGCCACAAAGCAGCTATAATGTTTCTTTAACCAGAATATGTGCTTCAATGGAGGCCCAAATTAGCACCTTTTCATACAATATATGAGATTCTAGCATGGAGGCTCAAGTTGGAAAACCCAACAAAGCATCAAGAGATGATCCCAATCATGCTTGAGGTATACCCAGAGGCTTACGACAATAATCTCTATCAATAGATAAAAGAAAAGTGATTTTAAATTGTTTACTTCACTTCTAGATGAAATATCTTCTGAGAAATGAATTTGAAGATGCCACTAAAATGTCATAAGGATTGAGACCTGTGTGATTGAGACATATTTTAATACAAGATTGCAACATGAACAAGAAAAGCTACTTGCGAGACATTATGAAATAAAACAAACACATTTTTCATAAGATCAACACAAAATAACTCAAGTTTGATTAAATTTATCAAAGAGATGAAAGTTTTCTTGAACAATCTCGAGCTTTTCAATGGCTATACACTCACAACCAGCTTGACACGATCAAATTCAATACAAAAGATATATACGGGCTTCTCAAATAGATTCTCAAAAACATGGGCTCTATCAAGATTTTTTCGATTAGAAAAATTAGTCCCGACCCCTCACACTCCAACCTCTTTCACGGAAAAAATCATGCCATTTATAAAATTTTGTAATAGATTTTTCCCCAAAAAACCCAAACATTGAGTGCACCAGTGCTTGCCATGATTATGATCGCGATTCCTAGAATCAGATCTGCAAAAGGTCACCAGGTGCTCAAGGGGCATATCTCTTCGAATATCTCCCACATTCAACTCCTTCCTCTAGAAAATCACTCTTCCTTCTATTCACCAACCGCACGCCCCCTAATCACAAATCGGTTCCTTGTGTGCTCGGGATAAGAAAAATAGAATATCAAATCGAGCCCAATAGCGAGATCATTTTAATTACAAAATACATTTCCAAATCTCCCCCACTAAACTTAGATATCAAAATTAACTCCCCTATCTATTTGGCATGTAGGAAATACAAAGAAATCATGAATACTCGCACTTCCAAAAGATTTTTAGTAAAAATGGGGGGAAAATCAGATTCAGACACACAACTGTCATTGATCTTTACTACTTAATTTGGGTTGTCCACATGGAAGATTCAATTTTAGGCAGGCTGCTTGGGTTCATTTTTTCCTTTTACAAATTTTGGAAAAATGTAAAATTTTAACATTTTTTTCCATGCCTCCGCCCTTGAGAAATGAGTCTGACATGTGTTCTAAAGTGGGTCCCAAAGAAACGTGGCCAAATTCTACCATTTCAGCTCTTTTTGGGAAAAGGGAAAGTTTTCCATATTTTCCCCACGCTCGCCCTTAACAAATGTGCTCGACACTGTCCCAATGTGGGTCCCATCGAATTGCACTTCCTTTTAAATTTTAACTCCTTTCTCCTAAAAGGAAAATTTTACAAATTTCCCCTGAGGGTCCGTACCTCCGTCATTGACTTTGAAACAAACCTTGACTGATCCTTTGTTGGGCATGTGGGCCATTTTTGATATTTTAACCCTTTTGAGAATAAGAGGAAAAAATTCTAAGTTGCCCCAATGGCCCGCTTCCCCATCCCTTTTGACTTTTCAAACTTCCATGTGTCACAATGGCGCATCTTGAGATGATCCCCAAAATTTGAGACCTTGAATGAGCGCGAGCTCACCACGTGTCATTATGGCGCAACTTCAAAAACCTTAAGGTTTCAAAATGATTTAGTGGGGGCACGCTTCCATTTTCAAATTTTATTCCATTTTTCCAAAAGGTAAAAACATCCAAACTACCTTTGAAGGCCCGTATCTCGGCCATTAGCTTCGCCACGTGTCCTTCTGCGGGGTCAAAGTAAGACCTTTTCCCTGCCACTTAAAATTTCCTTTAATCGATCCTAACAAGGCCATGGGGGGCAAGCTCAAACCTTGTGCCAAAGTATCCAAAAGGAAAAATTTCAGAAACAAATACACCGCACCTTATACAATTATAAGAAACCACGTAAGCACCAAAAGAACCAATCAGAAATGAGCGGAGCCACGAGACCAAATTTGCCCTTTTTCCAAAAAAGCAAAAAGTGATGAGTTAAGGCATTTGTCTATCATCCCTTGACCAATCCAAAATAATTCACGTGACTTCCAAATGATGAGGTATAATTTTGATAGGAAAAGGACACCTGCCAGACCGTCAAAAACATATAAATTCATCATTGATGCCCAGAACATAATTTTTCCACTAAGGATGAAATTTTTTGAAACAAAACCAAGTGAATCATGGTTTCGAGAATCTTTCGACCATGGGTTTAGATTTTCAAAGGAATAAAAATGTAAATTGATCATTCTCGAAGCTTCCATGGTTGGGGAAAGATAGGGAAAATGACAAAGCCTGTGGATTTTGAAGAAATTAGGGCAAGAACAGGAAAACTCGGAGACTCCTTCAAGGAGGGACATGACAATGGATTCTACAAAAAAATTGAAGCATTTCAAATGGAGGTAGAAGCTTTCAGAACACCCACATCGAGAGACAAAATGTTTCAAAACACGTAGACAAGAGGAAAATAATGGAAAATGGGGCGAAACAAATATGAGCACCAACAGAAGTACGTAAATGAAAAATGAAATATTTTCACACGATCCATGTTAAGAGAAAGGGTGTAGAAAAGGATCCTCTAAAATGTTGTTGAAGTTCTTGTTTTTGGGTGATCTCATGCCAACTTGACTAGAGAATTGTAGGGAGGAATATATACATGTTCCTTCAACTGTAACTTTCTTCCCAATTAAATGTGAAGAGATCTCTCGTGTTGCTTGGTTTTTGAGGAGATCCAATGTGACTTGAAAAAGAAGTGTAGGAGAAACCCACTTGTATCCTTCAACCTATAACTACTCCCTATAAATCTAAGGACACCATGTCCTATAAAAGTATAACCCATAATGCCAAGGGTAAAAACTAAATTCAAATCTTTACGGTGTATAAGTGATATGTAGTGTGTAAAATCCAAAATGATGTCCCCGTCTTTGGGGAACTTGTGAGATAGGAGAATGCAAAATGAAAAAGGACCAATCACATGAAATTTACCCTAGAGGGGGAAGGTAAAGTGCTTGGTAGAAACCAAGGCATGCACAAATAAGTGGCTAGCAAAAAGTGTTAGTAAAAACAAGTATGCATGTAGAAAGCGATGTGTAAACTACACAAATAGTGCGTAAACTACCAAGCAAGGTACTAATGTAAACACACAAACAAGAAAAAATATACCGCACAAAGTGGGATGAAAAAATGGGACACCACTGATGATATTGCAAGACACTCATGTCAATAGTGGACACATAAAAACAAATTGGTGTTCAAACCAAAAAAATGTAAATTCCACATACGATATCAATCAAGTACAAGAAAGTAGAAACAAATTAACAAATAGTCATGATAACATGTAATCCTGCAAAACAAATGGTACACATGAAGCACCTATTAGCATGTTAGAAATATTACCCATATGTTAAGAGGGTGACTAACTAAATAATGTAAAGTGATAAGTAAGAAATGAAACAATAACACCTATAAGAGACAAATAAGGATTCCCTAGTAACTATTGTGAATTCCCCGAATTGTTATGGGACCTGGCAATTGTCAATCATCCATATTGAGTATAGGAGACCTATATCTGCAATCACAACTAGAAGAGGATGTGAACCCGCATCTTGTGTATGGTAATGGTAATGACATATAATAAATCTATCTATTATGTGTAGTAAAGTAAAACATATAAAAAAAAGTACATAAGAAAAATTAAATACAATGAAGACAATGCAATACGTTGTCGATGGATGGAATCTAATGTAAAATGGATGATAGGAGATGTGTTTTCCCAAAGTGGATAGAAATGTATGAACCGAGGTTATTTCCCCCTCAGCATTTGAGAATGAACTTTAAACAATAATGCACCATCAATAAAAATGTTCATATTGTGTTTTTTGTGGAGCGCATTGTGATGAATGTGTAGTGAAGATATGCAAAATTTGGAAGAGACATGCATGAACCTTATGGCCTAAGTTTATATCTTGATGAAATGCTTAAATGAGTGATGATTTAGCATAAAAGTGTATCACTACACGATGAGTGAAATAGGTGATGAAATTTCAAGTGTAAGTGATGATGTTTCCTATAATGTTTAGATAATAGGAGTGATGATGTAGCTAAATCGTATATCACTACAAGATGATAGAAAGTGAGACCGTGTAGCCTATGGCATGTATCACTATGAGATGGTAGAAAAAGTGACCATTTTTCCTATAGTGTATGTCACTCTCCTAGGAATGTCACATACCATGAGGATGAATTATGAGTGTATGAGTATGATACTTTGTCTATTTGATTTGTAAACCCTTGAAAGTCAAGTATTGACCAAGGAACTAGAGTGTGTCATATGGTAATATGTGCAACACATATGAGTAAATGGATAGAATAGTAGTATAAGCTATGAGGATAGATTACCATGTGATGTGTACCCTATATAGTGTAGTATGTGATAACAACATAGTGTGTAATATGTATAGGATGTGTAGACAACATAAACATAGATGTATGTGTCATGAATACTAGCATGATGTGTGGAATGTGTATGGTGTGTAGATGTAGAATAAATGTAGAATGTATTATGATGGATATATGATATATGATGCAAGATGTGTGAAATGATGCTATGTATATGTGTGTAGAAATCCCTCAATATTCAAGTGTGAACCGAATCACAAGAGTGTGTCATCAAGTAATGACAATTCCTATTATGAGTAAGCATGTGCTAGAATACTTATAATGAAAATTTCGGGGGGGAGAGATGTGTAGATGATATGCCCTCAAGTGGGTGTGATATAATGAACTATCCAATGATAGTGAAGGACGAAGGTCTTCAACTTGATGCTCGTGGTGATGAACATATAGGACGATTGTCTAATAGTTGTGGTATAAAAGAGTGATGTTAAGTAATCGAATGAAATTTGTATACATGGGATGGATGAATGAGAAGCCAAGCATGGAGTTGATGGACACCCACATGGAATAAAATGATGTGGATATCTACACTGAGATGTTGTAACAGTGTGATAAATTGGCCTATGGTGATGTGGAGGACTAACAAACTAGTGAGGCTGCATAATTGAAGAATGCGTGGGCAAGCTAGGAGTAGAGTGTGTCTTAAGTAACATAAGACATGATGTAGTATATTTATGAGTGGATGTGCAAGAAGATGAAAACCATGGAGTGGAGGGAGGTATATCATTGATAGAGAAAACCTGGCTGTTATGGATAATTTTTAGATGCAAATGATTCATAAACATGATAGACATTGATAATAATGGTATAGCTTTGATACCAAATGATAGAATAGAATAAGATTGCAATGACCAAAGAGGGACGGAAGCCTCACAAATATTATTGATCATGAAATCAGATTACATAACAATGCAAGAGCTGTAATATTTATAGATATTAGACAGCCTCATATGGATAGACATGACACCCTAGCAGGCACCAACTACGAGATGATAAGACCCATCTCACATGCACATGTAATTACTACTAATACCAATATTGAATGCAAGTCACTAGACTAGAGTGCACATGTTGCACATTATTAAATAAAAGACAATGCAATAAAATGCAATAAATATGCCTATGCTAAATTATGCTAACATTCCCCCCCTTAATTTTGCATAGTTTCCAATGAAGTGGAGAGGAACTCTCTGAACAGTGTGAATTTGTCACATGCAAGTGACTTAGTGAAAACACCCGCCACATTCTCATTGTTGTAGGATGAACTGGAGGTGTATGTTGTGCTTCAAGACATGCTCACGTATGAAATGAACCTGTACTTCAATATGCTTGGTTCTCTCATGAAATACTAGATTGTGAACAAGCTTCAGAACTCCTTCATTATCAACATATACTGGAGTAGATTTCTGTTGTGGTAGACCAATTCCTTCTAGTATTTGGCATAGCCATATTGCTTCACAAACAAAGCTTCACCCGCAGCTCGATACTGCTTCTGTAGAAGAGCGAGAAACAAAGTTATGTTTCTTGCTTCCCCATGATATCGGTCAGATCCCATAAAGAAGACGAAGCTTGATGTTGACTTCCTATCATCCATGTTTCCTGCATGATCTGAATCTAAATATTTTGTCAAGAAGAAGTTTTCATTTTTCTTGTACTCTAGACCAAGGTCAACTGTACCCTTTAGATATCTCAGTATTCCCTTTGCTACTTTCCAATGACATATTTTCGGTTCTTGCATGAAGTGTGATAAATAGTTGAATGCAAAGTTAATATCTGGTCTAGTATATGTTAGGTAAATGAGACACCCGGTCAACTGCCGATAGAGAGTTACATTCACCGGTGGTGATGGATCGGAATGAGATAACTGAAGTCTTGCTTCCATATGTGTAGCAATAGTGTGCGAGTCCATCATCCTAAATTTCTCGAGCGTTGTCTTGGTGTATTTCAACCGTGACACAAAGATATTATTCTCTATTTTCCATACTTACAACCCAAGACAATAGTGCATGAGCCCAAGATTTGTCATGTCAAACGATCGATTAAAATCCTTCTTTGTTGCATTGATCATCTTCATAGAGCTACCGTAATGACTAGATCATCGAAATAAACAAACACAATGACAATCTCCCCCTTTCTTTTGAGGTAGAGATTGGGGTCATAAGGATTCCTTTCGAATCTATGACTTATGAGATGCTCATCGATCAATTTTGATGTACCATGCCCGAGGTGCCTGTTTTAGGCCATATAGATATTTTATGAGTCTATATACCATCATCTCTTTTCTGGTATTACATAACCCTCTTCCGAGTCATATATACTTCTTCTTGCAAATCTCCATTAAGAAAGTCAATTTTCACATCCATTTGATGGAATTTTCAACCAAATTGTGTAGCTAGAGCAAGGATCATCTTGATTGTCTTGATCTTGGCTGTGGGAGAAACTGTCTCCTCATAATCAATTCCTTCTTGTTGTGCATACCCCCTTTGCTACAGGCCTTGCTTTATACTTATCAATAGTCCCATCTCGCATCCAATGGGTTTCTTCCCTGGTGGAAGGTCGACAAGTTGCCATGTGTTGTTCTTCATCACCGATCGATACTCTGAATCCATGGCATCTTTCCAAGCTTTTGATTGTAGGGCTTCCTGAACTGTAGATGGCTCAATTGTTTCAACAACTCTGCTCATTAGGGCATAATTGACCTCTTCATGAGCTTGACTGTGAGTTCTAGGTCTAGGATTGGACGATGTGCTAGGTTCTTCATCCCAATTTGCATCTCTTATTAATTGAGTATACCATTTAGGTAACTTCTTATATGTTCCATTGGCTTGTGGTGGATCCAATTTTTCACCATCATCCAATTCATCACTGTCATCTTCAGTGGGAACATCAAATTTTGTCTTCACAAGAGGTGTATTCTGCATGTTTGTTGAGTCGTTGAGTGGAGCATCTGCTTGTTTCTTCTCAAATAACTCAACATCCCTACTTGTGTATACTTTCTTTTCTTTCAGATCTCATAATCATGTACCCAAGTGCTTCTTCACCGTATCTAATGAGTATCAATTTCTCAGCTTTCATATCCAAGTTTTTACTATTCTTCTTGGGTATGTGCATGCTAGCTTTACACCCAAATACTCGTAGGTGTGCAATTGATGGTTTCCGATTCGACCATGCTTCTTGAGGTGTCACTCCTTCAAGAGCTATTGTGGGCACTCTGCTCAACAAATAGATGCATTTCTTGCAGCTCACGCCCAAAATGTCTTTGTTAAACCTGATTTGTCAATCATACATCGCACCATTTCCATGATAGTACGATTCCTTCTCTCAACTATACCATTTTTTTGTGGTGTGTGAGTAGGAGGCATTTGTCGACGAATCCCATGAGCTTTCAGGTAAGTCTTGAACTCATTGCTTGTGAATTCCCCCCCTTGATCTGAGTGGAGAATTTTGATCTTGTGACCAACTTCATTCTCAACAAGTGCTTTGAAATTCTGAAATGTCTTAAAGGCTTGACTCTTGTTTCGTAGACAATATATCCACATCTTTCTTGAGTATTCATCAACACAAAGCATGAAGTATTGACATCTATAATGACTTGGTTGCATGGGCCCGCAAATATCGGTGTGCACCAAATCAAGCTTTCCCTTAGCTCTATATGTGTTCTTCTGGAAGGGTACTCTGTGTTGCTTTCCAGCTAGGTAATTGTGACATTTTTCAATGTTGTGCTTGAGTGTAGGCAACCCTTTCAACATGTTTCCCTTTTGAAGTGTTTGAAGATAGCCAAAATTGATGTTACCATATCTACGATGCCATAGTTCTGCAGATTGTGTGTCTTTGGCCACTAGAGCTTGATCATCCTTGTGGAAAAAATCAAGTTGGAACATGCGTCCCACATTGGAGGCTCTTGCTACAATCTTGGAACCTCTTGACTTATCTCTTATCAAGCACACTTTTTCTCCATTATTACTATCAAAATCCAACTTCAAGTTGTGATCAAGGAGTTGACTAACTGATAGCAAATTCTTGGTCAACCCAGGTACATACAATACATCTGTGATTTTACAGTCATGCTTTCCAAGAGGTAGTGAAATGTTTCCAATCCCCTTGACACTATATGATGAGTCATCACCTAATGACACATGGTTCTTGTTAGGTGAGTCACGTAGTGTGTAGAACCAATCCTTGCGTCCAGTCATGTGTCGAGTTGCACCCAAGTCAACATACCAAATATCTTGTGTGGACTTGGTTTCTTCATCAAATTGAGCAGAATACATGTGGTGTCCTTCATCTGAATCATCCTCATGTTCGGCAATGTACCCTTGTTGTTTGGGTTTTCTTTGCCAATTACCATTTTCTTCCCTTAATTGTTGTTGTTGTTGGACTTCCCTTTATTTGAATTGTTGTTACCCTATTGGATATCAGGTTTTGAATTGCTTGATGAACCCTTTTTGTAGGAATTGTACCAACAATATTTGATGTCATGTCCCCCTCTATTGCAAATGGGACACTTCTTGGTGTTGTCTTGTTGACTTTGGTACCTTTTTTGACTTTGATTTTGTTAGGACTTCTTGTGATTGGACTTAAATTTCCCCTTTTCTTTATGATTGGAAGATAGTGCTTGCTCATCTTCATAATATTTGTTGTTCATTGCCTCTTCTTGTTGGAGTAGATTGACCAACTTCTCAAAGGTGACTGTGTGTTCACTCATATTGATAGTTGTCACAAAGATTCTGTAGGAAGGAGGAAGTGCTCGCAACACAATTGGTACGAGGTCTTCATCACTTATCTCTTTTCCCAATGCCAATAGAGATGCCCTCAAAGTAGCAAATCATTTCAAAAAAACTTCAACCTTCTCATTGTGCTTGAACTTGAGAGTATGCAGTTGTGATAGTAGGTTGAGGATGGCATTCTTGTTCTTTGCCTCATAGACTATGCTCAACTTATCCCATGCATCCTTGGCTGATGTGGCATCTCTAATGTGGGGTTGCACATCATCTGTTATGCTAAACAAGATGATAAACTTGGCCTTTTGATTGGCCATGTCAAATTGAATTGGTTTTCTTTCATCATCAAGTGATCTTGTTGTTTTTCCATCTACAACTATCCATAGGTCTTCAAACTCAAGTAGCACCTTCATCTTCAGTTTCTATGCATCATAGTTGTCTCCTCTAAGCAGTTGTGAATCTAGAAAGAAGAACTTTGGTGCTTGTGCACCCATTTTTGCAATCTGAATTTCTAAAACTCTGAATTTTTGATAAAGGGTAAGGCTCTTATCACTCCAGGTTTATGGTCTCCCTCTCAATATACCATCAGGCCGATATACCAAACCTTTCTATATACGCTCCCTTCCAATATACCCATTGGTACGTGGAAGAAGATCACCCTTTCAATATACCCGTCAGTACAGAAAGAGGTGTTAACGCACGTGAAATAATTTAGTTCATGGTATGTAGACAATATGGAGAGGGGTTTGTGCAAGCACAAATGGATGGGAGGGCTCAAATGTGTGTGTATTGTGTCCTTATTACTCCCCATTAATTTTATAGGGTCAATGCCAGACGAAGTTTAGGAAACTATGTTAGGCATTAAGTGCAATAGTAGTCATGACGGAATCACCGTAAGCGCTTCCCAGAGGCACCGTATATACCGAATGTTGCTATGAGATCAAAGATCTCGTGTGATAGAACCAAACATAGAATAAAAAATTTGCACTTTATTTTTTTTTTTACTTTATGCACCGAGATTAGTACTAAATGCTCCAAAATTACATCTAAATGAAGTTTTTTTGTCTCCCCTCTTTAGAAAAAAGGGTCTAGAATCACAAAATACACAATTTAGGCCAAAAATATTTTTTACCCCCCAATAGGTGTTTTTCCGCTAAATTTAGCGGTAGCTCTAAAAGTGTTTGGTGAGGTTATAAATTTAGAAATCTCCCAAAATTTAGTAATTTCTCTAAATTTTCAAAAAACAATAATTTAATAAAAAATATGGAGAGAGTGGGAATTGAACCGCTGACCTGTTTATTCCCAAGATCCAAACAAACAATCTGAATATTGTTTTCACCTTTTCTCACAAACCGTGATATGGGTTTTTCTAAAATTTTTACAGAAGCATCATACAATATTTTCCTTGAAACACACAAAATTTTAGAATAATAGGAATCTTATGTTTTTAGATCTTACCAATTTACCGGCTAGATCTGATTTTTTTTCAGAAAAAATGATCCAACTTGTAGAGACTTTTCGTCACATTTAGAAGATGAATCTGAAGATGATATAAACTAAAAAGTTGTGTGCCTCTTTCTTATATTTCCAGAAAAAAAAATGGCACATCAATCTGACATTTTATGAAAAAGTTACATCCTTTTTCTAAGAGCTATCTGCATTAGGAATTTTGTTGTGGGACAGCTTCAACCTTTGCTCCCGAATTCTTCACACCTCCACTTTCGGATCTGATTTTTTTTTTTTTTTTTATATCTGATTTTTTTGAAGATCTCTCTCCTTTTTTTTTTTTTTTTTTAAGATCTCTTTTTTTCACAAATATATATATATATATATATATATATATATATATATATATATATATTTTGATCTGTAATTTTTTCAAGGTTTTTATTTTTTTTAAAGATCTCCAAATCTGAAATATTCCGCCAATATGTTGGATCAATTGGCTATGCCAATGACTAATAAAAAAAAATTTACCTTCCAAATAAGTGGATAGGTCAAATTTTAGTTGAGGGATGCTTGGAAGGAATGGAGGCTACGAGATGCTTCAATGGCTCTCCTTTGATGCAGATCTTCTTCTCTAATGGATCCTCTCCAATAGTGCTCCTCTTCAACCTTGCTTGGATAGAACCTGCTCTGATACCAAATGATAATAATGGTATATATTTGATACCAAATGATAGAATAGAATAAGATTGCAATGAACAAAGAGGGACAGAAGCCTCACAAATATTATTGATCATGAAATCAGATTACATAACAATGCAAGAGTTGTAATATTTATAGATATTAGACAACCTCATATGGATAAACATGACACCATAGCAGGCACCAACTACGAGATGATAAGACCCATCTCACATGCACATGTAATTACTACTAATACTAATATTGAATGTTATCCAACATAACAATATTGAATGCAAGTCACTAGACTAGAGTGCACATGTTGCACATTATTAAATAAAAGACAATGCAATAAAATGAAATAAATATGGCTATGCTAAATTATGCTAACGGACAAAGAGTAATGAATTCAAATGAGCCCCATAAGTATATCACATCTCTAGACTACTTTACCAACTAGGAAAGGAACAAACATAGTAAGTGGACAAACCATAACATGTATCTTAACAAAACCAAATGTTTTTTTAATCAAATATTCAATTTGTGATAATGGATAACCAATAGTAATGAGAAGTGGGAAATAACTTGTGCTAATAGGCTAAGCGGGATTCACCTTAGTGTTTTTTATAACAACTGAACTAATATATGCATTGATATGTAAATTATTAGATGTGAAATTTGCATGATATTCACTTTCGTAGGAAGAAATAACCAATGGTGAAGCATCATTATGTGTAACTAAGAACTCAATAGTCCCATTTGTAGGAGGAGGTATTGCGTGATACACATAATTAGCCAAAGTTTCACTTTCTTTTGTGTTATGTTTTGGTAGGGGATTGTTAAATATTTTAAGTTTATGATGTTTGTTAACAAGTTCTATAGTTTTAGCTCTTGAAGTTCAATTTTTCCATTAACAATAAATCCTGAATGATAAAATGAAGTAAAAAAAAATTATTTTTAGAGTGTCATATGCACTAATGATAGTCGCAATAGTCGTTTTAATTGAAGAAACACCTTTTTGGAAGATATGTATCTATTTTTTATGGAGGATGTAGTGTAATGAGGTTACTATCGAAGATTTGCACAAGTAAAATATGTAGAGGGATAATAAACTTATTGAATATATGTACTGCGATGGATTCGATTGAAGCTTCTTAGTATTAGAGACTACGTTGATGGAAAATTTTGTGTCATTTTGTTTAGTTGCAGATGGTTTGAATGTGTACCTATATTTTAAACATGAAGAGGAAAAAGTCTACTATTTGTACTTAAGTTTTCCTATAACTAAAATTTTTGTTTCATGAGCTTGAGAGTACAAAAGTTGATCAAATGAAGCATAATTCTTAAAGATAACACTCTCTAAGAGACATGATAAGATACTTTACGTAAATTATTCTTGAAGTTCATATTATATAACCGTATTCCATAGCTTAGTTAGGTTGTTCTTGTAATGCAATACATAATCCGCTAAGTGGTCATTGGACCCTTGTTTAAGTTGTGCAAGTTAGGTGTAGTAAATATTAAATCCAATGTTGATTGAGAAATGAATTAAGAAAAAATAGCGAGACATGTTAAATAAATTTATCAAATGGATAGTTAGGTCGTAAAACCAATTCACTACATACTCATGAAGACTATGAGGAAATATTTCAGCCAAAAGTATATGATCATCCACAAAATCAAGGAAAAAAACATGAAATGCTCTAAGATTCTCTTGAGGGTCACCATGTGCATTAAAAATTGGTAACTAGGGGTTGAAAAAGTTAGGAGGAAGTAGAAAAGTTGAAATTATAGGAGTGAATCCAGTGTACAATCATAAAGTAGAATCTAAAGATGGAGACACACAAAAAGTAACTTGTTGCAACCGATTAATCTATGCTTTGATATCTTTATATAGGAAGCTAAATATTTAGTGGTAGTAGAAGGAACTATTATGGTAAAATCACAACACCCCTAATTTCTCACAAATAAATGGGTGAAAAATTCAATGTGATTTTTCAAACATGGAGTTATCCCAGAGTGTGGGACTTTGAAATTAGGATAATTCTTCGGAGAAGGTCGGCTTCCTATCCTATCTTAGTGCCAACTACACCAAAGTGCAGAGAGTTGCATAACTAATCCTAATCTAATATTTTCAAGGAGACAAAGATAGAGGAAATGCATGAAAATTAAGACCTACTCTAAGGGAAGGTGATGGACTAAGAAGGATGTTGAACAACTTTGTAAAAATAAATGCAACACTATCGAGAACCTTGCAATGAAAACAACAAAAATACATAATAACCTTGCATGCGATGAAGGATCGAAAGATGCAATAGAAAATAGAATATACGGTTTGAAACATCCACAGAGATATTATTTTATTTCTCTCAAAGATGATATAATGTTAGGAAATCTTTATAGTGCTCATTTTATGTTATATTTTATGCGGGGTAAATACTATTCATTGTTTGTAATTTTGTATATGTGAGTTGTAAATGAGTTGTTATTATAACAACTCATATATTTGATATATTGTTATGTGTGGGTTATGTGAGCTATACTCACCCCACATAATTAGGTTTGGTTGAGATTTTGTAGTTGGAAAGACTCCTTAAAATTAGGATGTCTTTTTCCTATATATATAGTGTTTCTATATTCTGTAAAACAACCCGAATCAATTGAATTCATAATATCATTATTCGAGTGATTATTATTGTGCAAATTTAAGGTTGTTCTTAGATTTGGTATAGAGTAGGGTAATGGAGTTCTAAGTATTTTTTAGAGGCAGATTCAAAGCATTTAACTATCATATCAGTCTTGTCTCCTTGCATTTTTATCTTCTGACAGCTTAGTTTATTCAAAGATTTGAGCCTATGATCTGCATGTTGTAGTAATAAATACAAGGTGCATATGTCTTCTGAAGATGCCATAGACCCATCGATTTACTCTTGCAGACCATCGATTCACGATGTCATAAGGAGATGATTGATTATCAACTGTCCATGCGCTCTTTCTAGTCAAATTATTTTGCAGTATTTTACACCCAATACACATCTCAATATGGATCGACCTTAATAGCATTTGCATCAATCCAACAATAAGCCTATGTATAATTCATGGATTCTCAAGTACACTGGCTAATGAGGCTTTGTTAACATGAAGCTTTGGATGTGGTTACGGTTTTGGAGAACGTGAAAATTTTGATCCATACGATGTTACTGTGAAGATACAGTCATTTGGCCATGTTTTTATGCACCAGACATAACAATGTTTCCTATTGAAAAGCCACCGAATCATGCTTACATTAAATTAAACTATGGAAATTTATTCCCATGGTTGCAATATAAAGAAAAGGTGTGTATAATTCCTTCAGTCGTTGATGCGTTGAACATGCAGTCCTACATTGTCTCACTCTTTTGTTCAGAAAGCTAGATCATGGAAGTGTATTTCTGGTAAATTCAAGCTAGTCCCTGCACATTGAATTTTATATTGCATTGGCTTTAACATCGATTGACTAGTATTTTGGATTATTCCAAATGAATTCAATTGTGGCTTGCCTGTGAAGAATTTGATTGCATTCATGTTGGTTTCATACCTCTCACCTCGGTTAGGCCTCAATCAGATCACCCCATATTGCACTCAGATGTGTGTTGTCAAACCAACTTAGAATCCATCTTCTGGATCACCATACAACTTGATACAGAGTTTTGTTCTCATCAGATAAGTTAAAATTGTCATCTGGTTATGTTGTGGTCATAGTATTTTGATATACAAATTGTTTTCAAAATTTTATTTAGTCATCCAAATCCATACAAAAGTTATTGTATGTCGTTTAGTGTCAAGTGCCAAAAGAGTCGATGTGTAGTCCTCTTGCCCATTTCTAACAATTGAGTCTTTGTGTTTAGAGTCTTTTATTAAAGAGAACAATATTCTTATGGTATTGTAATTGTAATTGTGTCATTGTAAATATAGATAAATATATATATATATATATATATATATCTTGGACGTAATTTCGGTGGTAACCGATGTCAATTTTTTTATTTTATTTTTATTTTTATCATGGCTAAGTTGAATCAAATTGAAAAATTTGAAGGAAAATATTTTTACACATAGCAGTTAAAACTCAATTGTTATTAATAAATAAAGACTTGTGGGAGATTGTGGATGGTAAAGCAAAGAAACCAAGAGATACAGATGAAGTAGTGATATGGGACATCAAAGATCGAAAAGCCATAGAAATAATTGGATTGGTGTTATCTGATGTGTATTTGCATCAGATAGATTTATCAAAATCCTCAAATACAATTTTGAAAACACTAAACAAACTATTCAGATCATAAGTAGGAAGCAAAGAAGTAGCACTAAAACAAAGTTTGTTCAGACTCAAAATGGAGGAAGGTGACACCATAGTGGTACATATAAGTAAGTTTTGTTCTATATTAAAACAATTAGCTAGAATAAAAATATATGTTCCGATGAAGAGGTAAAAGTAGTTTTACTTAATAACATGTCTCTTATCCATTTTAATATGGTCTTCACATTGAGCAAAATAAATCCAAGTCTAGAATACTTTATTTATTCTTGAATAGAGGACGAAATAGATCAAATACAAGTGAAACAGAAGGAAAAGTGTTCTATGGAACACATGGTAAATATGTTAAAAAGAGATCTAGTAATTCTTTCAAGTAAGGTTCAACCTCCTAGGATCCAAAGAAAAGGCTTCTTTGTCACTATTATAATGTGTCCTGGACATGGGATAATGTATTGTAAAAAAATATCAAGGGATCATTGGATGGTAAATTGAATAATAAAGATTTCATTTCTAAAAAAAAGAGAAGAAGAAAGTGATTGGGAAGTAAGATCTAGCCATTCACATGACAGAGAAGTTGATACTCAAGATAGTTAAGAAGACTTTATCTACTAAAAAGAGTGCATCTAATGAAGGATTGAGGAAAAGGAGGTTGGAGCTCATTCAACAACCTTTCATCAGTGCACCAATGATGGGGCTGCGTGAAGGTAGGCTGTGGTAGCAGTGTGTGTGAGTTTACTTTTTATTTAGAGTTTCGGTTGATTTTAGTTTTGTGTAGCATGATTCTTTTTAAATGTTCGTACTATGTGTTGAATAAATGAGATCTTCACATTGAGGGGGAACCAAGTCTCAATGTTCCATTTTTCAGATTTTCCTTCTTTTCAAAGTGTGTAGTTTTTCCTACATAATTCCCTTAAGGAAAACAAATATGGATGAGATGAGATCACAAGGTAAAGCAAAGATCATGATATTGAGGTTGTTGGTTATCCTGTAAAACCATCAATTGTTGAGGTTGTTGGTTATCCTATAAAACCATCCTTGTTAAGGTTGTTGGCTGTCCTGTAAAACCATCCATGTTGAGGTTGTTGGTTGTCCTGAAAAACCATCCACATCATGAGCTCACATGAGCGGTATCATTGCGGAAGGAAGTGTGATTATTTCTCTCCCATGTTTGCACTAAGGGGGGGAATGTTAGGAAATATTTATAGTGCTCATATTATGTTGTTATATTTACCATAGGGTAAATACTATTCATTGTTTGTAATTTTGTATATGTGAGTTGTAAATGAGTTGTTATTATAACAACTCATATATTTGATATATTGTTATGTGTGGGTTACATGAGCTATACTCACCCCACATAATTAGGTTTGGTTGATATTTTGTAGTTGGAAAGACTCCTTAAAATTAGGATGTCTTTTGCCTATATATATATATATATATATATATATATATATATATACATATATATATATATATATATATATATATACATATAGTGTTTATGTATTCGTAGAACAACCCGAATCAATTGAATTCATAATATCATTATTCGGTGTTATTATTGTTGTGCAAATTTAAGGTTGCGCTTACATATAATACATCACATTTAGTGCCAAAGGTACAAATTTTTCATTACAATGTTTAATAGGAGTTTTGAGCTCCACAAATCTCTTACATACAATAAAGAAGGGAGGGGCATATGCAAAGTGTCCAACTTTTGAAATGAGCCCCTCCTTACAATATATAGTAAGAATGAGAGAAAGGGAGAGCGAAAGAATTCAAATTCTTGCTTCAACGACCCAAAATGCATTAAAATAACCTACAACCATGATGGTTTCCAAAAAAAACGTATACCTCCATGTACTTTTCCATGTTGGGATGAAAGGAAGCCCATACCTTCATCATTTTGGTGGTAGAAATATTGAAACATTTCTCGAAAATGGTGGAATATATTTCCTCATATTCGAATTCTTAATCTCACTATGATGAGGACACCGAGAGATTTACAAATAGTTTTTTATGTGAAAATATGAGCTCCTATTCAAACATCATGGTGGAAATCAAGATGGGGGTACCATCTGCAATCAATTCTAGTGGTTGATCTACTTTTTCGGGACCTCTCACCTACATCGCACCCTCCGAAATCCAAAATTTCTTACTTTTAGGATTAAAAGCTTTGGATATTTATAATTTAGAGATCATTGTTAGTTTTCACCTTCCGGAGCTCATGAAACCTTTGAAATGTCAAAACCTTGAATTCTAAAATTCAGACTTTAAGTTTCACACCTTTTTTTTCGGATCGGGTTTCACAATTTCAGGGGTTCGGGTTTCAGGATTTCAGGGGTTCAAGTGTCGATTTTGGGTATTGTTTAACCATCGTGGAAATGCATTTCTCTCGAAATCATGAAATCCTGAAGTCTGAATTTCAGACTTCATATTTCATAATTCTCTCCTCCTGTGTGGCCCTATTCATCATTTGACCTTGTTGCAAACCTTGAACACTTGAATGTTTGAAGTATGATTTTTGACTTCGAACATTGATGTCGTTTGGACCTTTTGAGCTAGCCAATTCAGAATTTTCATCCACCAAATAATAATTCTTCCATGTCCAATGTCCAAATATTTTGGACTCAAGTGTCTCTTCAAAACATACATCCTACTAATTCCCAACACCTCAAAACTTCAAATTTCTTTGCTACAGCCTGAAATGTGAGCTCCCATGGCCGAATCAATCATTTTTTTCTCTATGTGAGTCTAATTTCACACGAGGGGAAAAATTAGAAAAACATTTAGTGATTCGCATGGGTTACTTTCCTGCTTAGGTGAAAGATCAGTTGCCTCAAGTATCCATTGGGCATGTAGTTAGAAATGATATCCCGATATTCATCTTGTATTTGAAACTTTCTCCAAACATCTTGCAAACTGTTGTCCTTGAACCCGCTCTATTTTTTTGCACTCACAATTTTCATAAGGACATCTAGAAGTTAAGATTTTGTGAGAGTGCAAAATTTTCTCGACAGGATTTTCACTGTTCCTAAAATAGAATGTTTAGAAAACTAATTTTATTTACTTTATATTTGTTTCCTTTGAAATTAGCAATTATTTCATACAAATATGAAATTCTTCTCTCTTACAACACGCACTTGAGAGGCACATTACACTACACAATGATACATCTTATGGCCAATAAAACATGTGTCGAAGGCACTTAGGGGAATGAAACCTAAACTACAACAAGATAGTGTGCATACACATTAGAGGAGTTTAAAATCCTAAAATAATATGTACAAGGGTGAGACTTTTCCTTATTTAATAGCAATGTTTGATATGGATTCCGTTAACGAGAATCAAACGTTATTATCCATCCAAAGTAAACAATTACAAGGAATTACTGCTTTTACATCCTGTGACCATGTAGGGGCCACTCCAAATGGCATCAAACTTGAAATGCTTGCTTGGTTTTTCCCGATCGTATCCCACTTTAGAAATAATTCCCCATCTTGTAAGGTTATTACCCTAGTCTTCGTATCAAATTTCCTCTTGATCATAGCTTGATCCTATTCCATTGATTGCATGGCATACCTTCTTATTTCTTCCACTTCCATAAATTCCACATACCTAGCTTCCGTAGGCTTGAAATCAAAAATTATATTTGTTTCATGAGTTCCAATGCCAAAACTCAAGTAATATAGGAAACACCACCTCTTTCCCGTAGACTACCTTGTAAGGATTTAACCATCGATATGTTTGGTGTGATCCTGTCATCCCATAAGGCTGAATTTCGATTAGTATGCCATGTACTTTGGTTTTCATCTAGATTCCTTCTAATTATTCTTATAAAATTATTATTTGTGGAGTTTACTAGTCCATTACCTTTTGGGTAATAGTTTGAAGAGGTGCTAAAGTAGATCCCATTCTTGACAGCTAATTCTATAATCTTGGAACCTAGGAATGCCAATGCATTGTTTGAAATGATAGTGGTTAGTACACCAAACCTTTTCACTATTCCTTCATAGAAATCCAATAGAATAGACCTCTTTGCTTCCTTGAGATCTACCACCTCTGTCCGAGTTGGTGAAATAGTATTTTTCTTAAAAAATACAATTATGGCCTTGGATTTAATTTTAATGGATGACCCCGATGAAGTTCAATCCCCATTACATGAACGGTTGGTCAAATTAAATTGGATGTAATGGAAGTGTCGTTAGCCTCTCGTTACATGTGAAGAAATCAAACGCCTTACACTTCTTAATTCAATTGTAATAGTCATTGAACATTATGGGCCAATAGTAACCTGCCTTCATTATTCTCGAGTGTTGTCACCCATGGATGGAAATGATCTCATTCCTCTCCATCATGAGACTATTGTAGCACCTTGTCAATTTGGCATGTTCTAATGTAACCCAATAGAACTCCATTGACGTCCTTCTTGAACAAGACACCATCAACAAGCACATATGGGATGGCTTGAAATGTGAAGTATCTCCACTTGGATTTTCTCATTTCTAGAGGGCATAGGCCTATTTGCAGGAAGTGTATCTTGTCTTTTTCCAACAAGAAATAGGAACATTAATAGTTTCTTGATCTTGACTATCCTATAGCACCAAAACAAATTTCTTTTCATTACTTTATTCATTCTTGTTGACTCAAGGATATCTATTCACATAATCCCTTCCCACGGACCAACTTATTGGCTTTTATTTCAATATTGTACTTCATGACATGAGTGATCCATCTTTCATGTTTTTTGTTTAAATATTTTTCAATAGGAATTATTTGACTTGTGCATGGGATACAAGCATTTGGATCCTATTGTCATAAAATAGGTGCTTCAATTTCATTAAACTCGTGACCACGAAAATGACATGTTTCTCGATGAAGGAATACCTAATTTCATAATCCTCCAAAACTTTCTTGAAGAAGGAAACTAACTATTTGGACCCTTCTTTGATATATTGTACTAGGATTGTAGAAATCCTATCCAAACCACCGAAGGCATAGAGCATGAAATCCTTGGAGAAGTCTGGATTGATGAGAGTTGGGACTTGAGATATAACCTCTTTGATAACCTTGAAAATTTATTAACCCAAAGTTGTCCACTTAAATTCCATATTCTTTTTTAACGTCAATGTTATTGGATTCACAAGAGCATAAAAAATTGGCACAAAGCTTTGCACGAAGTTGATCCTCCCTACAAATATGTGAATATCTTTCTTATGACTTACCAATGGAAATATTCGAATTGCTTCAACTCTTTTTGTGTCAATTGTCAATCCTTTCTTTGACATAATGTGGCGTAGAAGCTTGCCTTCATGAGCAAGGACTATGTATTTTGTGGTATTCAAAGATATCCCAAACCTCCTAATGACTTGTCTTAGATGGAAGAGGTGGTTTTTTGCATTTTTGGAAAACACATTAATGGCATCAAGATAAACAAGCACTCTTTTGTTTATCAACCCCTTGAATTACATATCCATTTCCCTTTGGAAATTTTCTCCAACTTTTGACGATCTAAATGACATTTTTTGTAGGCATATGTTCCCCATTTGGAGGTGAAATCCATTTTGAATTGGTCATCTTCTTTCACCATTATCTGATTATATTTTGAATAGTCGTTTAGGAGAAAGAGTCTTTCTTAACCGGATACCACCTATAGGATAATGGTCTTTGAGAGATGCCCTTTTCAAGTCTCGAAAGTCCACACAAAACCTTGTTTCTATGTTCTTCTTCCTCACTAGTACCAAGTTGGCAACCCAACTAGAGTGCTTGATTGGAAATATAATACTTGCCACTATCAACTTGTTTAGTGCTTTATTCTTGGAGTCTCGATGTGTGGGTTGATTGGTATTTTATTTTGCCTACTAGTCTTAGCATCCATATCTAGTTCTATTATATGGTGTGACAACTTCATATTGAATCCTCGTGAGATTGACGTAGCTCTAGGAAAAAACATCTTGAAAATCCTGGAAATTTTTTATGAAATCAAATCTTTCTTGGATAGTGGCCAGTTTACCAATTTGGAGTGTTTTTCCTTCACCCACTTTAATTGGTTCTAAATCTTCACCTTTGACTTGTAAGTTGGATTTCTCTGTACAAATTTAATCATTTACATTGAAGATAGACTCCAACATAACCAATCCTTTGAGGATCTTTTTTTCCGCAGTTGCACTACCTGATCCCCGTAACTGATGCTATAGTTTATCTTAATTCCTAGATAAAAATTCTACTTCCTCTTGTATAAAATTAATCATTTGTTGATCATTCTCAAATAATTCACAACTTTATTATTATCGGGACTGTTTTCCATAAAACTACATGGATATGGGGTTGTGATTTATTTCTCTTTATATTTTTCAATCACAACAATTTTTGCTCCTATTGGTGCTCAATTTAATCTCACGCTGTTCATTCAAAAATGTCTCAGTCCACATGATTTGAAGTTTTTGTCTCCCTATATTTATGTGTGAAATATTCTTCATTCATTTGGTTACCATGATCAATCCTTTCTTTTGGTCGAGGATCACATTAAGTCCATATATTGTTTTCCATTTCTCTATCCATGAGGAAGAATTTGTAATTTGGGCATGAATTTGGGTTTTCCCCTTCCTTCTAATTTTCCACAATTATGTTTTGTTTTCACTATCAATTTTTGTCCCAAAATCCACGGAAACGTGGTCCTTTCTAATTGGATACGACCCGACGGGTCTTTCTAGTGAAATTTGCCACTTGTCACATTTGTAAAAATACAAAATTGAACCCGTGGCACGGATAGTCTCGATTCCCTATTCAACAAATATGAAGTGGCAACGAAAAATTTTACTTTGACCCCAAAGAAGGAAACGTGGCAGTTTTCATGTTGTAAGCGGGAAGGCGGGTCGAAGGAACATTTTGAAGTTTCTTTCCTCTTTGTACAAGGGAGCAAAGTTATGAAATAATCCGTAACTTTGTCGGTGCCCACATCAAAAGTTAGAAGCAGAAAGGTGGGTATTTGGGGCCTTTTAAAATCTAAGGCCCACTTCAAACTCAAAGCTTGGACACATGGAGGTTTGGCGCTCATTTGAGGATCCGCCTCTAGGTCCTACCTTAGCAATTGTGCCAAGGAGAAACATGGAGGATTCCCCTGGCTCCTCTCTATACTTTAATATTTCAAACAACTTTCTAAGGCCTGTGACACGTGGAGGCCCATGCCTATTTAGGGACTTTCCCCTATACTTTAATTTTGAAGAAGTGCCGAAGTGACACGTTTTGGTTTTTGTTGAATCCTACCCATACTTAGTATTTTCAATCAGACCCTAGGAATGTGGCACCTTCCATTGGTCCTTAAAATCTTTCAACAACTTTGTTAGACTGGGACATGTGGTATGCCTGCACATGTTTAGGATCTCCACTTTTAGGCACAATATCAAAAGTGCACCAAAGCAACATGTGGAGGCTTCCGCTGGCTCCTTTTTATAATGACACTTTTTCAAAGGCCAAAAGGTAATTTTCTTGGGCCCAAGGCACATGGAAGGCCTGCATTGGTTTGCGAACTAGCCTCTGTAATTCACCTTTGCACTCGACCAACTTGGACTCACAATACAGGTATGTGGAATATTCCATGCATGGATATTCATTTCTAAGAGGTGTGAATGTAGGTATCCATGTGAGGTCACTCATTACTAAAGGTTTTTCCTCGAGGGAAAAAAGGATTGCTTGTCAAATCTAGCTATACAGAGCCACTTGAAAATGATTGAAACGGGATTTCTTGCATGACAAAATAATAGAATGATTAGAAGGATTGTTAAAAGGTTATGGCGTGGCATCCTAGTCATGGTTAAAGGTCTAAGAAATGTGATCACCATGATTTGTCCACCTAGCGACTTTGGGTGTAAATTTGTTAAACATCACTTTCTAAGAAAAATTGGTAACAAACAAATGATTCTTTGAATATTCTTATTTTTGGGGGTAAAATTTGGGATAAGTGAGTGATTGAATTGTATAAATGCAATGAGGATACTCTTTCCAATGGTCGTGGGTTTGATTCTTATGAGAAAATTTGAGAAATCCCATCTTCCCGAGAGAGCATCTCGAGAAACTCTGTTAATATATTGTGTTTTAGATTTGATCATGTTAAGATGGTTGTGAGTGTACATCCATTGAAAATCTCTGTGAATGTTCAAGAAAATTTCCTCCTTTGATAAATCTAATAGATCTCAAATTAATCCATGTTGATCTTGGGTAAAATTGTGTTTGGTTTTATTTCGAAATGTCTTTCAAATGGTTTTGATGTTTATGTTGCAATCTTATGTTAAAATCCCTCGAATCACACAGATCTCATCCTTGTGATAGTTTAGTGGCATCATAACTTTCATCATTAGAATATCCTTCATACCGTAATGAGATAAAAAATTAAAAATCACTTTACATTCATTTTTTTGATCAAGATTGTTTGTAATCCTTTGATTATATATTAGACGTGATGATCTAGGGGTCTTTAATGTTTAATTAATTTGTAGCTCGATCCTTCATGTTGAATTCTCAAAGATTGTGTGAAACCGTGTAGATCTAGGGCTCCATTGATGCACACCTTCTGGTTGAAGGAATATTTTGGAAATTCTAAAAATTATGTCTCATTAGTCTTCCAATTGTTGTAAAGGTTCTCAAAGATCTAGTGAAATCAACTTCATCTTGCTTAATCCCCACCAAAATTTTCAAATAACCATCAATCCTACCCAAAGTACCCCTGTTTTTGCTGTGTATTGTTAAATGAACAAATTCTACTACAAAAATATACAGAAGCAAGCAGGTTTTAAGTGTCTTTAGTAACCTGAACCGTGTTCAGAAAATATCTCCACTCTTTAGACGTGACAACTCGTGAGAGTTAAATTGTGGTGTATTGATCATATTTTCTCAAGGTTCCCTAAAAGTTTGCAGAGAAGGATCTCTTCATGTCCTTCATGTGACAGACGTTAAAAATGGGTCCTCTCACCCTGGTTGAAAGGCATGACCTAAAGTAGTGAGGATAGATCAAATCCTCTTATATGGTGCCTTCTATTTCTCCACAACCCGAGTTACAAAGAGCCAAATTTAATCCCTTCCCGACTATAAAATGAATTATGATTCATTTATCTCTCGAGTATCTTGTCAAACTGTGATGTTGCTTGACTTCAAGGAGAATCAATTTGGATACCAACAACATTCGGCACCATTATCATGGATTATTTGAACACCTTGGCCTCTTTTTGTGGCAACAACACCATTCTAGCACCATTACCAGGGATTATTTGAACACCAAGACCTATTTGTGTGGTACCAACACCATTCGGGCACCATTTCCTAGGATTATTTAAACACCGAGAAACTATTTGTGCGGTAATAACACCATTTTAGTGTCATTTCGGGTATTATTTGAACACTAGGACCTATTTGTGCGGATACAACACTGGGTGTGATTTTCAGGGACTATTTTAACACCAAGAACTATTTTTGTGGAAACAACACCATTTTAAAAGTGCCATTCTTTGGGACTATTTGAACACTGGGATGTATTTGTGCAAAAAAACACCATTTTGGTGTCGTTTCCGGGGATTATTTGAACACCATGACCTATTTGTGTGGCAAAAACACCATTATGGTGCCATTTATGAGGATCTTCAATTTAATTCTTATATTTTGCCTTGGTAATGTTTCTTATATGCTCTAAGTGTAAATATGTTGTTTAAACATCATCCTATGTTGAGATTTGTAAGAATTGTGCGAAGTTATAAGTTTGTGTGTAATATTTCTAGTTTCTAGTGATTATTGCACTAAATTCATATCATCAGTGGTAAATACTGGTAAAGGAAAGTTAGATCTACTAAGATTTGTAGGAATTAAGTGTTGAGAGATATTTGGCAAGTCATTTATAGTGCATTTACACAACTAAGGTGAAAATCCTTAGTGGCGACTCCATGTTGTTTTAAATTTTGATAAATACTAGTGCCTTAACCTGTTTTAAGTGAATCTGTCACTAATCTTTGCAAAGATGGAAGGAAAAAGATCTTTCTTCACTAAGGACCCTACCAAAAAGTTGTTTACAAAACTAGGAAAGAAAAATTCATAAGGAAAAAGAGTTTGGAAAATAGTTGGAGATCAGGAATCAAGAAAATAGTTATCCATTGTGGAAAGTGATCAACCTACGGTTGAGGATTACCATTCTCTTCAATTGATCTTTTGAATCGGGTAATTTTTTATATAGAATTGAATTCTCAATTGGAGAGAGGCCTTCATTTGTGTCTTGTAAGTGTGCTTCTCAGTCTGTCCCTGTATTTTCCAAAGTTGATAGGGTCTTCCATGAAATAGAGTCTTTAGAGGACATTCATTTTGAAAATTATACTGCTATGTTCCAAATACTCCTTGTCCCTCATCATTATGTTTCTCCTGTAAGATCACATCCTCAAATCAATATTTCCTAACCCCCACCTAAACCTCCATTTGTTGTCAATACTTTTGTTCCTCTAGATTTTAGAGGTATGGTTGGACATCTAAATGTGGTACCACAAGGTGTTAGAAATAGACTGCCTAAATTTCAAGGTAACAATGCTATCACTCGCGATCAGCATTTAAAACTTTTTGTCAATATGATGGAAGAATTTGAGATTGAATTTGAGGATGTGTATATAAAACTATTTATTCATACTCTTGAGGAGGATGCACATGACTGGTATAAGTATTTTCCAGATAAATCAATAGATTCATGGACAGAAATGAAAAATGCTTTTAGATTGCAATATGGGAATAAGACAGATCCTAGGTTTCTTTTGTCTGAATTTGAAAATATTAAAAAGAATCCTAATAAATTTGTCTATGAATTCTATACAAGGTTTGATAAGACCTTAAATAGGCTACCTGTAATCTTGAGGCCAAGTGATGTTTCCTATCTGATAAAATATTTTGATGCTTTTGACAAAAAGGCTTCCTATTATTTAAGGAGAAAACCCATGAACTTTGAGGAGACCTTCACCATAGATTTTCAGATTGAAAACAATATAAAATTAGTTGGTAAGCCTCATAAGAGGGAATATATCAAGCTAATCAATCTAGAGGATCCTTAGTCACGTAATTCTCGTGGACCTAGAAGAGGATATAAAAACATTGGTTGGAGATGTTAAGGAGATGTCTTATAAATTGGCTAGAGAGTAGAAGGGGATTGGACATGGTTCCCAAGGTCGAATAAGCCAAAAGGTCAAGAAATATTTGAAAATCATCCCGAGAGGTGATGATAGATCAAATGACAGGGGTAAAGGGCTAGTGCAATCAAGAAATAGACAACCCCAACCCCAAGAAAAAGATTGGTGCTCGATCCTTTAGCTACCAGAGTTGCTTACTATGGAAGAAGCCAATGAAATTGAGTGGTGTGAGAGACGTTTCTTGCCACATGTCCCATGTGATGAATACAAAGAAGTCGAGGAAGTTGACGATGACACTGATGATTATCTGTGCATGATGGGGTGCACTATAAGCTCATAGAAAGGAGCAACTTTGACTAAATTAATTAGTGTCGAATTCTTTGTAGATTTCTGGGATTACATTCATTGGGTATTAGCCCTTCCTCCCTCTCATACTTTTGAAATATATATGGTACAAGCTTTTGAATTACCTAATAATTATTTTGAATACTTAAGGGAATTAATGATTAAAAAGTATGATGGAGGAATCCCTTCTGAGGAGGATAAGTAGTTATTAATGAATGTTGTGGTTGCCCAAGAAAAATAATATAAAACTAGGAGTAAAGTTGTCAAAGGGACAGGACCTCAGGCCAAACCAAATACTCCAATTCTCACCAATATCCCAAAAGAAACTCCTAAGAAAGATACATATGGAAAAGGACTTATTTCCCCAAAAATAAATGGTATCCTCGCCATGCTCGGGACCGTGAAAAATTCTTTGTTGTGAGATGATTTTTTCAGTCTTCCTCCAAATGCTTCATTGCCCAAATACGTTCCTTATGATATTGCCCATGTCTTGAGTTAGATAAATATTTTTGTTCCAATTGTTGAGCTACTTAGGATTCTTGAGCACAAGAAAATGGCCTTAGAATATTTGGGATTGGAAGAAAATAGATTACCCAAGGCGAAATGTAAATAATGTTGAGGCTCCTCCTACCATTGTAGAGATGGAAAAACCCCAAGTACTGGAAGAACTAGGTGAGCCACTTGAAGTATATTTGGGAACATCCTTGGTTGAGTCCCATCTGAATGTAGATCCATTTTTCACTACTTTGATTATTAGGGATAGGCTTTTACACAATTGTATGTTTGATTATGGAGCATCATGCAATGTTATGCCTATTGATGTCAAGAATGAATTAGATATAAATGTGACATCGATTATGGGAAGTGCGCTTCCATAGATTCCAGAGAGGTGCCAGTGGTTGGATATGTAAAGGTTTTGATAGTGCAACTTGTAACCTACCCAGAAAGAACTTAAAACTAGATGTTGTTATTGTTGATTTTCCTACCAAATGGGGAATGTTGTTATTAAGAAAATGGGACGCTAGTGTTGGTGGGAGTGTGCAAATGGATATGTATTTTGCCACTATACCTATTGAGGGCAGCCTTGTAAAGTTTTATGGTGAAAATAAGATGCTACATCTCATCATGATGATTCCTATAATGCTTCCTATGAAGTGTTATACACTAACATTAATGTTGATAACTTTGTTGGATTTGCTGATGGTAAAGAGCACAAAATTATTCAATGCAAGTATCTTAAAAAAGTAGGTTCTCCTTGTACTTTGTTGTTATATGGGACTTTCTCTAAATTTGGAAATGGTGGTTGTATTGTTCTGATATCTCTAGGCTAGGAAGAGTTTTTTTCTTTTAAACTCAACTTTGAGTGCACTAACAATATTGCAGAATATGAAGCATTGTTATTGGGTTTAAGAATTGCTTGGAAATATGGTGTTAGAGACATCATTGTTAAAGGAGATTCAGAGCTAATTGTCAAGTAGGTTAGAAAATTGTATGCAACAAAAAATCAGAGAATGAAGTAGTATAAACATGCAAGTCTAGGATTTCATTGAAATTTTTGACTCCTTCAACATAATACATCATGATAGGAAGTACAATACTCTAGCAAACAAATTGGCCATATTGGGGTCAAGATTTGAAAATGTATCTGTACCCCTATTGTGAGTATAATTTTGTGATATTAACTAGTTCATTTGTTCCGACAATGTTAAACACTCGGAAATTATTCCAAGATGATGCCTAGGTGTAAAGGTTTTTGCGGTAACAAGGAGAATTTTCCAATCAATGTATATATTGGGAGCCAATAGTTCGTGTGGCTGATGGAAAGGAAACTTTATTTGGCAAGGATATTATTTAGTTGAAGACGAATACTATTCCTAGAGGGTTGGTTTCACTAGAATCAAATTTTGATAATGCTGACTAAATTTTAAATAGACACATGTCAACCTCGCGAGATGTTGAAAAACTTGACCTAGGCACAAAGAATAATCCTAAAAAAATATGGTTAGATAGAAACTTGGATGGAAAAGAGAAACAATCATATGACCAGCTGTTAAATATGTATCAGAACTACTTAACATGGTCATATCTAGTATGGCAGGGATTTGAAACATTTCGCTCACTAATTTCTCATAATCAAGGTGCACATCATTATATAGTGTATAGTTTTTTGTTTTTGTTCTACTTTTATGTTTTTCTGTTTCGATTTGTCCTAGTCGCTGGTGAGCAATTTTTGTTGGTTTCTCAGTTCGTATTGGGGGATTTTGTCATTGTTGTTCTACTCTACAAGATTTTCTTGACTTCGTTGACCAATCGATTTCTAGCACATGGTCTATTGTTCTTGTGGAACTCATAGAGAGTTCCCATCCCCGATCTAGTGCTGATGTTGGTGCTCAATTTAATCTCACCCTGTTCATTCAAAAACATCTAAGTTCACATGATTTGAAGTTTTCTCTGTCTTCCTGTATTTATGCATGAAATCTTCTTCATTCATTTGGTTTCTGTGATCAGTCCTTTCTTTTGGTCAAGGATCACATTAATTCCAAATATTATTTTATGTTTCCATGTCGATGAGGAAGAAGTTGTAATTTGGGCATGAATTCAGGTTTTCCCATTCCTTTTATTTTTCCACAATCATGTTTTGTTTTCCTATCAATTTTTGTCCCAACATCCGTGGAAAAATGGTCCTTTCTAATTAGATGTGGCCCGGATTGTGTCTTTTAGGTGAAATTTTCCACTTTTTTCACGCGTTTGTGAAAAATACCAAATTGGCCATGTGGCCCTAATAGTATCCGATTAGTTATTCATCAAATATGAAGTGGCAAGGAAAAATTCTTACTTTGACCCAAAAGGACACGTGCTAGTTTTTCATGTTACAAGCGGGAAGGCAGATTGGCGGAACATTTTGAAGTTTTTTACCTCTTTGTACAAGGGATAAAAGTTATGAAATAACTTGCAACTCCGTCGAGGCCCACATCAAAAGTTAGAAGTGGAAAGGTGAGTCACCAAGGCCTTTTGAAACTCTAAGGTCCGCTTAAAACTCAAATCTTGTACACGTGGAGGGCTAAGACTCATTTGAGGATCTCGCCTTTGGATCCTACCTTAGAAGTCGCGCCAAGGAAACACATGAAGGCTTCCCCAGATCCTCTCTATACTTGAATTTTTCAAGAAAATTTCTAAGTTCTGGGACACGTGGAGGGCCCGCGCCTATTTGGGGACCTACCCCTATACTTTACTTTTGAAGAAGCACCGAAGGGACATGTGGAGGTTTCCACTGGATCCTACCCATACTTATATTTTTTTAACGGTGAAGAAACTTTCTCGGACCCTAGGCACATGGCACCTTCCACTGGTCCATAAAATCTTTCAACAAATTTGTTAGACTGAGACACGTGGTGAGCCTGCGCTTGTTTAGGATCTCCACTTTCGGGCACCATATCAAAAGTGCACCAAAGAAACACGTGGAGGATTATGATGGCTCCTTTTTATATTGAGATTTTTTCAAAGGTCAAAATGAAATTTTATTAGGCTTTTAGGGCATGTGGAAGGCTTGCACATGTTTGGGAACTTGCCTCTCGTACTTCACCTTTGTAGTTAAACTAAGAAAACACATGGATACTTCCACCGATTCATGTTTCCACTTGGCCAACTTGGACTCACAAAGATAGGTATGTTGAATAGCACGTACATAGATATTCATTTCTAAGAGGCACAAATGCAGTACCCATGTGAGAGCACTCATTTCTCAAAGGCGTTTCCTCGAGGGACAAAAGGATTTCTTATCGATCCAGCTATACAGAGCCCACTGAAAATGATTGAAACAGGATTTCTCTCATGATAGAATAATGTAATGAACAAAAGGAATGTCAAAAGGTTATGGTGTGGCATCCTAGCCAAGGTTGAAGGTCTGAGAAATGTGACCAGTTCATGATTTGTCCACTTGGCGGCTTTGGGTGTAAATTTGTTAAACATCACTTTCTAAGACAAATTAGTAACATGAAAAGGATTCCTCGAATATTCTTGTTTTTGGAGGGAAAATTTGGGATAAGTGAGTGATTAAATTTTATAAATGAAACGAGGATAATCTTGCCAATAGTTAGGGGTTTAATTCTTAAGAGAAATTTTGAGAAAGCCCATCTTCTTGAGAGACCATCCGAGAAACCTGTTAATCTCTTGTGTTTTAGATTTGATCATGTCAAGATGGTTGCGAGTGTACAAGCATTGACAAGCTTTGTGATTATTCAAGAAACTTTCCCCGTTGATAAATCTAATAGATCTCAAATTAATTTGTGTTGATCTTGGGCAAAATTGTGTCTCTGCTCTTATTGCGCAGAATGTCTTTCAAATGGTTTTGAGGTATCTCATACAATCTTATGTTCAAATCCCTCATAATCACATAGGATCTCGTCCTTGTGATAGTTTAGTATCATTAGCAATTTCATTATGAGAAGATCCTTTATCCTGTAATGAGATAAACAATTTACAATCACTTTATTGTCATTTTGTTGATAAATATTATCTCGTAAGCCTTTGAGTGTATCTTAAACGTGAGGAGCCAGGATCTTTAATGTTTAACTCAATATTTAGCTCAAGCCTTCATATTGAATTATCAAAGTTTGTGTGAAACTATGCAGATCCGGGGCTCCATTGACGCAAACCTTCTTGTTGAAGGAATATTTTGGCTATTCTGAAGCATTTTGTCTGTTAGTCTTCCAATTTTTGTAAAGGTTCTCAAAGATTTGGTGAAATCAACTTCATGTTTCTTAATCCCCACAAAATTTTTAAAATAACCATCAATCCTACCCGAAGTACCCCTATTTGTGTTATGTATCCACAAATGAACAAATTCTACTACAAAAATATACAGAATCAAGCAGGTTTTAAGTGTCTTTAGTAACATGAACCGTGATAAGAAAATATCTCCACTCTTTAGACATGATAACTCATGAGAGTTAAATTATGGTGTATTGATCATATTATCTCAAGGTTCCCTTGAAAATTATACAAAGAAGGATCTCTTGATGTCCTTCACCAATAGAGGTTACAAAACATGTCCTCTCACCCTTGTCGAAAGGCACAAACCTAAAGCGGTGAGGATAGATCAAAACCTATTATATGGTTCCATCCATTTCTCCACCACCTGAGTGATAAAGAACAAGTTGTATCCCTTTCCCGATACAAAACAACTTCGATTCATTTGTCTCGAGTGTCTTGTCAAATATGTGATGTTTCTCGGCTTCTAAGGGAGAATGAATTCAGATACAAATAGCTCCTACTTCTGCAAGCCTATCCGCAATCGCATTCTTCTTTCTAGGTATGGATTCGATATTGATTTCTTCAAAGTCATCAATGACATCCCACACCCTATTTATGTAACTCTTGAGTATTTCATTTCTTTTGGCATGTTGTCCTCTCGAATTTTTAACAAGAAACTCGCTATCCCCGAATTCCTACAAATTTATTATGCCTTTTTCCTAGCCTAATGAAGTCCATGGATTAGAGTTTTGTATTTTCTGTGTTGTTTGAACATTTGAACTAAAATTTGAAATCAAAATTTTTTTGATGTTATATGCTAAAACAAACATTGCACCTCCTCTAAAGCACCTTGTCTTCTTCTCGAACCACCAAAAACAAACCGCCACACTTCATTTTCATTCTTATCTTCCAGATTGATGAGGCTAGGAATGGGTGAATTCCTTCGTGTACACAATATAATACTAATTTAGATTCCTCCATTTCTTTGTAAGGATCAAAAAAATGTTTTCTGTTATCCCAATAATCTAGATTCAAATTTTGAATGCCTTCAACCGTACTACTGCTTCTGGATCATTCAAACATACTTCCTAATAAAAGGGTGAGCAATTTGCATTTATAATACTTGTTACATAAGGCTCAATGTGGAAATTGGAAATAATCTCTAACCTATTTTTTTCCTTTTCTCCATACCTCATCCTAAATAGCATGTGAAACCAATCTATAGATAAGTATCCACCAAATTTGGATCTGAAGTCCCTTGATAGACACAATGCAAAGAGTTGTAGAAGGTCAATTACTGACACATCTTACAAAACTGTGACATTTGGGCAAGCATGTGGTGTAGTACTTAACCCTTTGATGACTCCAACTATTCCCATTGTTATTCCATCAAGTTGTACCAATCCTTTCGAGACTGGATCATACTTGATTCCCAATTGATCAACTATTTGTTTTAGCGTTATTAAGCTACTTGTCCTCGTATCAATCATGCAATTAGGTACCAAGTATTTTCCGACAATCAATGACACATAGAAAGGTGTGCTAGAATTTGAGGATTGTAATAAATATAGATTTAATCAACTTAAATATTATATAATGTTACAATAAATATTTAAATAAACATTACATCATAACATAAGTAAATAAAGAAATACTTACAGGAAATAAATAACACATGTGACACAATATTTATAGTGGAAAACCCCAAAAGGGTAAAAACCACTTTGAAAATAACCTTTTACTTTAGAGAACTTATTTTACATCTAGTAAGATCACCTCCTCCTTAAAACCCTATTTACCAAGGGTAAAACCAAATCACTTGATTTGCACACCTTTGATATATTTCCTAAATATATCAAATGAGGACCTAAAGTCCTTTTTATATAAGGTGATCGGGTATGTCTCCCGACCCACCTTTTCAACCTAAATGGTTGACACATATACCTAGGTGAGTGTATTTAATAAATATAAACATAAATGATTCACATTATTAAATACTTACCTAATGTATATTACCTAGGTATGAATATTTAATAATAGAAAAGTATTTCATATTATTAAATATTTAACCTATATAATAGTGATGGACCTAGTTTAATTAAGGGTTGGCAAGACCACTTAATCATTATGTTCCAAAGACTCCCCCTTAATGTTAAGTGGGATAACATATGCCAATAGATTACCTGCCCGTGGTACACTACAGGATTTACAATCCTTAAACCATAAAGGTTTTAGGCTAGCATATCGGGTGAAGGAATTATAACACCTTCATCATACTCAAGTTACCTTTTGGTACAAAAGGATTTGGAATCCTAAATATCATCCCATGATCAGTGGCTAAGTATGATTTGTGAGTTTTACATATTCTCACAGTGTTCTTATAAAAGGTTATTGAACCCAAGAATATAGGAGCCTTTTATAACCAAGGACCTCCTTAACAATATGCTTGTACTAGATGTTTACCAATAAACTCAATAGCACTAAAGAGTTTACTAAATACCACATTTAAGATCTTTCTACACTTATTTCTAAAAAAGAAGCCGAGGAGGTATACATGCCCAAAGGTCTTTTTACACTTTCCCGAAGGTCTTTTTACAAATGCCCGAAGGTCTTTTTACAAAAACCAAGTTCCATTAGGAGGTGACATTGTCATGCACACTCCCCCTCAATGGAAACTCGACAATCCAAGATTTTCATGAAAGTGACAAAACTTTACAACACTCAGGGGCTTTGTGAAGATATCAGCAACCTACTCTTCAGTCAACACGAACTTGAGATCTATCTCACCACTTAGCACCTTCTCACGGATGAAGTGTATATGTATCTCAATGTGCTTCATCCTCTGATGTTGTATTGGATTATGTGCAAGAGCTATGGTGCTTTGGTTGTCGTACAAAACAAAGGAAAACTACATGGATCCTTCATCTTTATCTCATCGAACAACCTCTTTAGCCATAGAGCCTCTTTTGTAGCTTCCATTGCACTTATATACTACAAACGTTAAAGAGATAGAAACATTGGCTGCTTTTTTCTGCAACAAGTAATGGCACATGCACCAAATTTAAACACATAACCAAAAGTAGATTTTCTATCCAATACATCACCAACATGATCAGAATAACAAAATCCATATAATTTATTATTTTCATTCTTAGTATAATGCAACCCATAATTGATTGTACCTTTAATATATTTAAGAATCCTTTTTACAATATTCCAATGAACTCGTGAAGGTTCCCTGAATAAACCTAGAAGCAATTCCTACTGCATAGGAAATATATGGTCTGGTGATAGTGAGATATATCAAACTACTAACTAATTTCTTATATAAAGTAGGATCAAAATTTTCACATGCAGGTTTAGGATCAATTTTTCAGTCCAACTTCCATAGGAGTAGAAATTAGTTTACAATCCATCATGTTAAACTTTTCAGTACATTGGTTACATATTGTACTTGAGAAACAAAAATAGAATGTTTATCTTGAAATACAAACATGCCAAGAAAATGATGTAATAGACCTAAATCAGTCGCTTCAAAGTATTGTTTCAATTTTTCTTTAATTCTACAAATTAAAACAGATTATCACCAAATCATAGGAAAATCATCAACATATATACAAAAATGATAATATGTGATCCTTCTTTCTTAATGAATAGATCATTATCAAAATAAAAATTAGCAAATCCTAACTGTTTAAAGAAAGAATTAATTTTTGCATACCAAGCTCTAGGAGCTTGCTTTAAACCATTCCAGGTTTTTTTCAATTTACAAACAAAGTTTTCTTTTACCAGCTTTCTTCAATTCCTTTAGGTTGATACATGTAAAGTTATTCTTTTAAATCACCATTCAAAAAGACATTTTCCACATCCATTTTGTGGATTTTCCACCAAAATTAAGTGGCACTTGCAAATAAGGTACTAACAATACTCATTTTAGGTATGAGGGAAAATGTCTCAACATAATCAATACTGTGTTTCGAGTGAAACCTCTAGCAACAAGTCTAGATTTATGTTTTTCAATACTACCATTTGTATTATATTTTACTTTGTATAACCACCTAGACCCTATAATACTTATTTTCTCTGGAGGTGGAACCAACTCCTAGGTTTGATTTTGAATTAGGGCTTCAAATTATTACTTAGTTGACCCCCATATTGTTGCACTGTATTAGTGAGGACTTTCTCATGCCTATGGTTTGATCCATTTGAGTTAGACCAATTGACCATTGTAACTTGCAACAAGTCTCATTGTCCTGGGATTTCAAGTTACTCACACATGGAAATTCTTATGTGCATTTTCCTCATCTAATCTATGATGTTGAAAGGGGATAGATTATGATTTTTTCACCCCTTACTTGGAAAAACATTTTCTAGAGATTCAATAGACACATGTGCTACTACAATAGATGCCTTAGTTTGATTTGGTACATTTGGAGCTGTATTTGATCTACTAACTCCTTATTGTGTAGGAGTGGGTTGAGAAATAACTAGATTAGATGGTTGTCCCTTCTCTATGTTCCACGTCTTTAACCATGTATTAAAAGCCACATCTTGGAATGGAGGTTGATTAACTGCACAAAAGTCTTTTGTTTTCCAATTGACCAAATTGTTTTCCATTAGAGGTGCCTCGTGTTGAGTTTCTTACTACCGATTTCTTTCCTCACTTAGTTCTTAGGACACACCAATGGTGTACACCATTAGAGACTCGATTAATTACACCATTGAAACACATTGATTGATTATGATGTAGATTGCATAGGTAACACCACTCATACTCCCATGTGATATTATTTTCTGTTGATACCAAGGATCTTGATGTTGAAACTACATTTGGATCATATGGTCATAATAGTCAGTAACCCGAGGTTTTCCTTGGTTTAGGTTTTGATTTGCAGCCTGAGTTGGTGGTTTATTTTGTTTATATGGGGGCCTAGAATGATACTAATTTTGAGGCTAATACGGTCTATAAATATGAGCTTGTTGTCTCTTGATAGTTACTAACTCATTCAATAGGTTCTCGTAGTTGTTTCATTACCTATTATAGATCTTTAAAAGTACCTTGAAGAAGTGGAAGCCTCATTATTGCTTTGATTCCTAGGGGCTGGAATGAGATTAAATTCTAGCGTTTGAATCATTTTAGAGTTCCCATTTCTAGATAGAGAGGAATACGAGGCCTAGGTGCTAACTTATGTACTTGAATTAGAGAGGTCTCCACCCGATAGCTATGTTGTAAGTTGTTGGCAGCATTGTTCCTCCCATTGATTAGATTATCACAGACATGTTAGAATTAAGGGCCTTCAAGAAGAGAGGAATGCTCCCTCAGAAGTTTTCCTTACAGATATTGGAATCCTATCCATTTCCATTGGAAATGGAAGTTAAAATATGTCATTTGTTCGTTTGAATCTCACGTGATCGTTGTCAATTGATCCAATAAATACATATTATCCGCCCTCTTTCCAAACCTGGTTGTAAAGAGCTGAAAACAACTAATTCCTATTTTGAATAGACCCTATTATTAAGGTCCTAAGGCATTGTTAGGTCTTTCCTTTGTAAGAGGAAGATAACAATTTGTCTGCAACATCCATCTAACTAATTTTGTGAATTACAAAGACATTTGCAATGTCTTAGATGTGGTCAATAGGTGTTGTGTGATTTTATCCCATGAAGCGGGGATGTATTTCAATCCTACAATCGGGACTTCTTTTTAGCATTTAGGGAAAGTGGAATACTACCCGTGAAGTTGAAAAAGTTATTTTTAGTATTTTTGGTGGTTGTTGATTTGCCAATATGATTGGTCTAAGGACTCTAGTTGATTGGAAAAAGGTCTACCATGTGGAGGTGTAGATAATGTCCTATTAGGTGGAGATGGTGATATTTGTGGTCTTATTCCTCTTCTCCCTCTTCCCACAAATAGTTATAGGTAGAAAAATAGTCCCTCTTCTCTAGTGTCAAACCTAGTTTGAACTCTTCTCATGTACTTTGGCAAACTATGTTGCTACACTACTAAATTATATCCCTTCGTAGTAGCCGATGTGTTAGGAAATGATCCTCTAAAGGATTTATTTTTCCAAGTCACACGCCAAGCTTGACATGATGAGAATGAAAATTTGAACGACCTATATATTTGATCTTTTAGAGGTTGAAATTTTCTTTTAACTAACAAATCCCAAAATCTTGAAATGCAGAGATTTCCAAACCGAAAAACACCTAAATGTCCGAAATTAAGGGAACCCTCGAAATACAAAATCAAGAAACTTTTGAAGTTGGAATTAAAGAAGTTCTTAAATCGGAGGAATTCAAATATAAAATCCTAAAATTTTTGAATGTCCGAAATCTAAAAATGGAAAAAACATTGAAATATCACAAGTAAAAATTTCAAAAATATAAAAATACCCTTTTGAAGATTAGGTCTTGATCTATCAGCTGATGAAATTTTTAATTGTTTTGAACAATTTAAGCCCTTGAAAATTTATTTTGTAGTTCATCTTGAGAATTGAAAATTCCATAATTGGAGAACTTGTAATTTTCACGCCTTAAAAATGATGAAAATGCCTTCAAAGCTCGAGGAAAAGACTTCTAGTCCCACCAGACATGCCAAAATTGTTATGGAAAAATCACAACACCACTTATTACAAGTAAATGAATGGTTGAGGAATTCAGTGTGATTTTTCAAACATGGAGTTATCGCAAATGGGACTTTGAAATTGGGATAACTCTATGGAGAAGGTTGACTTCTTATCCTATCCTAGTTACAACTATTCCAAAGTTTAGAGAATTGCATATCTAACCCTAATATAATATTTTCAAGGAGACAAAGATAGAGGAAGTTCATGAAAATTAAAACCTACTCTAAGGTAAGGTGATGAACTAAGAAGGATGTTGAACAACCTACAAAAATAAATGTAGTACTACCAAAACCTTGCATGCAATGAAATATCATAGAGGGGTAAGTGCATGAAGTTAATGGACAAATATAGGGTCATCCGTGGACATCATATTGCAAAAACAACGAAATCTCAACTTATAGGGATTATTAGCAAAATGTGCACTCAAAATTAGAAAAATTTGTATAAATATGAATCATAGAATTCAGAATCTAGTTTCTAAAATACTAATTTAAAAAAAAATGGACAAGTTTAGCTATATTAAACACTTAAAATTATATGAATTAGTTTTTTTTTTTTGAAAAAACTTATAAGATTGTTGTCTATTTGCCCGTATTTTGGATGACCAAATCTTGTTATTTTTTTTTCCTTTGGTGAAACATTAGATATAGTTGTCTATGTTGGGATGGATTTTATTTTGTATTTTTTTGAGTAATAATTTTTTTAATGAATTTTTCCATGAAAGTGGTCTGAAAATATTTAGAAAACAGAGCACTTTCTCGCTTGCCCACCATAATTATATCAAAAATATCAAAATCAAATATATATATATATATATTTTGAACGTGTATATAATTTTTCCACACTTGTAATGGTATAATTTTTATCACATTTTGATAAGTGAAACAAAAGTTACAGATCTTAAATGTAGACATGAACATTCATGGGAAAAAATGTCTTAAAGACCTATTGTTAGTAAAAACTATAAAATGATATTTATCTTATTCTATTCACTTTAAAATCAATATTTCTATGAAGCTAACAATCTCCCCTACATGATGGCACCTTTTTTTTGAAATGTTTTTAGTTTTTTAGCATGGTTCAAGTATTTGGAAGAGAAGATTTGAGGTTTTTTGACCTTTTACACTTCATAATCACCTTCCATAGCTTTGGTTGGGGAAAAACAAATATTTCCCAAGGCTTAGGTTCGGCAGATAGATCCATGATCGTGGTTTATAAAGTGCGATCGTGGTTTTTTTAACACAAACCATGAGCACGCTTTATAAAATGTGATCACAGTTTATAAAGCTCGCTGTTCATAAATCATATTTACACACATCCCAATGTCTAAATTACCATGTGATTTTTACTCTCTGACCTTACCGTATGAATTACTGTAGAATGCTATCTTTTTCTGCACATTTTTCTCATCACCGGAAGTAAAACATCATGGGAGATAAGAAACGAAGTCAAAAAAGGAAGTCATTAAGTAAAAAAACACCACACAAATTAGAGGCCAACAAAATTCAAAATGTTGAGTGAATGCGGAAACTTCGTGAAACAAGAAGAGGTTCATCTTCAACCCCAACTATTGTAAGCAATGAAGAACCAGGTAATGTTTCTACTGTCAATGTTGAAGTTGAATTAATTACTCGTGATGAAGATGTTTTTACTGTCAATGTTGAAGAAGAATTAAATACTCATGATGTAGCAAATGTTGAAATTGAAGGAGACAATGAAAATGTGAATAAGGAAATTCATGTTGAAACTGTAGACAGGAAAAATTTGACAAAAACACCTCCTAGGATTTTACGTAAGAAACCTAATTTTTTTATTGAAATTGATGAATTTTTTTGAAACCAATGTCTGACAAAATTTCTAAATGACAAATCAGAAGAAAAGCCATTGAAATTTGGGATAATCATTTTGAAATTTTAAATGATTCCCAAAGATGTCATTTGTTGGTTAGTTTGATGAAATTGATTAAAATGAGACCTACATTAAACACCTTAGGATTGACAACATCTAATATACGTGGTCAAACCTCTACAATTGTTGAAAACCTTCATGATGCATATCACATTGTTGGTGTCAAGAGACACACTAGGGATAGTAATATTGTGTGTTGTGTACTTGCTACTAGTGTTGTAAGTGAATCAATTAAAAACAACGTTTGATTATGCAAACAAGTGAATGTTGCAAGTTAATCGAAAAACTCTAATGAAAGCAATTGAAAGACGTAATATCCTTCAATCACTCAATAACACCAATTTTTGGGCATTTTCTACTAGAGCACCGCGTAAGGACAAAAATAATTCTGATGCTATAAGAGAAGTTATTAAATTTTGGCATGATAACACTAGAGTTTCACCTAATACAAGAGATGTTATAAAATGGAGAGTTGGTTCTACTAATTGTGAACCACATCCAAAGAATTTCTTAGATATGAATCAAACTCAATTTTTTCATAATTTTGAACAAGAGAATCTAGAAATTAAAATTAGTCAACATTTTTTTGAAATGTTGAAACCATTCTATGTGAAAATCAACCACACTTGCACCACTTGTTGTTGTAGGCAACATGTTGAATTTACGATGCATTATGCTAAATTTTTACGTATCGTTTTAATTTTCAATATGAAACTATGTTATCAGAATGTGGTGTTCAAGTTCCACCAATATCTTCTAGGGATTTCATTCCTACTATATTTTCAAAAAGAAGTTGGACAATTTTTTATAGTCAAGATTTTTAGATGGAAATCATAGTACACGGCATTCGAATGTGGTGTTCAAGTTCCACCAATATCTTCTAGGGATTTCATTCCTACTATATTTTTCGAAAAGAAGTTGGACAATTTTTTATAGTCAAGATTTTTAGATGGAAATCGTAGCACATGCGTGCAGATTACCTAAATTGGAAAGTTGCATCCATGAGAAAATTGAAGGTACAATAGGACATAATTTAGTTGAGTTTGATAAATATAAATCATTTGCATACCAATTGAAAGATGGAAAAGATTCTAAATGGTGTGAGCTAGTTACAAAAAAATGCCTGTTATCTAATTTTTGAGAAAATTTAAGGATGAAATTGTTTATGAGTATACTAGGCATACACATAGAGCGCGATGGTTGGATGAATAGTTCAAGCTATGCAAGGACACATTCATATTGGTACTATTGTTTCAGTGGTCGATATTGTAGAGAATTACACATTACAACCACAAATGGAGGTTCAATCGCAATATTACAACTTAGTACAAGTTTCCATTTTTGTGCATATAGAATTTATACATTCTCTTAACAGTACAAAGAATGATCAATTTTTTTAAGAGAGTACCACTTTTATATCAGTGATGATCGTACTCATTCTACTGAATTTTTGCAAGGGTGTTTCTAGTTATTTTATGGAAACTTGTCTGATAGGGACATCCACTTCAAACAACATTATATATGGTCAGATAATTACACGTCTCAGTTTAAGAATGCACGAATGTTTTATTGGATGAGAAGAATGCACATCAAGATGCGTGTGCAACATATTTGGAGTTTCACTGAGGATGGACATGGAAAAGGAGAGCATGATGGTGCAGGGGCATGTGTGAAAAGAGATCTTGCAAGAGAAGATTTGAAGTAAAAGATGGTGCTAAATTAAAATATGCAAAGAGCATAGTGGAATGGTGTATTGAAAACATGGCTTGAGGTTCTCAAGAAAATTCCATAGTTCGCAGATATTTTTGGTTGATAGAGGAACAACAAATTGCTAACTACGAGGATTGTATGACACTCACTGGGTCTAGTGATATGCACTCATTTTGTAGCTAAGATGCTACTTCGTGGGTCGTATGGACAAGAAATTTGACATGTTTTTGTGCATCTTGTATCAAAATTGTCACTGCCGAGTGTGATTCACGGGAATGGGTGGATGGATGGATTTGTAGGCCTCTAACTTCGCTTCCTAGTTATCAACCTCCACAAGAATTACGAATTATTTCTATAGATGAAGTTGCAACATCCAAGGAATTTGACAAAATTTCGATTTTGGTACGAAAAGGTATTTACATGGTTATTTATTTAATTTTCGTATTGAGTTATGTCCATTGAAATTTTAATATGTAATTTAAATTTGATTTGTTCAACCTTTGTTTTTTTGTAGGACACGTGTTTGTAGTAATTGCGACAGAAGACAATGAAGAAGGAACAAACTATTTCTTATGGCATTGCATAGAGGAAAGAAAGAAATTGACTTCTCTTATTATAGATGGTGAAGATATTGAGTATCCTATAGGTTAGTGGTAGTTATTGGAACTTGGCTTCAATGGTATCCATTAAAAAACTCCTATGTTTGGGTGTTTGAAGACTTTGAGACACACAGGAAAACACTCTTATATTCGCATCTAGTTCTAGTGATAAATACTCACCGTATAGATATCGAGGAAGGCCTAATAACAATATTCTTTAGAAGGTTCAAGAGTCAGATAATGAATCAATCTTGTCTGCTATTTAGAGTAGATCTGATCTTGATGGTTCATTGGAATGAATTTACAATGCTCATGTCTGGTATATATAATTTCTTTGATATATAAAAAAATTAGTTTAAATATCTAGATTTAAGTTTGAATATATTTTATTTTAAATTTGTGTATTTTGGAAAAATAGATAGTATATGGTTTTGATTTGAAACTTAAATTTCTTTGACTAACACTTTTATGTTTAGGTTAGTGGTGCAAGAAAATATTTCACATTCACATGGTTGGTTGGCATTGTTAGTAGAGAATTTTAAATTCTCGAAGCTAAGAGAAGCTTTCATTGTTTGAAAAAGTTGTAACTTTTGAAAAAGTTGTAAATTTTGAAAATGTTGTAAATTTTGAAAAAGTTGTAAATTTTGAAAAAGTTGTAAATTTTGACAAAGTTGTAAATTTTGAAAAAGTTGTAAATTTTGAAAATGTTGTAAATTTTGAAAAAGTTGTAAATTTTGACAAAGTTGTAAATTTTGAAAAAGTTGTAAATTTTGAAAAAGTTGTAAATTTTAAAATGTAGTAAATTTTGAAAACGACTCCTCCCCAAGTGTTTACAAGACCATACCTACATGTGTGCTCCGATCTGGGAAGGAAAAAAATGAGAGAGACTATTATAGAGGGTCCCTACACTAAGGTATCGATCGAAGAGACGTCTCTAGGTGCCACGGATTTCGAGTAGTCACCCGTCGAAGTTGAACGATATTTTGGTCTCAGGGATCTTAAGGGAGTACACCCAAATAAAGTAGCTCGGAAGCAACAAACTTTTCATGCATCGAAACACCACCTCCTATATCATTCACCTAACCATCCATACGTGTCGGTGTAGTCGGTTTGTTACCACGACCCACCGTTTGCAAAATATAGTGTTTGACAACCTTACACTGGCTCCAACTGCACTATTTCACGCGTTTGCAAACAATAGGGCAACGAGAGCAGCGATATGAGAAGGAAAAAACTGAGAGAATATATTTTAGAAGGTCCCTACGTTGAGGTGTAAAATTAGATGAGGCATCTCTAGGTGCCACAGAGTCTGAGTAGTCACCCGTCGAAGTTGACCGATATTTTGGTCTCGTGGCTCTTAAGGGACTACGCCGAACGAAGTATTCGAAGTAACAACCTTGTTGTGCACCAAAACATTCCTCCTATAGTATTCACTTGGCCACCCAGATGTGTCAGCGTAGTCAGTTTGGTGCCATGACCCACTTTTTGCAAAATATAGCGTTTAACAACCTTACATCTGGCTCCAACTACCCTATTTGGTACATTTGCAAACAATAGGCGGAGAGAGCACAAAAATGAGAAGGAAAAAATTGAGAGAGGATATTGTAGAGGATCCCTACGCAGAGGTTTTAGATCATACAAGGTGTCTCTATGTGCCATAGAGTCCGAGTAGTCACCCGTCAAATTTGAACGATATTTTGGTCTCATGGCTCTTAAGGGACTATGCCTCGAATGAAGTAGCCCGGAAGCAACGACCTTGTCACACACCGAAACATCACCTCCTCTAGCATTCACCTAGCCACCCAGATGTGTCAACATAGTCGGTTTGGTGCCATGACCCACCATTTACAAAATATAGCATTTGACAACCTTACACTGGCTCAAACTGCACTATTTCGCGCATTTACAAATTATAGGAAACAAGAGCAAAAAAATGAGAAGGAAAAAACTAAGAGAGGATATCTTAGAGGTTCCCTAAATTGAGGTTTTAGATCACATAAGGCATCTCTAGGTGCCACGGAGTTTGAGTAGTCAACCATCAAAGTTGAATGATATTTTTCTCTTAGGGCTCTTAAGGGACTACGCCTGAACGAAGAAGCCCAAAAGCAACGACCTTGTCGTGAACCAAAAACCAACTCCTCTACCATTCACATGGCCACCTCAATGTTTTGGTGCAATTGGTTTGGTGCCACAACCCATCGTTTTCAAAATATAGTGTTTGACAACCTTACACTGGCTCCAACTGCACTATTTCACGCGTTTGCAAACAATAGGGCAGCGAGAGCACCGAAATGAGAAGGAAAAAACCAAGAGGAATATTTTAGAGGGTCCCTATGCTAAGATGTCAGATTAGACAAGGCGTCTCTAGGTGCGACGGAGTCTTAGTAGTCACCCGTCAAAATTGAACGATATTTTGGACTCATGGCTTTTAAGGGACTACGCCCGAACGAATTAGCCCGAAAGTAATGACCTTGTTATGCATCAAAACACCACCTCATCTAGCATTCACCTAGCCACCCACATGTGTCAAAGTAGTGGGTTCTATGCCATGACCCACCGTTTGTAAAATATAACATTCGACAACCTTACACTCGGCTCCAACTACACTATTTCGCGTGTTTGCAAAACAATAGGAAGAAAGAGCACCAATATGAGAAGGAAAAAATCAAGAGAGGCTATTATAGAGGGTCCCTATGCCAAGGTTTCATATCAAACGAGGTGTCTCTAGGTGGCACGGAGTCTAAGTAGTTACCCGTTGAAGTTGAACAATAATTTTGTCTCAGGGCTCTTAAGGGACTATGCCCGAACAAAGTAGCCTGGAAGGAATGACCTTGTCGCACACCAAAACACCGCCTTATCTAGCATTCACCTAGCCACCCGGACATGCCAAAGTGCATTTGGTTTGGTGCCACAATGTCCCGAGGCATGACTCCTCACTCCTCACCTCTTCATTTCCTAGGACTCAAAACATTCAATGTCACTTGTTTACCTTCCATCTCTCTTATTCTCTTTGGACTTGCCGTTGTCCTCTTAGGTGCTTCATCACTATCCTTTCTTTGCTCTCTTGAGCTATGTTTTAATGGTTATCTCTCTCCATCCTCTGTTGTCCCAGCTATGTCCTTACATGCTCATTATTTTTCATTGTAATAGGATTCTTCATCACAGATCACTACGAGAATTAGGAGTATAAGGAAATCATACAACAATTAAGGGAACACATTTGAGGACCTTTTATTCATAAGTTCCATCATTGATTATAAGATATTAATCATCTCTACCTCAAATTGAAGTAATTTCTCCCATCTGAAACTTCAACCCCCAGTCCATCAAGCAAGATCAAGCATTCATACTGCAAAGAAGGACATGTGACCATTGGGTGAGCATGATCCTTGAAAAAGGGAATGATCTATTTCCTGAGATTATCTCTTTGTTTAGATTGTTCTTGGTCATATATTTGAAAATCAATAGGAATAGAGTTGAGATCAAGAAAGAGAAATTCCATTGGGAAAATAATCTACCATTTGTGAGTGAGATGAATAATTTTGATTCTCATTCCTTAGTGAGCTCAAGTTTCTTTTCATCTGACTCAGAGAACTTGTATGACATTTTGTACCATACCATCACCTAGAGGTTTGATGCTCTAAAAGAAGCCATTTCTGATTTTGAATCCCATGAGGATAATGTATCAATTTTTTTGGAAGATCTTGGGACAAGAATGCATGAGCTTGATACTCCTCTCAGGGATAATAATTCCACATGAAGAATCTTCAGGATTCAAATTTTAAGAATTGGTTCAGGAAAATATTTGTGACCCTTTCCTTCAATAGTGATACTTTAGAAGCCCTTGTAGAGATCATAGGTTATATCTCTAGAATCCTATGAAGAGTTATGAAAAATATTTTAGTCAATGTGGAAATATCAATTCCATTCCTGAGAATTAACTCAACACATTGGCTCATGTGAACATCCGGGAAGCGAGAAAGTTTCATTTGTAGTTTCCAGATTCAACAAGATGGTCTATGGAAAAGCCTCATCATTCAAGATCTTCTGCGGAGGAAGACATGAGTTGATTCTTCATTAGAGGAGGATTCTTCATGTGATGGGTGGAACCTAAGAATACTAATAAGGGCTTACTATCAAATTTTTACCCTTTTCAACTTGGGACATCAGAATGCACCACCACATGAAATCTCTCCCTTTCGTCACTTAAGGCTTGTAACATTCTCACTAGGTATGATTCCTCAGCACCCCAACTTGATTATGTTGCCCCCTCTCATGAATACTTAACCCCTTCACACATTATCACCCCTTTAATTCTCTTTTTCACTTAAGGCTTGTATCCCTACCCTATCATGCCATGTAACCAAAGTTAATCTAGAATGGTCAAGGATGAGTTCGAAGGTGAGTTAGCTAGGTTAATGTTAAGAGGTGAGTATAAACATACACTTAGCCATTTTTTAATCCCTTTTTAATATTTATTTTTCCTTCATTGTTTCTAGTATTTAGTAATGCTACTAAATTTTCAAGAAACCCTATTGCAAAAATCACATTTTTGCTCATATCTCCTTCATTTTTACTCCATTTCCCTTGCAATTTTTCCCGTAACTTCTATTCATGAACTCCTTGAAGATGATATAAAAATATTTTCCATTGGTACCCTAAATTTTTATAGCATCCCATTTAAAATTTCAGAGAAAAAACTTGCCTTTTTAGATCCTTGCAATTATGGAGATCAAAAACACTTGAAATTTGAAGCAGGAAACCATATGAAAATACCTAATCTAATGAAAAAATTTCATCTCAATCCAAATACAAGAAGACATGATTAAATATTTATTATTAAATTGGCATATGAGCCTTACTAAAAATAATAAGTTTTGATAACAAAGAAAAAAATTTGAAACCTCTATGTAATCTTCAATTCTAGAAATATGAAAATTGTAAAACTTGAAAATCAGGAAAATTGTAAAATCTTCAATGTTGCACCATAAGTAACATTAAATATTCATATAGTTCAAGATGAACTCTACCTCACTTATTTCTATCAATGTTCACATTAGTTGATATGCAACAGATTGAGTGTTAGCTTTAAAAAAAGTAATTGTATGTATTGCCCTTTTGTAGTTCACCTAGCATGGTTTTGCTTAATGGAATAGGTTTGCTTAACAATTGTACCATGTAGTGCTCCGGGACATGGTTTTTTAATTTTAAATCAAACATACATATCTAGAACTAATTTAAATGGTTATGAAAACATACATAGAAGGATATCATACATGTAATGAAATCAAATCAAACATATAGTTCAAGTAATATCGTTATGAAAACCAACACACATGGATATATAAGAATCAAACAAAGTGTGCTCCAGATGCACATCTCTGAAAATATATGTAAGTTCATAACATGTGTACATCTCGAACTAAGTGTGTCATAATGTATATAGGACCACATGCAGTCACAAAAGGCTATATATATACAATGGACTATATGAAGAAACATGTTCACTAGGACCAGATGGCCCATATATATATCTATGTACATCCAGGTGGACTATGAATCTACTCATGAAACATCTTCCCTCTCTTCACCCTGCTAGAAGTAGCACGTCCATGACCTGGGGATGTAGTGGAGGGAGATGCCACTATGGATTTCATCCATGTGGTCCTAGGTGTCTCTAAGCATGCTTGTAACCTAACCTGCACATTCATAAATAACAAGTTTTTAACACCCAAAATTTTAAAATACATTCAAAAGTTAGAAACTTGTACAATTTAGTTAAAATGCATGTGAAATCTTACCGCAATGTCATGATCCCTATCAAATTGTTGTCGACGCATCACAGGGGGCAATAGTAGACTCAAAGGGGTAAGCTACATACAAATAATTAACTTTTAAATTACATATTTCAAATACATACAAAATTTGATATTGTAGATTTAAGTAATAAGAAATAATGAACCTCCAAAATTTAACAAATTTGAAAAATTGTACTCATAGCTTAGTGGATCTGCAGATGCTATAGAAGTATCTACAGTAGCCTCCACAGTCTGCATATATATGGAGGAGTCTCTCTAGCAGTCATAAGATATACAAAAAACATGTACAAATCAATATTAAAATCTATATGCCTGTGCAGCACATAAAAAAGGTCCAAAGCATGTAATCCACGTGAACTTCCACAATTAGAAACAAAGTGTAAAGAGATTTACTAACATGTGTAAAACTCATGTGAGGCATGCTAGTATCCTCATTTCCTAGAGAGGATGATGACCCACCAGGCTCCTGTGTATAAAAGACAAACATATTAATATGTACAACATACACGTGAAACATTATAATAATAATCTAGTGCAATTAAATGAAATTAAAATGTAAGTTTGTAGTACTTGAAACTTAAGTTTGAAACATACCTAGCTGCAGTAGCTAGCATGTCGACGCCGGATGTTTCCTTCACCGGCTCTTGCTATTTAAAATAAAATAAAACATTATTTTTTTACATGTATGTACATGACATACAATCAAATACATATATATTAAAATCTAAAACATGTGAATTAAACTATTGTATATATATATATATATATATTTATTTATATATATATATATTATTTTTGAAATTTACCTATGAAAGACCAATATTAGTGGCACTAGTTCCAAAAACCTTCCCAAACATCTCATTTATAGAAAAGAAATCCCGTGAACCAGCAAATGATGTCTCGCCCACACAGGCATATGACACCACATGATCCAGTGGTGTTGTGCACAAGAACCGACACCTCCACCAACATCACCAGATGTAATCTGGTCACTATGCTAGGTCAGAGTGTCAGTGAGCTCCCTCAATGCATGTAGTGTATCAATCTCCACAACCTACTTCACGGTAGGAGGGATAACTAAAGGCATTGGGGGTTTTGGGGCATGGGGGATCCTAGGTTTACCTATACATGCACCAGGTCTACTCTGTGTAGAGCCACCTCCTCGACCAAAAAATTTAGAAAATTCAAAATAATTCGGGACCTCATTAAGCACAAAATTGCAAGATAATTTCTTCAAAAAATAAAGAGGAACCTCATTGTTGTTGCATGGTGGATAATAAAAACCATCCACTATCGGTCCCAATTTTTTTTTGATTCGGTCATCATGGCACCAATGGATTGGGAACTATTTGTATGTAGCTACGGGGCATTGATTCTAGGGTCAGTAAATAATGCACAAATGAGGTCTTTTCCATTTTTTTGTCTTTTACGGCCGCATGGGATATTTTATCCGCATACCACTACCTACGGTCACTTCCAAAGGTATTCCATCTATGTATTTGGTTCGTTATGAGTCGACTTTTCCAATCAATGTTTGTAATGTATTGGCTAAAGTCATGTGGGATGGATTTGTGGCATGATTTTGTCTTATAGTCTGAATAAGGTTCTTAATGACAATTTTATTTTCTCGAATTCTTCCAATGATATTATCTTGTGTTCCTTTTGGCTCAGTGGGGACAGAAGGAGCCACAGGAGGTGGATCTATGTTTGGAGGAGGGTTTTGAGGAATGTTCGGTGGGTTTTGAGGAATGTTTTGATGGTTTACATGATTTCAAGCTTGCCAAAAACTGATAAAACAAGAAAATTGTATACATAAACAAACATTTCAAAAAACCCATGAAAATGCAAAAAAAAAACCTAAAATGCAAAAAAACCTAAAATGCAAAAAAATGATTAAAATCAGGGGCTTACCTCCTTGTCTTGGCAGCATGGTTGAATCTATCATGATCCAGAAGTCCGATGAGCAATTTTGAGGTGGTATTCAAAGCTTGAGTGAAAAACATCTAGGAGAAATCGTGGTTTGAAATGAAAAATGGGGAAAATAAGGACTCCGGGATCTGCTAATTTTTGTCTCAGAGTTTCACGATCATGGTTTATAACCACGCTTGTGGTTCTAAACCACGATCGTGGTTTTAGGTTCGGTAATTGCCAAACTTGAAATTCAGGAACCACAATCGCGGTTCCTGAATTTTGGGTTTTTTTTTCCATGGAATTGTCCACAAACTTCGTGCATTTACCCAAAGATGTAATAAAACACGTAAGAGGATTTGAAACATCCATAGATCTGATTTTATTACTCTGATAGTAGATACAATACATCACATTTAGGGCCAAAGGCACATATTTTTCATTACAATGTTCAATAGGGAGGTTTTAAGCTCCACAAATCTATTATAGACAAGAAAGAAGGGAGCTACATATGCAAGGTGTCAAACTTTTTAAATGAACCTCTCTCTAAAATATATAGTAAGAATGAGAGAAAGGGAGAGAGAAGGAATTCAAAATCTTGATTCAACCACTTAAAATGCATTAATATAACCTGCAACCATGATGGGTGCCACCATAAATCCCATGCCTCCATGTACTTTGCCTTGTTGGGATGAAAGGAATCCTATAATTTCATTATTTTTGTAGGTGATAAATCTCAAAACATTTCTATAAATGGAAAAATGGGTTTCCTTAATTTTTAAATACTTAATCTCACAAAGTGTAGAGGACATTGTGAGCTTTCAAAAAAAAAATCCTATTTTGTGCAAATCCGAGCTCCTAGTCAAAATTTATAGTGTCATAATGCAATAAATGTGAGAGGTTGATCTAATTTTTCAGACATTAACACTATATTACACCTTCCAAAATATGAAATTTCAGACTTTCAGGATATAGAACTTCATATATTTATACTTTGAAGATCATTTTCATTTTTCACCTTCCCGAGCTCATGAAACATCTTAAATACCGAAACCCACAAGTAGGAAATTTACACTTCATGCGTTTCATACCTTTGTGTTTTGGGCTAGGGTTTTAGTATTTTGGGGTTTGGGTTTTAGGATTTTGGGTACTACTCATCAATTTGGATGATGCATTTCTCCAAATTCCAAAAATCCCAAACTCCATATTTCTGATTTCATGTTTCAAACTTCTCTCCTCCCGTATGGAACTACTCATCACTGACCCCGATGCCAACCCTAAACTCCCGAATGTCCGAACTCTAAATTTTGGAATTTGAAATTTGATGTCTTTTGGACTTTTTTAGCTCACAGATTTGGAATTTTCACTCGCTGAATCTAAATGCTTCCAGTTCGAAGTCTAAACATTTAAGAATCTGATGTGTCTCTTCAAAAAGTGCATCCCACCGAATCCCAACACCTCACCACTTCAACTCACTTAGCTCGAGACAAAAATGTGAGATCCCATGGCCAAATTGATCCTACAATTTGCTCTATGTGAGTCCAATTTTTTTCTGAGGGAAAAAATCAGATGATAGGAACATGTCGTGAGTGAGATATTAGAGGTGGTGTGAAATGATTTATATGACTATTGATAGAAACAATGAAAGTATAAATAGGCGCGGAAGAGTAGAATATTGTGGATGAGTAGTAATAGAAGTGGGGATAGCTATGTAAGCATTAAGCTATGCCAAGTTGGTATCTTCCTCACGTGAGACATGTAAAATAATGTCTAGATCATGGGGTTGTTCAATGATATGGTCATTAATGGCCTTAAGATGATCTTTGGTAAAGTCTTCAGAAAAAAATCCATGGAAAGAGGAGATAAGTGACGAATAAATAGCCTAAGAGAGTGAAGATAGAGGACGTGTTCACCAAAATGATTAAACTAAAGTGGGATATATAATGCCTATATTAGTTTAATCTATTTTGTTGAAAGTTGTAAAAAAAGAACTAGAATGCAGTAAATAACACATATTAAATGGTAAATAACCTAATAAAATAAGGTAATGAAAATATATAACCGTAATTTGTATGAAATAAGAGGAAATTACTCGATTTAGTTGAAGAATGTTTAGACTGTGTCACAAAGTAAACTAGAATAATAAAATGCAGAAATGAATACCCAAAGGCTTAGAAAATTATATATCCGAGATATCTAGCTGGAATTACGTGCCCGGGAGAGGGTGGGGGCACCGGGGTTCCCTGTGTCTATAGTTTTGGGTGCCTGTGTCTCATGCAAGAGTTCTTGGAGCCAAATCAGTAAGGTCACTAAAAGATATGAAACCCTCACTATCTATCATGTGTATGTCGATACACCGAACTTAATGTCACCGATAATTGGAGATGAAGAGAATACCTACAAAACAAAAACAAAAGTATCAAAACCCTAAAAAAATAAAGATTCAAATTAAGGGGCCAGACACACCTCATATGCCACAATGGCAGTGGTTACTACTTGAGCATTGTACTACATTTCAAACCCAAATGTAGTTTTTGTGTGTGTGTGTTGAGGTTGTGTCATATGTGCTTTTGTGCAAGTCACACTTTTGAAGTAGTTATTAATAATTAGATATATAAATATAAATAAATGGTGGATGGAATAAAAAGACTCCCTCGTATGAAGTGTGATCCATATGAACCATCATTGTCCCTTATGATGGAGATAGATGGATGCAATAAATCTCTTAAATATAGATAGAGTTAATATAACCTTAGGTGGAGTATTATTTCTTATTGCATGGTCTTTAATTATGGTCTCATAGCTTTAAATTTTATAGGGTTATCCTGATCAAATTTCATAATTAACCTCAAACGGAATACCACTAAAAATTGAAGTTTTAAAACAAATAGAAAGTGCCCAAAAGGTGGCAGGAAAGGAAAAAAATGACGTGGGAACCAAATATAATATGAAGGTACCTTGAGCCCCACACTAAGTTGGATACCCCACTCAAAGGTAGAAAAGATGACAAGTGACAAAACATACTAAGTGAGTGTATGCGGAAGGTCGGAAATGACGAGAGAAAGAAATAGAAAATTCCCAAAGGAAAAGGGTTAATTAGTACTTTTTTCACTCAAATACCATATAAATAGTAGTATGAGATTGGGGCTAAATAATACCCAAAAATCATGATTTAGTGTCTACATGGTACACTGACATAGTTATTTGGATTAGAGGCCATGAGGATTGTTTTTGTTTCAGGATATTATCATGTTAAGGCTTGATATCAACCAACGATGCCGAGCAGGATGACCTGTTATGTTTGATTATGATGGTGATTTATTATTTTTCTTTAAAATATTTAGGTGGGGCTAGATTCACATTTGCATTAACATAGGTACTAGCTGATATTGTGGAGCATAGGATGGTCTTATATTTTTATACAACTCGCTTAGCACATGTATACCATAAGCTACAAATGTATGTTAAAGAGAGGAAGTATATATTGGATTTAATCTTTACAGTTCATTTTTGTCTTATGAGCATATCTAGTTGTGGTGAGGCCACTAGGGATCCCATGTATGACACAAGACAACATAGAGTTGGCGGCGGGATTATGCAAAGGCAGATCCGATGAGGCTCATGGAGGTAAGGAGGATCAAGGAGAGGATTATTATAGTGAGAGGTTGGGGAGCCTCAATGCTCAAGCGGTTAGATGGAGGACTTATATATGATCATTTTCATGACCTAGAAAAAATATAAAACTAGGACATATGAGGAGCGTGAGATGGTACTAGAGGTAGAGGTACAATATGGTGGAGGAGTTCTAGTTTATTTTGGTGATGAGATAGCTTGGGTAGGTTGAGAAGGTTCATGGATCACCAATTAGATACATATAAGAGGAGATAGAGATTTATGTCAACTATCCACAATCCTATACAAAGTAATTACCAATATGTTAGATTAACATTTATCTCTATTATAATTTCACATTATTTAATATTTCCACTTTTTGATATAGCTCCACAATATCTTGTAATCATGGATAGTATTATTTTTCTTGTAAGGTGGTATTTTTTTAGATTACAATTCCATGAGCATCCTACGATCCCGACACTATTTATGACCTCCTCACAATCCATTAACTATTCATATGGAATAAATTTAATATCAAGACCGAGCTAATAATATGTGTTATCATCCTCAAGACTAATCCAAATGACATTCTTAAGAAGATGAAAATTCTCCTCGAATACAATGATGATAAGTCAAACACATGCATGGATGACATTTTCAACTCTGCAAAACCTATAACAGGGGACATTTATTGAGAATTTATGTTTGCCAAGATTTTTGGACCCTGTTTTAAGTTAATGAAAGGGATACAAGAAATCAATAAAATCGAAACTATGGGATGGTTTAAGGGTAACTCTTTATGGGGATAATGACCATGATGAAGATGTAGGAAAAACATCCTCTCCACACCGAGCTCAATAACATGTGCAAAAACAAGAATCAAAACATGAAAATGATTAAGTAGGAAAGATGGGGGTTTCTCTATAAGGAAATTCCCCAAATGTGATAAAGTTTTAGGGATGGATGTCAACCCACTCTAATAAAATGATTGATAAATTATAATGAATAATAAGAAACATATAAAAATATCTAATCTATGCAAGAGATGGTGAATTCAAGATATGATAACATAAATTTTTATAAATAAAATCAATCTTGGTTGGGTTAAAGGTGACCCAACACCGACGAGCATACTCGACGGTGACTTATGTAGAGTTGTCAATAGAAAATCAGAAAACAAATATGTAACCCATTCTAAGAGGATGAAGCTAATCTTGGGATAGTGGGGAACAAAGATGATGCAAAAGAAGGTAGATATTATGAAGATACTAATTAGTTAAATGAAGGATGGAATGGGTCGATGAGGACACGGGAATAATATGGGATTTGGATGATCTAAATGAATGGGAAAAATAATATTAAGAGGATCATATAAACTCTAATTAAATGACAAAGCTCAAAGAAAAACTACATACCTGTAACAAAAGAGGTGACAAAGAAAAAGAAGGAATCAAATATAGATTTAACTTTTTAACATTTTATGGATAACATGTAAATCTTCCAAAAAGCTCCAAGTTGATGGTTAGAGCTCCTAAAAGAGAAAGGAAACAACAATATTCCAAGATAGTAGAAACACACAATATTTTTAGATTTTTGAGAGGAGGGGTAGAGGTATATTATCCTTAGTAGGTAAAAAAAAATATGGTAAATCATCCAATTTTTTGATGGAGATGGTTTTTTACTCAATGGAAAGGGGCCAAAAGGGTTAAAATTTTGGGGTTATCTATTTTACAGAATTTATGTGCATAGGGGCATAGGAGGTACTTAAGGGATAAGAAGACATTGAATGGGTATATGAGGAAACTTAGGAACAGTAAATAGTGATATTTTTGGAGTAGATAATGAATGGGTTAATGGGTAGTTAAATGGGATTATTGATAGATTAACGTTGATATATAATGATATAATTAAAATGGGATTAGGATAAGGAAAATTTGATTTAAGAGGGATAAATGAGATGTTAGGGGAGAAATATAAATTTGAATAGGAAGGGAGGTATGAATGTGCAAGATGATAAAAACTGGAGAAAAATTGGGATGGGGGAAAAGGTTACTAGAAATTGGTATCTACAGTTTACTCCTTTTTCAAGTTGTGTATGTTAATCAAGTTGTAAGAAAAAAAAATAGAAAAAGGGAATTGCTTCCACATTCTCTAGGGATTGATGGCAAAGGTTCTTCCCCTGAAACTAGGGATTTTTGAAATGAAGGGGAATCAATTATCATTTTTAAAGAGATAGATGAAGAAAGAAAGAATATGGAAAGGATGTGAATATATATAGAAACATTCCCCAAGTGAAGGGGATGACCATTGATAGGATAGAAGTGAGAATAAAAGTAAAGAAAAAATATGAAGGTGACCTTGAAAAAAAATTTGTAAGGACAAATCAAGAACTACAATGAAGTTGTTTTTAGTGGCCTATGAACTATATGTGTTAGAAAATATCACTAAAAGATGGAGTGAATACAATAGAAATCTACTCAAAAATATGTGCAATTTGTGGGACAAAGAGGTCAAAGGAAAAAATTTATGTATACAGACATAAATACAAGGTTTTTCAAGATAATGGTCTGGCATTGGATGGAAAGGCATAAAAACGAGTTAAAAAGGTTATGCATTATCCTTTAAATGGTAGGAGATGGAAAAATATGCATGCTAGGGAGAGGAGATGGAAAATATGACCTCAATGGTGGGATTTAAGATGAGCGATGATGCCCCAAAAAGGGAACAAAGATGGTCATTTAGTTCGATACGTGATTTGATGAAAGATGTGTAAGATAAATATATTCACCAAAAGATTAAAAAATGATCTACAAAAGATAAGAAAAGATGTAGTATGGGTGACACACAAGCTAGAAGTAAGAGGAAAGGTAATTTGAAGAGGATTTTGGATGAAATGGGATAAAAAAAAGAAAAGTATGGCAGGTTCGATGATGACTATGTGATTAGATGATGACTTGGCACGGGTCGACGAAGACCGGGAGGTTTGACTAATATTTGGGTTATCATACATATATAATTTACATAGATGAATGATAAGGCTCATTATAACAAAAGGATTTTTATGATTGAGAGATCCGAGGGATATAAAAGTGTGAGATTTGAGTGATATGGAAGACAACAGAGGAGCGACGAAGTGCCAGTGGACTGAAAGAGTGCTAAGAATCAAAACCCTAGATCAACTTTTTAATTTTAGTTCATTTTATTTGGATTTTTTAAAACTTTATATGGGCACCAAGGGGCACTCAAAGCAGTGACTTGAAAATGTCATATTTTATTGAAAAAATATTAAATTTTGTAAAATCTTAAATTCCAATTCAAAACACAATAATATAAGAAATGAAGCATAGATATGACACAAGTAATAAGCTGCAAAAATATGAAACACTAGGTGCAAAAAAGGTGATAGAGGACTTAGTTTATTTCACAACAAAATTCAAACTGTGTTTGGCTATAAAAGAGTTAAATAAGAGGAGGAATATTTCATAACTACTCTCAAAATATTATAGGACTATTGGATCCGCCTATACTAGGATGCCTAGATGAGGGTTCATGGATTTGGGTAAGGTGGCACCTAGGTGCTAAAGTCTACTTCTAGGAACCTATGACTCGTGAAAAATGGTTAGAATATGAATTTTATTACATCACAAGGTATTCACTTACCTTGGTTGTTGGTCTCTGTATGTCACACTATGTCCATAGAATTTGATTGTAACTCTACGAAACAAATTGTCTCTCTAGAAAAACCCAAAAAACATCAAATCATAAAAAGAAAAATATGCAAATAGGGATTTAGACTAACCTCAATGGTCACCGATAGAGTGAAATTAGGATCGAGCACTACACTACATCTTAAACTCCATATAGTTCGTTGTGTGTGTGTAGAATCGCCCTAGAAGCTCTAATGCGGGATGTACGATAGCGAGCACTAACTAGATGTAGCAATATAATTAGATGCGTGGATGAAAAAATCAAATTACCCTCCTATGAATTGTATGCAAAAAGTTTATTCCCTTCTCCCTTGAGTGATAGCTAGATGGATGTTTTGATGCTCTTATAAATTCCTTTGGATGTAACATTAGGAAATGAATGTAGATGCTTAGAAATTGTTCCTTTTATGGTCACAAAAATTTCATTTATATGATTTTTTTATTTTACTTTCGTAATTAACATCTAAAAAGGTTAACCCATAAGCAAAAAATATTCCTAAAAGAAAAAAAATCCCAAAAAGGTTAGTAATATTCAATGATATTGGGGGAACCTAGAGGGGACAAGGATGCCTAGGTATTGGGTTCCTAGATGGGAACCGGTATCCAAATTCAAGAAACATAACGAAATAAATATTAGACATGGAAATGAGGTTTTGAAAACCACAAAAATTAAGAAAGAAAGTGAAGAGGTCAAAGACTAATGTCAATTAGTAGTTTTCTTTATTATGATTCATATAAATAGTGGTATGTGATTATTACCGATAATGTACCCAAGTGCATAATTTAGTGTCTACATTTTCCCCCACTTTGTGTTTTTGAGTGAATAATGTATAACATAAATTAGGTAAGAGATACCTACCTAATAACCATGTAGATCAATGGAAAAATTATTTTGAGGAGACAAGTTTTAGCATGGAGGGATAAAATGAATATTTTAATTTAAGAAAGAATAATTGACCTAGGGGTGAAACCACAAGTGTTATGTCAAATTTTACCAAAAATTAGTTTGATGTGTTCAATTATGTAATCTGTTACTTAACATAAGGAAGAACCTGTAAAAAGAAGGCCAAAAGAGTAATCAAAGTCATGTATATGAAAAATTTGATCCAAATATGAAAAAGAAACGTGTAAAAATGCAAGAAAGTAGTAAAAATGAAAAATTGCACACGATCTCGTGATGAGTGAAAAAGGATAGAGAGTGTCCTAAAAACTATGGATGAGTGAATTTTGTAGGTTATCTCATGCCAAGAATGAGTTTTTGTGTGATCTCATGCCAAGTGCGAGTCTTTTGGGAGATCTCATGTGATGCTAGTAGAAGTGTTGGGGAGAAAGGGCTAGTTTTATTATCTCGTAGACACTAAATCATGCACTTTGTGTACATTGCTAGTTCTGGTCACATACCACTATTCATATCATTCCTATGTAAGAACATTTCTAATTGACTATTGTCTTTGGCCTATTTGCTTACTTTCAGTTTTCCTTGTTGGTCTTACACACCTTATTTCCTAAGATGAATTTTGACACTTCACTTTTTCTTAATATAAACACCAACGTCTAAGTGTACTTGTTCCCTTTGGGTGCCCTTGACCTATTTGTTACTTACTCACATTTTTTCTTCTAGATGTTGGGAATATTTATTTCTTACAATTTAGCCTTTTACTAGTTAATTAAAAAATTTAAACAAGGAAATCATATAAATACAAAGTTATGTGATCATAATAATGGAACATTAAGTAGTAAAATCTACTATCGCACCTAAAGTTACATGCAAAGGAATTTTAAGAGCATCAAACCATGCATCTAGAATTCATTCAAGGGACAATGGATTACATTCTTTTGCATACACCTCATAGGAAGGGTATTTAATTTTTACATGCACACATCTATCGGTATTTTCTATATCAATTTATTGCTCGTTATCAAGTGCAACCTACATAAGAGTCACCTAGGACATGATTCAAGAAACACAGACACACACAGAGAACTACATGTAGTAAAAATGTAGTCAATCATTGTGATTGCAATTTTTCTCGGTCGGGTGATTGTCAGGGTCAGTCTAAATCTTCATTTGTATCATTTTATTTTTAGGATTTGATGCTTTTTGTGTGTCATAGGTGTCCTTTCTATTTTTAGGTTATAGGTGAATTCAAAAATCAGAAAGTGAAGTACATCGACTAAAGACAACATCGAGAAAACATCTTGCACACATGTGAAATTGGTTTTATAAGGTTTTTAACAAATCACGTGCACCCAGAGGAGGTCTTCAAAACCCCAAGTACCCTTGAACCATCCTAGGTAACATAGTCCAGGCATTCTTGACATCCCAACATTTTTATTGGTTTTTTTGTGACACTCTGCTTGATTGTTTCCTTAGTTTTCCATTTCGAACATCTTTATATTTACTGTGAATCATCTAATTATTTGTTACCTTCTCTTTCATCCATAGTTTCATATTTTTATTTCATACTTGTTTGTGTCAAATCTGTACTTTATTGCATATCTATAATTTTGATATTACTTAATTAGAATTTATCATTTATATTTCAGCATTTTTATATCATTTGATGAAACTGTCACTTGATTCTAACCTTCATTCTATGGTTTTATTCTTATGCCCATCACTTGTAGTGGTCATTTTAAGTCTTTTTATCACCTCGATCTTCCTTTATCCTCTCCTAGGGTTTATAAATCAATGGCTGAAATTGATAACCCATTTATTAACTCTCAAAGATGTTCCCTGTGAAACGAATTGAAGCATCTAATAGTGAGCACTCAGATTACAAAGATACAAACGTTATTGTTGATCAAGAACAATTAGATAATATCAATAAAATTAGTTAATATTTGTGTGATAATCTTTCCCATATTTTACATATACTCCATGCTTTGATTATGATAAAATCTCTCTTTATGTTGCTTCGTAAAATCTTAGTGGATCTTCTTTGGTTTCCATGGCTTCCACACAACCCCTACATATTCCTTCTTCCATTCCTACTAATATCACTCCCATCATTCAAATTAATTATTCTAATGCAAAATATGATACTTCTTCAAACATGCTTGATTTAAATTCTTTATATCGGATTTGAAAACTCAAATTGGCCAACTTCAATTAGATACCTATTGTGTATCTCCATCTCTCGATTCTAATTTTTAATCCATACTCCGTTCACACGAACCATATCCATGTATGTGTTTCCCTTATTTTTTCAAAATGAAGATAACCATTTTTAAAGGCCATGATAACCATTAAGAGCATTTCATGTAGCATATCTAGCTATGTGGATGATCAAACTTTACTAGGAAATATTTTCCCCATAGTCTTAAAGATTATGGAATGCATTTTTTTATGACCAACATGTCCACTTGGTAACATATTTTACGTAGTTATAAAATCATTTTCTCACTCATTTCTCTATTAATATTGTCTCTAAGATATCCTATGCTCGAATTATGAAACTTAGGAAAGGACCTAACAAACATCTAGTGGATTTTGTCTTGGGATATAATAAAAACCTATATAAGATGTATAATTTTCTTGTGACTTTTAAATTAAATATTTATTTCTATATAATATATTACCACCTCTCCATAATAGTGTTATTTTAAACACATCTCCATCATTTGATAATTTGTGTCACACTCTTAAACTACACAAAACTAAACTCTTATCTAGAGGCAAGATTAAGTATCATGAGAAAGCTTCATCCCCAAAGGTGTTTTTAAAGATAATAAACCTTCAAGCCATCTACAAAACCTAATGAAGATAAATCTAATGTCAAAGCGTTTTTAATCCTAAAAATCTTGAATGGCATCCTCCTAAGCATTTACTAAAGTTTCTATTTATCCAAGTCTTATATTGTCATAGCTCATAAAAGAGTAATCTTATCACACTTATTCCTCTACTCAATCTTGACCCATCTCGTCCTAGATCTCATAAGTAAAATGAAAATTTCAAATGCAAATATCATGAATGGATTTAATATTCTACATATTGATGTTTTAAACATAAATATCTTATTCAGATCTTATTGATAATAATGTAATTGAGCTTCCTAAGCCTACGATAGCTACATCTAAAAAATCCCAAGCTTAAGATCTTAAAAATCCTCTTCTTAAACATGTCAAGAAAATAGTTGACTCTTCAAAGCAAATCATACATACCGTGTAGTGCCTCTTGTTACATCGGGGTGGATTGATTTTATTTTTTCTCACACTAAGGCATCTATACTAGATATTATTTTCTCTAATCATGACTATCATGCTAAATTTTGTTGTGATCTCTTGCAAATTAATTCTTCTATTGGATCTATTTCAAGAAATAACATTATATTTGATCCATCATTTCATGTAAGTGCATGTTCTATTGCATTTCTTGACGTTATCTATTATCCACTCTCAAAAAAATCATATCATGTTCCTAACCCATATGGTTATGTTTAAATTCTAGTTAACTTCAGTCCTCTTACCATGCTTGTGCCTTTTCTTGTGGCACTTATAAATGAGGGTGTGAGATGCTCTTAGGTATTCCATAGCTCAATGCAACTTAGACTATTAACTCCATGAATTACATATGTCTAAAGATAATTTATAACAAGCAATTCATTACTATCAATTGTGTTCCACCATCTACACCATGGCGAAAAATTCCTATTGAGGTTGTCATTACACTCATTAGAGTATATAGGTCCCCGTGACCACTCAAATCTAATGTAAAATATTCTCATATATATCCTACTCATGTATGTCATACTTAGTCTCATATGTATAATATTCCATATCATTAGTCTATGTCCATCATTCAGACAACTCCTTCACATAGGTATACATCACCACCTCATTTTAGTTCATAGAGGTGTTTATCACCATTGCGTTCTAATTCACATAAATGTTTATCACATTTGTACTCTATTTCATATAGTTTTTCATCACCTCGCCCTCTACCTCACATAGGTATTCATAACATATATGCTTGATTTCATATAGGTTTCCATCACCTATTAGGTATCAAGTATGAGGTCTCATTCATCAATACAACATTTGTATCATACACCGACGATATTAGAGCATGGTCACACACCTTTATCTCTGTAAAAATCGGGTGGAGGACCCTCACATTTCACTTTTATCGAGTAGGAAACTCATTAATTCTCACTTAGGGAGCATAATACTTATTCTCCCCCTTCTAGTATTATCAATTTTCTTACATATATACTTGTTCCCTCTACACTTTACATATAGTCTTTGACACACATCTTACTCATTTTGATACCTTGATATCTTCATTACCTGATGATGCACTCTTGTAATATGGTTAAAAATTTATTGTTAAGGGTCTCAATCTAAAATGAACCTCACCAAACTGACATACTATTTTTATGCTTTCTCAATCATATCTTTCTAGCATACACTTTAAACCATTTCTCGATGATGCACTCTTGTTATATGGTTCATTCTCAATTTCGAAAGGGGAATTTATAAATGAACCTCATCTCATGAATACTCATTCACATTCACTTAGGTGGCATTAGGATCATAACAAATTCACTCTACTTTCCATTCCATTTCAATCATCCATAGCATCTTGCACATCTTGGGTTTACATTGTTCTTGCTTACTTTCACTCACATGATACTTTGATTATTATGTTAGTTGGATGCAATGTATGTCATTATATTTATCATATACACATGTATGTTTAATTTCCTTAGTGTTTTGATTGTGGAATTTATGTAGATTGTTACATACAACATTGATGTTTGACACTCTACCTATTTCAAGTCCCGTAGCATGCTCATGAGGAATTCACTTCCGTATACATCATAGGTGTAATTGTTTTTATTTATAATAATTACTATTCCATCTAGAATACTAATATATCATATCATACTAATATATCATATCATACATGTTTTGACACACTTTATATCTTTCTAACATGCTTTCAGGTGCTTCATGTGTAGTATTTTTCTTGCAAGAACTCTTGGCTACCATGGTTGTCTATTACTATTTACTAGTTATTGCTTATCATTTTATGTCTTTATTTGTAAGATTTTCCCTTTTTTATTTTGTGCGCACTATGTTATTATGGCCATATTGGCCTTGACTATCTTGTAACATCTAAAGTGATGTCATATGTTTTTAACCCACTTTCAATGGATTTTTCTTGTGATATAACAAATTATCTTCTTACTTGTTAGATTGCATACTATCTTCTATATGAATGCTTATCTTGTTTTCAATAACACTTGTTTTCATCTAATTTGTTTGTGTCTACCTTAGTTTCTACCAAGCACATTATTTCCCCTTGCAAAACATAAGTTTTAACACACTATCTAGTCCTCATTTGGGCCACATACTCCTTGTGATATCACTTGCACCAAAAACATGGGAGCATCATTTGGTGAATTAGGCACCCCATACATCTATTTAAAGTCATAGTTCAATAAATTTTAGTACTTCTACAACACAATCTTCATCGAGGAATGGCCAAAAACTCTAGCTTGGGTCTTCAACACAACACAATCACAAGCACCTGCATACGTAAAATAGCATCTAGGCACCCCTTACCCTTCTTGATCGCTTATGAATAGGGGGACATTACACAATTTTTCTTCGTTTAGCACAATTTAGAGTGGTTTTTACAACATATTTTATAGGTTTGAAAAAGTACTTTCATACTCAACATGTATGCATTACATATTATTTTCTAATTTCTCGTTGGATCAAACTAGATTGAATTTTCACTAACCATCTACAATGGTGTTTACAATTCAGAAGTAGTCCAAGTTTAGATAATAACAATAGACCTTTCACCCTACACTTCTTATGTACTTGACATGAGATCTCCAAAAAAATGATCTTGGGATGAGATCACTCAAATAAATTGTTCTTGTACAACATCTTTAGGATCCTTTATATCATTTAACTCATCATGGATCCTGTACATATGATTTTTTTTTGCATTTTAACATATTTTTTACACAATTTTTACTCGTTTTATGCAATTTTTTCATGTACACAACTTTCAATACTCATGTTCTCTTCTCTTTTTGTAGGTACATCCTTATGGGAAGTAGTAGTCAAATCATCTGGCATCAAATGACATCATCAATAGGTACAATGTGAAATTTACACATATGCTTTCATACCTAGGGTAATCATTTTTCACTTCCTCTTTTGTATCTTCCCCACTTCACTCTTTATCACCGCATGATTTTTCTTGTTTCATCGCCAGGATTTTCATGAATCTACGTGGTTATCAAGTATGCATCTCTTATACACTCTATTTTATCAAGAATTCACTCAAAAACATAATGTTGGGGCAATTTTAGACACTACATTACACATTTTTAGTATATTTCTAGTCTTAATGAAATAACACTATTCATATGAGTCATAAGAAGAAAATTACTTATGACCACTATCTTTGGCCTCTTTTCTTACTTTCGATTTTTCTTTTGGTCTTACACATCTTCTTGCAAAATCTAACTTTCAAAAATTTTGTTTCCTTGATTTTGCACATGAAAACCTAGCAAGAATGTCAACGCCCAACTACCCCATCCCCTCTAGGAACCCTTAACTTATTTTTATGTTTCTCACATCTTTTCAGTCCTTTCTAGTTTTTGGGCATATTTATTTCTTACTAGTTGGCCATTCAATGGTTAATTATGAAATTCAAACAAGGGAATCATATAAATACAAAGTGATATGATCATAATAAGGGACCAATCTTTAAGCATCTAGTATCATCACCTAAGGTTGCATCCAAAGGAATTACAAGATAATTAAAACATCCATCTAACATCCATTCAAGGGACAAGTGTCTACATTTGTCTACATAAACTTCATAGAGGGGAAAGCTTGATTTTCCATGCACACATCTATCTATTTATCATACGTCTAGATATTGCTTGCTATAAAGTGCAACTTTAACAAGAAAAACCTAGGGCATAATTCTATACATACACACGTAGAACTACAATTGGTCTTAAATGTAGTCTATTAGCTAGATCATAAGTTCAATCGGTCGGGTGACCATCGTGGTTGGTTTGATTCCCCTTTTTCATCTATTTATCACTATAATTTGATATGTTTTGGGGTTTTGTAACTTATCTTTCTATTTGCATTTTTTAAGCAAATTTATTGATCAAGTAAGCAAGTACAATTGACTAAAGACAACAACTAGCGAACATCTCGTGACCCTGTAAAATTTGTTTTCTAAGGTGTTGAATCATCACAAGTACCCAAATGGGGTCAAGAGAACCCCAAACACCCTTAACCCTATACAAGGGCTATATTCATGGCATTCCTAACATCCTTGTATTTTGATAGGCTCAATTGTGACACTTTACTTGCTTGTTTCATACGTTTTCTAGATCAACACATCCTCAAATTTATTAGGAATCACCGATTATTTTCTCCCTTCTCTTACATCTTTGGTTTCATATTTTTCTATCTTTATGTGCCAAATCTATACTTTAATAATACCTATATCTAAGTTTTTAGTTAATTTGAATTTAGCATTTATATTTCAATTTTTTTTAAATCAATCTCCATCCATGACTACTTCTAGGAATTTATACACAACTATAGATGGTGGAATCTTTATCCTTTTTAGTTTGATCATGTTTGATCCAAGTAGAAAGAGAATAAAATGGAGATAAAATGTTTTATGATTGTTGGCATGTATTATCAAACTTCTATGTGAAATGCTAAATAATCGCACCGATCTAAGAAAATGATTATAACTACCCCTTGGTCATAGGGCCCCAATTAGGTTCAAGGGATCTTAGAAACTCATGTATGTATCAGGGCACTAGAATTTATGCCATGATAAGGACCCAAGTATTATTCGGGTCATTTATGTAACTACAGAATTTTTGGTTCATGAACCTGTGTAGGTCTGAAATGTAACTTTGTACTACTCGAATGGGGTGACTGATTCACCCAATTTATGCCCCCCTTATTTGCGTTGCATGAAATATTGATTGTAGGATGCATCCTAAAGGAGAGGATCATATTTTTTCTAAAACTAAGACCCTAAAGGGGGAGTATTTTATAAAAACAAAAGCACATGCAAACAAATTCTTTGGAAGCTCATGCATTCGTGAAAACAAGATAAATACAAATATAGACGATAAAGAGTAATATAGTAAGCAAGAATATAATTTAGACCGTAAAAATTGGGTGTTAAACACGAGACATTGCTAACAATTTCTCAAGAAAATCAAGGCCGAAGCAACTAAAAACATATAAGAAATGAATAAGTAATACATAGGTAAACTAACGTAAAATGGAAAGCAATGGAAAAAAGTGACAAGAAAATTATCGAGATAAGCATGGTAGAAAATAATTAAATTAATCAAATGCTACATATGAATCACCTATTAGCATGGTAGAAAGATAAATAGTATGTCAATACATGTATAAATCAATAGACCAATGTACTATTAAGAATATGAGGTCGTATAAAATGAAACAATAGAACCTGTAATGTGTATGAATGTAGGAATGAAGATGGCCCTAGGAGACATTCTCGGGACTAGTAAGAGGTACAATACCAAACATCCATGTTGCTTGTAAAGATATGTAAATATTATGTATTGACAACTAGAGAACAATTCAATACACATGTGTATATGATAAATATAATGACATACAAAATATTTGTCTAGCCTATGAAGTAAAGTGTACTTGTAACAAGTATAAGAAAGAAAGATTATGTGTAACCAAGATATGCAATATGTTATGAGTGTGAATGGAATTAAATGTAAATTGAGTGTGATAGAAGAAGCAATTCCCCTGAGTGAATGTGTGTGGATGTGTATGAGATGAGGTTCATTTATAAATAACCACTCGGCAAAGTAAGGAATGAACCATAAAACAAGAGTATGTCATCCAGAAATGGTTTGAATTGTGTGCTAGAAATATAGATTTTGAAGCAAAGAACATGAAGTGTAACTTAATGTTCATTGGTTCATTTCATATTTCAACCCTAAAAATTCTAGCGTAAACCATGGAAAAAGAGTAATTCATAGGAAAGTGTTTTGTGTTACAATATGATGGTCAAAAGAAGTGTCGTAAATGTGTCAAGTGTGAAATGTGTCATGTGCATGATGTGAGGTTCATGAATGTAGTGATCCCTTAACAATCAAGTGTGAAACATAGCACAAGAGTGTGTCATAGGGTAATGGTTACATTTTATGCATAATATCATTTGAGATGCATAATGTTAATTTCATTTTTAAGTGGATTACCCAAGAGAGTCGCAAGGTGATAGATGCAACCCCAAGCTTATTTTTCGTGACATAAGGAACTATATATTTAGGTTTTCATTTTCCCATGAGGGGAGATTCGGCATTCATGTTTTTCCAATTTTATTTAAATATGAGGTCATACATATTCAAATCTTGAGGGTAAGCTTTATGATTGTATGTTTGGGAAATGCAATATTGATATACATGAATATGTTAATGAGCTTAGTTATGCAGAGAGACAAAAATTTCAAGCTCATGTAGGTGGTTTTCATGATATTAATTATCTTATAGAATGTATTTAAGTGAGACCTCGCAATAATGTAATTTCAATTTCTAACATAATGATGACCTCAAAGTGCCATAAGCTAGCAATATTGGCATAGCCTTTTTGTCATACGCACACTAGTTCAAGATAATCCTAAAAAGCATATAGGAGTTGATAATGTATGTCATCACAACTAGTCTCCATAATCTTGCATAATATTTTGATAATGGTTTTATTTATGACCTCTGTTTAGCCATTTCCTTATGGGTAATAAGGATTATAGAATTATTACTTGATATTGAATCATACATAGATCCTTTTAACATCCTTATTTTTTTAAGATACATTTTCAATGATAATAACATAGGGAATGCAAAATCATGTAATGATGTGAGTAGTGATGATGTAACATATATCGATCCAAGGATATTTTTTAGTGATGCTAATTTGACCCACTTATTAAAATATTTTGTGGCAAGTAATAATAATCTAGTTGTCATCATCGATTCAGGATTTATCATGCCAACAAGATGAAAAACCCATAAAGAGAATGGCCATGATGAATATATCGGTTGCGGCAGTCATATACAGTGTGCATGGTCGGCATTACCATTGGTTTAGGAATTTATCATAGAAGTTAGTGTTAGTGAAGAATCACAACACCCCGAGTGCCTGCAACTAGATGAGTTGAGAATCTCAGTTTGATTGCACAACATGGAGCATCTCTCAAAGTGTAGGACATCGAAATTGAGAGATCTCTCTCGGGTGAAGGTCGCTTCTATTCCTCTGTTCAAGTGCATATAAATAAATTATAGAGGATATAATATAAAACCTATGCTTTCTTACCAAGGATACAAGATCGAGAAGATATAAGAAAATAAACCTAAGCTAATGAGGTGATGCACCAAATGAATGTTGGACACTGTTTTACAATTTGACACAAACCATAGAAATGTAATACAACTACTATGCCAGATAACCAAACTCAGTAATGAGAGATTAGAAGACAAAAATGAACACATAAAAGGGTTGGGAATCATCCACAGAATATATTATTGCTCTAGAGCTACTACAATACACTACAAAGTAGCAAGAGGAAGAACAATGTAGTACAACCCGAATGGGAGGTTTGAAAGCACCACAAATTCTCTTGTAGACAAGGGAAAACGGGAGGGTCAAACCTTTTACAATGATCCTGACTCCTTTTATAGATGTAGTGAAGAGAGAAGAAGAAAAGAGACAGGAGACGTGATTTGGAGCTCATCTACCAGCCATACATGCCACCGTAGATGAGCTCTATTAGGCAACTCTATTACATACCTGACATAACTATTGCAATAATTTCGCAACCCGAAAACCCAAATCGTTTTAACTTTCAAAACTTATGCAAGGAATTTCATTTACATAAATTTGCAATGGAATAAACTGCTAGAGAAGGGAAAGAGATTTATCATACTTGGAAACATTATCAATCGATTCAACCAAAAATTTCTAGGCCAAGCACTCTTCCAGTGAATCATCTCACAAGATCTGCACAAAAATGGTGACTAAAATCCACTCATAGCTTCCAAAATGATCCCAAAATATGCATTTAACACAAGTCGATGCCCTCATGATAGAATTTAAACTTGCATGTAAAGATTGGAGCTGGAGCTTGAGTCTCCTCTCAAAAATTTACATAGTTCGACTGTAGTTATCCTCATTCCACTTAACGTCTCAAACCAAAAACAAGAATGACCAAATGGAATGCATGTTGTTGGCTTCACCAAGAAGTTTCATCATTCCAATGAAGTAAATGCGCACTAAATGCATTTAATAACACAAAGTGCATGGTTGGAAGTTTTAAAATCCCTTTGCCAAATTTAAATTTAGTGGGGTTTTTAATATAAAATACTTTCTTTGTTTTGCATGAGAAATCTAATAATACTCAATGCATAGTCAACGTTCAGCATGGAACAAAGGATTTTAAATCAAGTATACTCACATGATGACTATGTCCTCTTTAACACTTAAGTTTCTACCAATTATTGCATGCCTGAATTCTTTGCAAGGTTGAGGGTTAATTAAAACATAAGCCTTAGTAATGCATGGGTCTAAAATGACCAATTTTACTGTTCACATTAATCGATCAAACTTTCCCAAAACTGCATGTCTTATATCCCAAGTAAAGTTCAAGTCCCTGTTTTGAGATTGGAATAATTCCAAGAATAACAATTCACTCAATAGCCTTGGTTGACCGATGATTTAAATAAGAATAAAATGTTTCCATTTTAGGTTTATCAATATTTAGGCTAACAAAATCGATTGCCAACCAGCTTTCACACAAATCTATACACCGAAGTATTCATTTATAAATTCATCCTTTCCAATTTAATGATAGTTGAATGGGTTGCAACATCGTTAAACCACTAGAAAAATAATGATAATCCAAGACAGATGAACCATACACAATATTTTATACTTGATGCACCAGATTACTCATGTAGTATTTACATACAAGGGTTGTAGCTTTCCTCCCGAGAGCGGTCATCCAATTAGCATTAACCTTGTTTCTTGTTGACATAACACTTTGTTAGAAAAGAGTAATTCTAGTCATCCTTAATAATTCAATACTCAAAAGAATAGAAGTTATCATTTTCAATCATCACAAACAATGATCAATAAATATATCAATTTACATCAAGTTTCTTCTATGAAAAGGTAGGTGGCCATTAGCCATTGATGAAAAACCATGTTTACATAAATCAATAAAGTTTAGCAAAGAGATAACAACATCACACTGCCAACTTCATATTTTATTCACACAAGTATTCTTTACATTCCTACCTAGAAAAAAAGGTAAGATGATAATGTCAAGTTAATTAAGGGTGTTACTGCTAGGAAATAAGCGATGTGAGTGGTTGCATGTGTAATTACATGTATGTGTGTATACCCTTCCAAGGACATACATCCATGCATGCAACTATACACATAGCTATGCAATGAGGCTTATTGTCTCACCCTCGGCACTCCTTCAATATCATGACACAATTTCAAACATGACAAATAAAAAATCTAGGGTATTACATACCTACCCCCTTAATGAATCATCATCCCGATGATTTCTCCTAATAGTCAAAATCGAAAAATCATATATAGGTTATATCAATAATCCATTAAAGAACCATTCATCATTTCTCATTAGAGTTATAATTTCTCAGATATGAAATTCATATGTATTGGCTTTTAACAACCTTTTAATGGAAAACCAGTCATTCAATTAGAATTTCATTCAAAATCCTTATCCTTTATGGATAGTCATATCATTCGACAACTAAAATATACACACCAAAATAAATCAAAAACAAGTTTTTATAATCTGAAATCAACAACAAACTGTTGTTTTTGTTTCTTTACTAACTTGTTTTTTTTTTTTTATATCAGTCAAGAGTCCACTCTATTCAACAAGAAGATTTGTTTCTCATCATATCAATTTAAGAAGGTGTAAGAAAAGAATTATCAGCTGGTTTTATAATGTATTCATTGGGCTAAAAGAAAGAAATAGCCATTATCCCTTCAATCACAACTAACTACCAGCAATTCAAGAAGAGTCAAAACTGTACAAACAATATTATAGCCTTAGAAGACTTTACACCTATTGTTGTATCATTATTTTCAATCCGTAGAAGTTTATAACCATGACTTCACCAATCTATTTATTCCCGGTTAGTCCATTAATACCCACATAAGGTATATTCATTTTCATCAAAAACCTTTAAGTTATAAACCGTAATAACTTATATGAATTAAGACAATTATAATTCCCAGCTCAGGATGAACGCTTGTATAATCTTTAATACAATCTATCATTCGAGTTACTTATTATTACAATCCAAGTCGTAATAAGATCCAAATTTAAGTAAGGCCATAACCAATACTTGATCATACTTATAAATATATATAAGTCCAAACTTTCCTAGCCTTCCATAGTATCTAGCATACGCCAAGCATCCATTATGATATAAGTCATACTCAATTATCTCTTCAAAGAGAGAGGATGCCTACTTAATCCAAAAATTACCTCATAAGGAGGTTATGAGTCCTTTATCTTATTCGGACATCAGAAGCACAAAGGACTAAGTGTCTACTTCTAGTCTCAGTACTTGTATTTGATCACCCGACACTTAATCATTACATTAAAAATGTGCTTTCCTAGATACATACTCCCTACTAACAAGTCAAGACTTCGCAGTCTTTATTCTGCAAGCAAGATACAGTCAACCGTTCGTTGAATTATAACTTGGATATTTCATATATCAGCTATCTACCACCTCTTCACAAACTTTCTCATTCTACCTCAAAGATCTTATTTGATCAAAAACACCATTAAATTGGTTTTCCCAGCATAATGAGCCATCAACATTGTTTATTAAGGAACTCTTAACAAGCATTGGCTCACAAACAAGTATTAATAGATTTTTTTTTTCTATCCTAAAGAAAGAGGTCTAGAGGATTGTAGAAGTCCGCTACAACTTTCTTACCTTTAAACCTTACAAAGTGTCAAGAATAAAGTTCTTTATATCTTTTAGAACTTGCCAACAACAATATTTCCAGTAGGATGCAAGTAAATTGTTTAAAGATCATTTTAGTGGATGGAATCCACATATAAGAATAGAAATACTAAGTTGTAGATTTATATAAGACTTACTCCTATCTGTGTCTGAGGTCATGCTCGGACCTTTATCAATGAATGTCATTCATTTAACTAGAACTTTACTTCCAAACAGACACTTAAAGGGATAGTAAATCTATCACTATTACCTATTCTATCCTTATATTCTATTATTTGTGATAGAGAATCAAGTTGAAGAACTCATAATAGGTTCTTATATATGTATAAATTACCATGATTACTCAACAAAGGTGAGATTACTATTCCAACAAGTCTCAGAAAGAAGGCAAAGGAATGCACTCTTTTTTTTTTAACAACATAATACGTTATGGTATTATTTTAAGTATAGAGACTAAGACAATACCACATATCTTACGGGTTTTTCCAAGGCCCAATCTCACCATAAATATAATTGACGCATCCGTTGTATCAAGAAGGAGAATTAGCAATCTGAAATTACTCAAGAAATCCCCAATGAGCTGAAAGATCAAACTTTCATCCATCCCAAATACCATGGAGTTGACACAAAATGGTCTGACCAGGTAATACCTTACAAAGGAAAGAAATCAACCTCACAAATCCTCATCAAGTATTTGACCCCAAGGTTGTAATTTTGTAAAAACAAAACTAAGTTGACTGGGTGATACCCACCAAATTACATATACTCTCAGGAGTATCAGCGTGTATATACTTTTGTATAAAATAGAAGAACATGACTACTAACTCACAAAGCAATTATTCATATATGAATTATTATAATAAATCTTTTTGCAAGCTATATAATGATCAACCATACTCATTACTTAACCGAAAACTAAATAACATTATTCAAACAAGAGAGTTACACTCATGCCAATAACTTAGATGCCCAGATTTTTAATGGGTGATCATAGAATGAGAATGCAGATCCCCATCATCATTCATATTAAGAATAGTTATACAAGGCTGCCAACATAATAATGACAGTAATTTTGTTCACACATGAACAAAATGAAATAAGTAGCAAGAAGGAAAAGAGACAATCCATGCATACTTCTTAGTTCAAATGATTACCAACCTGTAATTCATGATTATCGAGAATTTGGGAAGATAAAACTTAAACATACTTGCAATATGTCAATTATTCACAAGAAATGGTCTCAATTCACCTTTTTCCTAAGAATACAAATCTTACACTCAGTATCCATTCCTTCCTTTCTTATCTCCCATAAGGTACACAAAGTGCATGGAAGACTAAAAATAATATAGATTATCTTTTCCCATTCATAGAAGATAATATCCTTGAGTTGGTATTCATATTTTAATGACCTAAAGAATTCACTATTTCTTGACCAAGTAGGTCACTCAAAAAATTTCTCCTAGAAACATATTCAAGGCTTCATAGACTCCTTTTAATGCTCATTATCAATTTTCTTCAACTCATTAGAATTTTAGTGCAAAATTTCTAGATTTCTTTGACCTTAATGACCTATAATTACATATATTACTGGATCATTCCAAAATTCATCTGTTAAAGTGTAGGTTTCATTTAAGAAGGTTTTCCCCTTTCCTTTTGTTTGCTGCTACTTTGTAGATAATTATTTCTTATCTACTTCATTCTACCCTAAGCGGGTTTATAAGTCATTTTAGACTTAAGTTTTGAATCTGTCATTGAGACAGTTCATTCCATCAAGCGGATCCTCGATGGTTGCTATCATTCAACTTAATTTATTTATCTTAGCTTATCCAATTCACACTTATCGTCTTCTCTACGTATCTATCTGAGTTAGTGTGTAATGAAGGATTGTTAGTTTTTTTAAGAACTAACCTACCATCAAACCTAGAACATTCCTTTCATCTTTTTTTTTTTTTTTTCCTTGGTAAATAATTTTATCCTTCATTTTATTTTACTAATAAATATAATAATTTAGTAAGCGTAAGGACCTAATAGGTCCAAGAGTCTGCAACCTTCAACTCTGATACCAAAATGTAACATCCTCTTTGTTACTTCACGTCCATAATTTTTTTACTTTATGCATCTGATTTAAATACCCATATATTTAAATCTACATAAACCTTAGTGCAATCCATTTCCGATAACTATCATGAACCATGTGTAGTTGTATGAGAGAATACTAAACTTACTCATTCTCTCAATGCTCTGTATGAGCCTATACATCAAATGTATCCTTGGTTCTCCTTTACATGACATGATATACAAGTGAATACTCCTAAGTGTCTACCTAGGTTCCACCTATGAATTCCCTAGGTATCTCGACAACTTAGATTAAAGGGAAATCTTGACTATGTAATCAACAGCTTACACCACTTTGCACAAAGTTTCTGAGTCATGTATTCCATGCTCAATTCCATGACGACACACTCATCATTAGGAAATTTTTCGTTTCACCTTAATCACTTATTCAATCATATGGATTCAAAAATGTAGATGTTGTAAACAACTACAAGTCTTGAACAAGGTACAAATCTAGTTTAACCCATGCAAATACGTACCTCTATGTCAACCTATGATGCCTATGGGAAAGTAAGTGTCTTCGTAACAATTCACCTTGCTACTGACTACTTCCCCTCCCGTAGCCATCATAATTTGATATAAGGTGCGTACTCGGAAGGTCAAATATGTGTTTGTAACTCTATCAAGGTTTGTACTTATTTCAATTCCTGTTGTAATCTAGACTCTTGAAGAGGAAACTCCGCACAACTACTAAGCAGCATAGTATCCAAATAATGACATCTGTCCTTACAAGGATACGACTGTGTAGTGGATGTAGTGAGTTAGCTCACCAAAGTTTCGTACAGTAGCAGGGTATCTTTCTTTTGTTTTTAACGTAAATTTAAAACCAAAACAAGATAGTCCATGTCTCGTGACTATTCCTCCTCGAATGAGTCACCAAGGTCTTATGACTATTCCTCTCGAATGAGTCACTCCATAGCTTTATTTAAGAGTATTAAGTTCTTTCAAACTATCTTAATTACCTTAATAGATTGCAAGCTAGAGACAACCATAAATGGAATCGAAGCAATAATTGTTTTAAGTTCATTATTGCCAATTAGTTACTTTCTTTGCTTAACCATTAAGCCTATGTTTCTTACCAAAGTATTTTCATTATATGAAACTGATATATCTATATCACCTTAGGGAAGCTTTGGTATCATACTTCTATATTCCTTACAAATGTAGAAGGTGCAATCACTTATCGCTAGAAGGTATAAGGATGTATCATCCTTCTATTGAATTCTCGTACACATGAGGATATCTAACCTTCCTTCCTAAGTACAACATCTTTCTTATTTTATGCTTAATTGTAATCATTCAATTGAGCATACTTATTATAAATTGTTTATTGATACTTGTGATAAGTTCATAGCATGTAAGTATTTCCTTAGGATTCAACACCTAAGACTTACCCACCCTTAAGGGATTCTCCCCTTTATTTTAACTTAAATCATAAGATTTCATCTAAGAGATCATCATGGTTCCTTTTAATCCTTGTCCTTAAAAAGAACCTAATTTATTTTAATCCTTGATTAGTATTCACTCTTGATTAGGTAACCTTACATTCCCAAGTCACCTATGCATGATGAATCAAAAGTCATATGCCCAATAAAATAAGGGCTTACAAAGAAATGAGATACTTAAGATTTTTAGAACATAACAGTGTCCTTACCTAGGAATTAAGAAGAATAAACATATATATGATGGACATCCTCATAATCACATCAAAATAATTTTCCTTTGATCATTATCTGATCCATTAAACTGTAGTATTACCAACAGTTAATCAGTAACCATAATAATGAAGTAAACTTCGTTACACATAGCAATCTGACTCATCGATGCTTTGTCACAACATGACTCATATTAGACCTATAATATGATTTTAATATCTATCTCAACTATATATGTATTTCTCATTAAGGATATAATATTTCATTTGTCAATCCCACATAGGATAATTTACCACTTATCTTGGAAATACAAAATATCATATTACTAATATCCTCAAGTGATATTCTTTATTATTGAACCATTCTAATTTATAGACAAATGTACAATCATGATGCAACCCAATTAGTACTATCACCCTGACTTACTAATTCATTCATTTAACCCTCATCATGATGACAACAATCAAAATTATAGTAAACACTCGTTCCTTTGAATTCCTTCAATAACTGTTAACCTTGTTATTTCATTCATTTACTTAGCATAAAAGCAAGACTAAGTAGAGATCAAACATTCCTCTTCCATTGATTACCATCATTACAATTACAACCAAGTATCTAAATCATGTCTATTGTGATAACATGACAAATCAGTAATAAATCCATAGTTTACATTTCTAGAAGCAGTATTTTTCAGTCATAACGATAACTTTTCAACTTTGGTCTTCCTTCCAACTTACGGATCTACATCTGCAAAACATGTTAGCACCTGTCAGTTCATACGAACTGAGCATGACAAAAATCTTTATCCCATGCCTAATAGTTTATGCCATTGATCACTTAAGAAAATGAAAAGTTGTATTACAATAATTCATATAATCTCCACAAAAGGACAAGTTAGTAATAACACATAACCAATTAATTATTCCTTCATCAAACAACTAATAACTCATATAGGTATAAGAGGATAAAACACATAATCCATTCAGCTTACCCCTTTCCATACCTTATTAGCTTAGGTATTTGAAGTAACTATGTTTACCTTTTTATGTTGTTTGAGTAAATCATATAGTTATATTCAAATTCACTTATTTCATAACTTACTCTACATCCAAGTAAGTTATACGATGTCTGATTTCCTTATTTTCTAACTCTCTCTACTAAATTAGTACTCCATATAAGTAAGTTCTGATTTTATCACTTCATAACTTATCTTGTAGTACAAGTAGACCATGAGAGTAGTACAAATTAAATCATGCCACATATTGCTAACCACCCAGGTGCTTGCTACTAATTTACAGACAAATATCCATTATCATAGAAGTACTAAATATATGACAATTATAGAAGGTTCTGAAAACCGAGTTAATTAGATTTAGGGATGATTCATATCAATCAGGTCATCTTAAAGTAGATCCTTTAATTTTATCCACAAAACTATATATGACCAGTTTGGTAACTTCAAAAGTCATAATATTATGTTAGATATATGTATCACATAATAATTAAAGATAAACAAAAAATCAGGAACTAGCTCCCCATATCCACATTACACAATATTTTAGCACAGTAATATATTATGGTAGAACATGGATTTAATTAGTTTCCCTTTAACCCCAAGACATTTGTGAACTTCCTCTTCCAAGGGAGAGAAAAATACTTGTTATCCCTTAGGGTTCTCAAACCCAATAAAATTTACGAGAGCATGTTTTCCAAACACTTCTCACGTCACAATGAATGGTGAGTAGGAACCATTTTTTTCATTCTAACCTACTTCCCACCGATAGAGACAACTATCTCTGAGGTCAGTTTAAGGACATCAAAGATCATGAAATTACAAAACAAGGTTCAGGATGGAAAGCTCCTAATCAATTCATAATTGAATCGTGGTTTTAGTTTCTTAAAATCTTATCAACATATTTTTAAACACTTTAAATCATAGTATGACCATAGTTGTGATCCATATGGTAAGTCATTTTGGGAGTTCCTTCCCTCTCCAAACACTTATCAAACAATATTCGATAAAGACCCAGGATCATGGGTTTGGCATATTCCCTTACCAATGGATTATTTTAACCATAAAAGCATAAATGCATACCCATCCATGTACTAGATATAAAATTATTTACAGTAATGGAAATAAATCATTAATTCACATTACCTAGGTGTATTCACTGGTGGAAAGTAGTTTACCTAAAACTCATTTATTAATATCTATTGTAAATCTATTTCATATCCCGACTCTAAAAGTTCAAGTAAATCAATAACCAAGGTTCCACATATATTTCGTTTCAGAGTTTCATTCGCCATCATACATTAATCAAGCTATTGATGGTAATACCTAGATTCATGTATTCACCATGTTTCCTAATAGGGTTCTGTTGGCCATCCAAAACGTGCACACCCGACATACCCAAATACTACCTTTTAATTATAATAAGTTACATAATATTTCAGGATATTTTCTTAACCATTACCACAGTCCCTAAAGAATAGACTATTTAGCTGCAGCTAGAGTTAACATTATAAGAATTCACATGTCCAAGGGTGAATACACAGAAGGATTTCTATTAACTATAACACATTTAATATTATTAGGTAACTCTATTACATACCTGACATAACTATTGCAATAATTTAGCAACCCAAAAACCTAAATTGTTTTAACTTTCAAAACTTATGCAAGGAATTTCATTTACATAAATTTGCAATGGAACAAACTACTAGAGAAGGGAAAGAGATTTATCATGCATGGAAACATTATCAATTGATTCAACCAAAACATTCTAGGCCAAGAGGCTTATTCTAAAGCAAATCATCTCACAAGATTTGCACAAAAATGGTGACTGAAATCCACTCATAGCTTCCAAAACGATCCTAAAATATGCATTTAACACAAGTTGATGCCCTCATGACATATTTAAACTTGCATGTAAAAGATTGGAGCTGGAGCTTGAGTCTCCTCTCAAAAATTTCACATAGTTCGACTGCAGTTATCCTCATTCCACTTAACCTCTCAAACCAAAAACAAGAACGACCAAATGGAATGCATGTTGTTGGCTTCACTAAGAAGTTTCATCGTTCCCAATGAAGTAAATGCACACTAAATGCATTTAATAACACAGTGCATGGTTGGCAGTTTTAAAACTACTCCACCACCGCCAAATTTATCCCCTAAATTTAGTGGGGTTTTTAATATAAAATACTTTCTTTGTTTTGCATGAGAAATCTAATAATACTCAATGCATAGTCAATGTTCAAGCATGGAACAAAGGATTTTAAATCAAGTATACTCGCATGATGACTATGTCCTCTTTAACACTTAAGTTTCTACCAATTATTGCATGCTGAATTCTTTGCAAGGTTGAGGGTTAATTAAAACATAATCCTTAGTAATGCATGGGTCTAAAATGACCAATTTTAATGTTCACATTAATCGATCAAACTTTCCCAAAACTGCATGTCTTATATCCCAAGTAAAGTTCAAGTCCCTGTTCCGAGATTGGAATAATTCCAAGAATAACAATTCACTCAATGACCTTGGTTGACTGATGATTTAAATAAGAATAAAATGTTTCCATTTTAGGTTTATCAATATTTAGGCTAACAAAATTGATTGCCAAACCAACTTTCACACAAAGCTATATACCGAAGTATTCATTTATAAATTCATCCTTTCCCAATTTAACGATAGTTGAATGGGTTACAACATCGTTAAACCACTAGAAAAATAATGATAATCCAAGAAAGATGAACCATACACAATATTTTTACACTTATGCACCAGATCACTCATTTAGTATTTACATACAAGGGCTGCAACTTTCCTCATGAGATCGGTCATCCAATTAGTATTATCCTTGTTTCTTGCTGACATAACTTTTTGTTAGTAAAGGGTAATTCTAGTCATCCTTAATAATCCAATACTAAAAAGAATAGAAGTTATCATTTTCAATCATCACAAACAATGATCAATAAAGGTATCAATTTACATCAAGTTGTCTTCTACGAAAAGGTAGGTGGCCATTAGCCATTGATGAAAAACCATGTTTACATAAATCAATAATGTTCAGCAAAGAGATAACAACATCACACCGACAACTTCATATTTTATTCACATAAGTATTATTTATGTTCCTACCAGAAACAAAGGTAAAATGAGAATGTCAAGTTAATTAAGGGTGCTACCGTTAGCAAGTAAGTTATGTCGAGTGGTTGCATGTGTAATTACATGTATGTGTGTATACCCTTCCAAGTGCATACATCCATGCATGCAACTATACACATAGCTACACAACGAGACTTATTGTCTCACCCTCAAAGACTCTGTCAATATCATGACACAATTTCCAAACATGACAAAAAAAAATATAGGGGTATTATAATCTTGACTTTTCAATTGTTGACTCTTTCCCTTTTGGGCCTAGGATATATGGAAGGCCAACACTTGTTTAGGAGACCCAATTTTAGATTTACCTTTAAAGGTGAGCCGAGCTGAAATGTGGCTCCTTCTGTGAGTATTTGATACTTAGCCAATTTGGGCCCACTACCCTTTGACTTCTATTGGACTTTGACCAAGTGGAGAGCTAGTGGTAGTTTGTGTCTCTGCCTTGATCTTTCTCTTTTGAAATTGTGTTGAGCTGACACATGGTTCCTTCCACTCATTTGGAATTTTCAATGACCAAATCTATCCCCTTTTTGGGTCTGGGCACATGGAAGCTCCACGCTTGTTCAAGCCTCCGCTTTTGGGTTTAATCTTTGGAGAAGCGCGATGAGGCACGTGGAAGCTTCCGCTAATTCTTACATACTTAGTCAATTTGGTTCATTCTGAATCATTTGTAAATCTCGAAGACTTTGAACCTTTCTCCATTTATCTCATTTGAGCCTCTAGTTTTCTATGACACTGTTTGGCCCTTCCTCGAATCTACTACTCAATTGTAGAGCTTTCCTTCAACATGACTTTCAGATTTGAAGCGTAGGTTCATTTGATAGAAATGTCCCTTGGATTTATTTCTGTGCAGGGTCGTGTTTGATCAATTTTGCCTTGGGGAAAAAAATAGATAACAATTTAGAGACTCACATGGGCATTTTCCTGCTAGATGAAGAGATTAGTTGCCTTGTTGTATCCATTGGGCACAGAGTCGTGGGTGGTGGCCTGACATTGGTCTTCTTCTAGAAATGGACCCTTTGAGACCTAATTTTAGTTGCTTTGTATTTGTTCTATTTTAAAATGAGCAACTATTATGGAAACTATGGGTCTCCTCTTGCAAATGTTGAAGGTCTTGGTGCATTCACCTAGAGGCTCATCGAACTGCATAAAAATGCAAACCTAGAGCAACAAAAACCTATGCCAGAGAACTTAGGGAAATAAAACCTATGCAACAACAAGAGAATGTGCATACACCTTTAGGGAAATTAAAGTCCTATGCTAATATTTACAAGGGTGGAAACTTCCTTTTCAGTAGTAATTTTTGAGATGGATCCTCTTGACTGGAATCTATAATTCTTTGCCATCCAATTTAGCTAGCTGGAAAGCACTACTACTTTTACACCTTGTGATCATGTAGGGGCCACTCCAAATGGAATCAAACCTGGAATGCCTTCCTACTTTTTCCCGATCTACATCCCATTTTAGAACTAAGTCCCCTTCTTCAAAGGTCCTTGCTCTTTCTTTCTTATCAAAACTCTTCTTGATCAATGTTTGATCCTTCACCATGACCTGCATTGCTTGCTCTCTTGCCTCTCCTACTTCCATTAGCTCTACATACCTGATTTCTATAGGTTCAAACTTGGCTAGTTCAAACTTTTTCGTGATCTCCTAAGTGCAAAACTCTAATGATATGGGAAATACCGCTCTTTTCCATATACAAGCTTGTATGGGGAGCTACCGTAGACATTTTGGATGTGATCCGATCAGCCCATAGAGCTGATTTGAAATTTTTATGCCAAGTTATATGATTCTCATCAAGATTCCTTCGATAATCCTTAATAGGTTCTTATCTGTGGACTCTACTTGGCCGTTACCTTAAGGGTAATAGTTTGATGAAGTGTTGAGGTATACACCATTTTTACATCCCATTCAGTGATCCTTATACCTAGGAATGCCAATGCATTATCTGATATAATAATGTCAGGTTCTCCAAACTTGATGGTTATTCCTTCATAAAAATCCAACATGTTGGATTCATTTTCTTCCTTAAGTGCCACCCTCAGTCCACTTGGTGAAATAGTTTGTTGCTGTAAGTATCCACTTGTGGCCCTGGCTTGAGTTTTGGTTAATCAATCCAATGAATTCTAATCCCCATTGCATGAATGGTTGATCCACTAAAATTGGGCAAAGGGGCAGGGCTGCTAACTTCTCTTTCCCTATGAAGAATGCACACTTCTTGCACTTCTTGATCCATGAGTAGCAATCCCTAAACACCGTAGGCCAGTAATAACCAGATTTTATGATTTTGAGAGCTGTTACTCAAGGGGAAAAGTGGCCTCCTAAATTTCCATCATGTTACTCATGAAACACTCTCTCAATTTTGCATGTCCCAATGCACCTTAATAGGAAATTATTGATATCCTTCTTGAACAAGACTCTGCCAAAAGCACATATGGGATGGCTTGTAGTCTAAAGTAACTCCTTTTTGCTTTGATCCATTCTAGAGGGCACAAACCTATCTAGAGATAATGCACCAAGGATTGAGTCCAACATGGAATAGGTGCATCATTAGTTGGTTGTTCTTGATCATTCTATAGTAATAGGAGAACCTCTTCTTCATCCACTGACTCAACTTGTTGCTTTGAAGTGAGCTTCTCACATAAACCCTTGCCACGAACTAGTTTGGTCACTCTAATCTTAATGTCATATGCCATTACACAAGTCGTCTAATCAGATTTCTTCTCAATCGAGTCCTTGTTCAAGAGAAAATCCTTGACACAAGCATGAGATACTAGCGGTTGAATCTTATTGTTCGAGACTAAGTGTCTGAACTTCTTCAAACTCCTAATGATAGCAAGGAAATGCTTCTTAATGAAAGATTAATTTACCTCATAATCCTCCAAGATCTAACTTAAGAAGGCTATAGCCTATTTTGAACCTTCCTTGCTCGGATGAACCAAGATAGCTAAGATTGTGTCTGACCCTCCAAAAGCATATAACATGAAGTCCTTTGAGAAATATGGGTTAATAAGAGTTAGGGCCTATGATATTGTGAGATTGATGGCATCAAAACTCTCTTTTCCTTCTGCTATCCGTTTAAATGAAAGGCTCTTCTTCAACATCATTGTTAAAGGCTTCATAAGAGTGGAAACTTAGGCACAAACCTATGAACAAAGTTTATTCTCCCCAAGAATATTTGGAGAGATTTCTTGTGTTGTGGCAATGGAAGTGTTTGAGTGGATTTAACCCTTTCACGATCAATTGTTAACCATTCTCTTGAGAAAATTTGACCCAAAAATTTTCCCTCATGTGCCAAGAACACACACTTCTTTGGGTTTAATGACACTCCGAATCTTCTACATCTCTAGAATACCTGTCTAAGGTGGAAGAGATGGTCTACAACATTCTTTGAGAAGATGATGATATCATCTAGATACACCAGACAATATTATTGATTAAGCCTTTAAATGCCATGTCCATAGCTCGCTGAAATGTTGCTCTGACATTTGATAGTCCAAATGGAATCTTCTTATAAGTATATGTGCCCCATTTGGTGGTGAAGGTTGTCTTAAATTGATCTTCCTCTTTCACCATTATCTTGTTATATCATGAGTATCCATCTAGAAATGAAAATCTCTCAGAGCCAACTACAACTTGTAGGATCTATTCCATTGATGGAAGTTGATAATGATCCTTGAGTGATGCTCTGTTCAGATCATGAAAGTCCACACATAGTCTGATTTCTCCATTTCTTTTCCTTACAGGCACCAAGTTCACGACCCAACTTGAATGCTTGATAGGGAAGATGATGCTAGTCTCAATTAACTTACTCAACTACTTCCGCATGAGAGGCTCAATGTGAGGATTTATTGCCCTTTGCTTATGTCTTAAAGGTTTGGCTCCTGGATCTAGCTTGATAGTGTGTTGTACCAAATTTGGGTTCAAACCTCTTAAATTTCTGTAAGTCCAGGCAAAGAAATCTAGGAATTCTTGACAAAGTTTAATGAATTCAAATTTTTATTATTGAGTACTTACCTTGCCGATTTGCAACATTTTCCTTCTTATATGGAAATGTGCTCGAATATTCACCCTTTACCCGAACACTTGCTTTCCCATTTCGAAATTGATCATTTGAGTGGAAGATTGATTCCAAAGCTACAAGACCCTTTGGTAGTTTATTGGTTCTCCACTTGCACCACTTGGTCGCCATATCTTGTTGTGCCAATTTGTCTTGGTTTTCGGAGGAGAAATCATCTTCTTCTTGTAGAAAGTTGACAATTTGCTGATCATTTGTGAAGACCTGCCAACTTGTGTTACTATGAGGGATAGCTGGTCTCACAACCACTTTGATATGGGACTAAGACTTATCACACTTGATACTCTCTACAACATCAAATGCTACCCCAATAGCTTCCAAGTCTGTCCACCACTTCATTCTTCTTCCTTGGGATGAAATTGATGTCAAATGATTCAAATCCTAGATGAGGTCCCTTACCCAATTCTTATAATTATTTAACCGATCATTCTTGGCAGAATTTTTCCTCACACTTGATTCGCAACTAGCTCACTATCGCCAAACACTTGCAAGTTTTCGATCCCTCTTTTCCTTTCCCAATGCAGCCCATAGAGCAAAGCTTCATACTCCACTATTTTTTTGAGCAAGAAAATTAGAAACAAAGAGCCAAGTAATCTTTCATACCTTGAGGAAAAACAAGCATAGCTCCTCCTTTGGCTCCTTGTCTACTTCTTGAGCCATCAAAGAATAATTACCATACCTCATTATCATCTTTGTGGTCTAACTTAATGATGTCAGGAAGAGGATGATTCTCCTCATGCAAACAATAGACTCCTAGCTCATATTCCTCCATCTCCTTATAGGGGTCAAAAGCATGCTTCTTGTTCACCCACTCGTTGAGGGTCAAGTCTGGAATACACCCAACCTTGGTATCTACCTCACAAACATTTGGGAGGTCCTCCTAATCAAAGGATGAACAATTGGCATTGATTGGGATGGGTACATAAGGCTCAATATGGTAATCTATAATGGGCTCAGATCTAATTGTATCCTTAGCTTCATACCTTATTCTAAAAAGCATGTGTGACCATCAATAGACAAATAGCCTCCAATTTTAGCGGTGATGTCTCTTGAAAAGCTCAATGAAAAATGTGGCAGAGATTCTATGACTCGATACATTTTGCAATACAGTCACATTGGGGCATGCGTGTAATGTGAGGGTCAAATCCTTGATGACTCTAACCATTATTACCGTTGTCCCAAATAATTACACTACGCCACCGGATATGAATTTTTATTGAAGACCAAATTGATTGGCTATTTGTTTTGGCATTATAGAGCTACTTTCCCGAATCAATCATGTAATTATGTACCAGTTTGTCTCTAATGATCAATGCAACATAGAATGGAGGAGGCTTACGATTCTTACCTTGTTTTCCTCAATGGTTTCCTTCAAGCCGAGATGCATAGGTAATCACTTTCTCTTGTTGGTTGGGGGGTTGGTATGAGGTTGAACAATTAGCTATAACAACCTATAACAACTCTCTCTCGCCTAGCAGATAGCCAATGAATCCCACATTGAAATATTCACATTTGTTTTCTTCATTTGTTTGATGATGTTAAATGGGGTTGAGCTATCTTTTTGCTGCCCCTTTCTTGGTACATTTTTCTCTTGCACATGGGTCATTACAACCAGTGTCTAAGTGGGTCTTTGAGGTGGCTTACACTAACTCTACATATTGGGAGTTGCACTTTGAGTGCCAATACCTTGTGGAATAATAGAAGGTTGAGGATTACCTAATTTTGATGACTGTCCCTCTCCAATATTCCTTTTCTTGGATCATGTATTGGCAGCCACACTTTGAGAAGGGGCTTGGTTAACTCCACAGAAGTCTTCAACTTGCCAATTGACAAGCATAGTCTCATTTAGAGGTGCCTCTTTCTAAGCTTCTTTTTGTTGATTTTCTTCATGACTAAACTCTTGGGACACACCAATGGTATGTACCATCACGGCCTGGTTCAATGCCTAATTGAAACACATTTCTGGTTGTGGGGTTGATTGCATGGGAAACACCAATCATATTCTTATGCCATATTGTTTTGTGTTGGATTCAATTCCTTTGATGTTGAAGCTATGTTGGGTCATATGGTCGAAAGGCCTAAAGAACTTGAGGTTTTACTTGGTTTTGGTTTTGACCTACACCCTAAGTTGGTTGTGTATTTTGTTGATATGGGAGTCTAGCCTGGTCTGGGTTTGATGTTTATATGGCCTAGAACTCGAGCTTGCTACCTTTTAATACTCACTAGCTGATTCCCTAGGTTCTACGAGCTTGTTTCATAACCTTTTATAGTTATTTTGAATTTCTAGAGGATTAGGTAGAGGCTTCAGCTGAAATTTGATTCTTTGGAGTTGGTATGGGAGCTAATGTGGGTGTCTGACTAGTGCTTGGACCTCCAAGTTCTAGGTATAAAGGCAAAGGATGGCTAGGAACATGTTTACTAGCCCGAATTAAACAATTTTCAGATCTAATGGAAATTGTATTAGGCTGCAGGTAAGGTTGTGCCTCCCATTGATTGAATCATTAATGAAATATCAAAATTTAAAGCTATAAGAAAGTATAAGAAATCACCTTCATCTGTAGGCCTCACGGCCAATAGAATCTTATCCCATGTCCTTTGAAATCTAAAGTTGAAATCTATCAGCTGCTCAATAGGATTCCTCTTGATGGTTGTCAAATGCTCTAACAATGATAGATTATCTCCCTTCTCTCCAAATTGATTATGAAGAGCTCTGCACAGATGGTCCCAATTCTAAATAGAGCATGTTGTTAGACTCCTGAACCATTGCGAAGCTTTACCCTTGAGTGAAGAGGCTAACAATTTGACTGTAATGTCCATCTCAGTGATCTCATGAATTACACAGACATTTGCAATGTCTTAAATATGGTCATTAGGAGAAGTCTAGTTCTCTCCAGTGAAATATGGGATGCTCTTTAATGTTGCAACTAGGACTGGATTTTGTGCATTGAGAGCGAGTGGGTTGCTGCTAGTGAAGTCGACATAGGGGTTGGGTGGTTATGCCATTATAATTGGCTTGAGAACCCTTGTTGATTGAATGAACAGCCTACTAGGTGGAGGTGTTGACAAGGTTCTATTTGGTGGAGATGGAGACCTCTGGGCTCTTCTCCCTCTCTCCCTCTGTCTGGGGACAAGTGCAGATAGAAAAATAGTCCCTCCTCTTTGGTTCTTGACCTTGTTTGTATTCTTCTCATGAACTTGACAAGCTTGGACCATTGAAACCAGTGGATTCTGTTTCTTTTGGGAGTCACTAGATGTGTAATTTCAAAGCTTCTTAAAAGATAAAATTACAGCAAGTGCACATCAATCTTGCTGTAATAAAGATGGAGACCTCTTTGGTCCCACCGAGCATGCCAAAATTGTTAGTGCAAAATCACAACACCCCTAAGTTCCTACAACTAGATGAGTTGATACCATCAGTTTGATTGCACAACATGGAGCATCTCTCAAGGTGTGGGACTTTACGAGTTGAGAGAGCTCTCTAGATTAAGGCCAATTCCTATTCCTCTATTCAGGTGCATACAAATAAATTATAGAGGATCTATTGAGAAACCTACTATATCTTACTAAGGAGACATGTTGAGAATATATGAGAAAATAAATCTAAGCTAATGAGGTGATGTAGCAATGGAATGTTGGACACCCATTTTGTAATTTAACATAGACCATATAAATGCAATAAAACTACCATGCATAGATAACCAAACTGTAATGAGAGATCAGAAGACAACAATGTACACATGAATGGGTTGGGAATCATCCACGAGACATCTATTATTGCTCTAGAGTTGATACAATACACTACAAAAGTAGCCAAGATGAAAAACTTTGTATTACAACTTAAATGGGAGGTTTGAAAGTTCCACAAATTCTCTTACAACCAAGGGAAGAAGGGAGGGTGAAAAAAAAAATTGTCCAACCATTTACAATGAGCTTGGCTCCTTCTTTTATAGATGTAGTGAAGAGAGAAGAAGAAAAGAGGTGGGAGAGTTGATTTGGAGCTTAGCTACCAACCGTGAATACTGCTGTAAATTTGCTCACAATCTTTCAAGTCTGCACACCGTGTCTACTTGGCGCATTGAAGTAGGAAGAACAGTGGACCAAAATCAAATCTGATCTTGTTGTTGGGAGCAATCAGATTACATATTACTGACGTGAAGACATTTTCCCATTTTTCACCAACCTAACCTCGTCAAAATTAAAGTCTTAGGTTTCCATTGCATAGAAGAGGTCAAGAACTTACTAATGTTGCCAAATTTGCTGACTTTCGAGTATTGGATCAAAATATATGCCCATTTGAATGTCCGATTTAGATTCGCATACAAAAATGGAAAAAATCAGTTAGCATGACGGGTCTGCTAACCTGAAATTTAGTTTGTACCTTTTACACAAAAATACAAAATCGCACAAAACGCCTCGCAGCCCGTAATTTACTTTTTCCAAAAAACCATCTTTGGGCCCATCGTCCGAGTATTTTCCATTTGGATGAAAAATTTTGCTTAGGTCCATCGGCCCACATGTAATTTAGGGCCGATATGTGGCTCCTCTAGACATTGGCGAAGGCGCAACTCATTTTAATACATTACAAAATTTGGACACAAAGCCAAAAAGTTCAAATTGCCTCCGGTGACACACCTTTTTTCTTTGACTTGGAACATGGCAACGTGTAGAGTGACGCACATTTGAGAATCACTTTTGGATTTCATTTTTGAAAATGTGTCGAAGAGACACGTGGCACCTTCGTGGATTTTCTCTGTTCCTTTATGTTTTGGCTAAGTCCTTTTATTTGGCAAGGCCATATATCTTACCCAGGACACATGGAGGCTTAGTGCACATTTGAGTATGTGCTTTGATTTTTACCATTTGGAGTTGCACCGGGATGACGTGTGGCACCTTCCATGGCTTTTCTTTCGAGTTTATTTAGATGCCGCTTTTTTCCCATTTCTGACTTTTGGACACGTGGAAGCTCCTCACTCACTTGAGACTAGCCCTTGGGCCACCTCTCTTGAATTTGCACCATTAAGACATGTGGCACCTTTCATGGTTTTACCCCATCTTGACTTTTCAACTGTTGATTTTGTCCCTTTTGGGCCTCGGATATGTGGAAGGCTAGAACTTGTTTAGGAGACCCGCTTTTAGATTTACCTTTGAAGGTGCGCCAAGCTACTACATGGCCCCTTACATGAGTCTTCGATACTTATCTGATTTGGGTCTGCTACCCTTTGATGTCTATTAGAATCTGAACATGTGGAGAGTTGGCGCTAGTTTGAGTCTCCACCTTGAGCGGTCTCTTTTGAAATTATGTCGAGTTGACACGTGGTTCCTTCCACTCGTTTGGATTTTTCAATGGCTAACTCCGTCCCCTTTTTGGGTCTAGGGCATGTGGAATCTATTTTCTTCTTCGAGCCTCCACTTTTTAGTTTAACCTTTGAAGATGCATTAATGAGGCATGTGGAAGCTTTTGATAATTCTTCCATACTTAGTCAATTTGGGCTCGTTCTGAATCATTTGTAAAGCTCGAAGACTTTGAGCCTTTCTCCATTTCTCTCCTTTGAGCCTCTAGTTTTCTGTGACACTGTTTGGCCCTTCCCTAACCTTGTTACTCCATTATAGAGCCTTCTTGTAACCTGATTGTTTGATTTGAAGTGTAGGCTTATTCGACAAAAATTTTCGTTGGATTTCTTTTTGCGTAGGGTCGTGTTTGATCAATTTTACTGGGGCAAAATTGAGATAACAGTTAGCACATTCTAGGAAATATCACTCCATGGTAGGCCTATAGAATCTCTTACATAGGATTTTATGTGACATATCCTGCAAGACAAATGGTCATAAAATAAGTTGGCATGCACCTGAGATACAACATTCAATATGTTTTCAAGTTTAACACATTATAGTAAACAAAAATCAAATGATAATTTAAATAAATATGCACCAATGATGAGAAAATGTTTGGTCTTCACATGTAAGAAATGAGATTTATGAGGTTAAAGGCCATAGGGAATGGTTTTGATAAATAAATTTGTAGATTAGTGTGAACCATTCGGGATGGACATTACTAAATATGATGTGACATGCTTCGAGGTTTGAAGTATTATTAGAGGATTTTTATATGTATCAAATGATGAACGTAGCTTTCTAATAAATTATATCCTAAGGGATAAGCTATGTTGCAATAGATATAGCATCGTGTGACGATTATATTTACGAAGGATGGTGGTGAAATACTAAGACTCAAATGCAACTATAAGATTGATGTAGGAACATCTCTAACCAAGGTGTTCATTTTGAAGTGTTAGTCTAATTTTGGCATGTGAATTTGTTCTAGAAGTTCTCGAGTGTAATATAAGTGTTATTAGAGTCATGATGTGATGTTGGAGTGAAGGAAAATTTTCAAAAATTCAAAATGGTGTATTTCCCTCCAAAATGTCATCTTGAAATCTAGAAGAGTTTGAGCCATTTTTGACCTATGATTGAGTTGTTAGTGGTCATAATAATTTAGTAACTATGTTTAAAGAGGAAATACATGTCTCTTGATGTGAGTGAATTCTATGTAATGAAAAATAATATAAATTTCCTTCTTGTTGTGTGTAAGTTCACATGTAAAGGCCTAGAGACAAGTTAGTTAGGGTTCAAAACATGAAAGTGAGTGAAATAAAAGAAGATAATTTGAGCATAAGGGAATTTTTTCCTCTGAGAAAGTGTTTTGATGAAGGAGATGACGGTATTCCTCATGGGAAATAGGAAAAAGAAAGAGAAAATGTAATGGGAAACACTTTTTTAATGAAGGAGAGACTATAAATGCCTAGATACATACAAGAAAATACATTTTTTTATATAAAAAGATAGATGAATCCTTGATTCTCATTTTAATTCATTCTCATTTAACTTGTTTTCATCTCGAGAACGTGTTTCGATGATTTCAAAACTTAAAGGTTAATAGTTTTCATGAATCAATCATAAAATGTGCTCACATTGTTATCTATCTCTATTAATATAGAAAACTTCTTAATTCAATGTCTTAAGATTGTTTTGATTAAGTATTTTTTTCTACGAAATGTTTATCATGGTTGTAAAAACCTCTTACTATAAGATTAATGTTGTATTTTGAGTGAAATTCTTAAATTCTGGTTCATAGTTCTTCACCACCTAAAGAGAAAATCTTCATCAAGGTTTGGAAGAAGGAAAACCTAAAGGTAAGTTCTCATTACTTTAAAGAGACTTCACAACTTGTAGGAACCTTTGTTATGTTATTATCAATCATTTGGGTTGATGTGAGGAGTAAGGAAGAGATGTATGTATTGATTACTCTTAATCTGTGGGTTTATGAAGTGTTTATGATTGTGCATGGAAGGGGTGAGAAAACTAAGTTTTAGAAGTATGATGAATTAATAATGTTGGAAAATATTGGAGATATATTGGATGGATTTATATATAGATACTTAAACCTTAAACCAAGCCCTAAACATTTTTTTTTCTAACCAAGGTCTTATACCTTGTCTTGTGCATGCATATTGGGTATAAAATTGATGGGATCTAAAGAAAACTTGTGTAAAGTCCTATCTTGATCAAATAATCATGCAGAGGGAATAAAAATAGACCTCCATGAAAATTTTCAATCCTACAATCAAACCATAGTGGGAGTTAGATCCAAAACTCACTTCTCGAGTCTGTAAGGAATATATCTAGGGTTTGAAAAGAATTTTTTTATAATCTTTTGATTGAATAGGTGAAAATTTATGAAATTTTGTAATAATGTCTATTTGAGGGCTTGCTAAGTTTGAAGAAGGTTTATAAACAAAAAAGTTTCTCTTAATAGTTTTTAATGAGAATTAGTGTGAAGATAGTTAAATACAATGGCAAAGACTAATGGAAAGAACCCTTTAATAAAGGAACCATGTGATATCTTTTGAGATATGCCGTGAAAATCTTCAAACAATTAGAATACATTTAAGGGTACCTGAAAACACATTCTTTGTGCATTGAATCCTTCTCAAGATCAATATAAGAATAAAAAAATTGGTGGGAAGACCTAATAAATAATCCCAACTCATTGAGCTACTCATTGAGCAGCTCGGTGACCTAATTTTTAGCTTAGTGGGCGTAATGTCCCAATTGCAAATTTTTTCCATCTTAAATCTTATCCATTGATTTTTTTGGAATTTCCTTATGTTTTAGGCCTGATAGGAGATGAGTTTAAAGGTTTTGAGGATTCTCACTTTTTTATCCCAATTTTGTTTGTTTTGGCTAGGTGTGGGCCCATGAGGCCCACATCTCATCTTTTTCTAAATTGATCTTAAGGGTTAAAACCTAGAAGAGGAAAAAATTACTTGATATCCTTTTCATTCATGAATTCCCTAAATATAATCCCTAAAACCTTGGAACTACCTGTAGCCTAGTTTCATTATGTGGGGTCCATTTAGGTACCTATGTCCTAATAGGTCCCTATTGTCCAATTTGGCCTGGGGAAATTGTATAACAAATTGGTTACTTGTGAAGACATTTACCTACTATGTGTTCTATACCAAGTATCCTCAATATGTCCATTAGGCATGGGGTCACAAACTGATATCCTCTAATTGATCTCAACCATATTCTACTTCTTGCACTCTTTTTATAAGAAAATATTAAATTCAAAATTGTGAGAGTGGAAAATTATCTTTACCCAAAATTTTTGCTTATTCCTTTCTACAACCCTAATCTACGAGACTAAAATATAATTTTAAATCTATCCTGAAATTTTATTCTTCCAAGCATAAAGCACACAAAAATGGTGATGCTTGGCATGCATTACATGTTACAAAGTTTTAAATAAGACATTCTAGGAGTTTTACATCATGAAACTCTATTAAATTTTTAATTTTATCTTTCTTGAGAATATTCCACTTGTGGCATGCTCACGAGGTGCTTTCGATTTTGGCAGAGGAACCTAGAAGTTCACATGTTAGTTATCTTACAAGACTTGAAGAATAAAAACTTAGTAAAACCTATCCTTCATTATGATTTTAGTTGATCTACATTTATTTTCTTTGACACATACAATTTTTCCTTACAAGTGTGAACTCCTTGTTTACAACATTCATATTAGGAGGTATACAAAAACTACAAAATGATATAGGTAAGTGCACGAAGTTGGGGGGCCAAAAAGTAGACAAGAATCTGAAAAAAAGAAAAATGCATACATGTTTCGCTAAAACGCACTCGAGGTTTTAATTTGTTTGGCTCGGGCACCGAACCATAATGCATATGCATTTCAAACAAGCCAAAATGCATATGCGTTACATAATGCGTATGCATTTTGTAATGTGTATGAGTTACATAACACGTACGCATTATGTAACGCGTATGAGTTACATAACATGTATGCGCTTTGTAACGCGTACGCATTATGTATAAGATTTCTTTTATTATTTCTTATACTTTTATTATTTCTTATACTTTAAATTTATTTTAGTAAATATAATAAATTAGGGTCACTCAAAGACCTTGTGGAAATGGTCTCATAGCTCCAACAGTTATAATCTAGAAGATAGTTTTTCAAAATCTAATCTAGTCAGTACTTACTCATTTTCAGGATTTTAGCAAATGACCTAAAACTTTCAAGGCATATATATTGTAGTCGGTCTTTGTTTTGGGAAAGCATATAGTCATTTTTTAGGTTTTTTGACCTTCTAAAACGGATTTTGGCCATACCACTTTGCTTGAATTGGTACTAATTTTTAAATTTGGTCCATAATTCACTTTAGTGACCATGAATTAACTTTATGATGTTTGTCTACTTCTTACTAAAAAGATCGCTTTGTATATAGAGGATTGTTCCTTGAATGGGATTCTTGTCCTACAACCAAAATGAGGTGATTGTAATGTGCCTCCTCTTTAAGGTCCGATAACACTACTAGGTGTTGAATGAGTTACAATTACGAATAGTACCAAGTGAATTGCATCAAGTGAACTCAAATGATTGGTCATTCTTAGAAACATGGTGCTCCATATAAAGATCGTCACCTCACCTTTACTAGCTCTAAAATAATCCTTTCATGGAATCAAATTCACGATTCTCATACATGATTTTTCTCATATGTCTCTTATGGAGACAAACGATGCCTTAATACTTCACAAATAATGGTCCTTGATAAGTCGGTGACATGACTAGCTCATTTTATCTTGTTTTGAAGGGTGTTCAATTAACTACAAAATGGCCAAAAATGCCTTTTTAGGCCTTCAAAGGAATTAGTCTCTCATAAAAACTAAATGAGTTGATCGATCACCTTAAACACTATTCCCTACACACTAAAACATGTTGAATGATCTTTTTAGGACTTTCCTTTGGGTGAGGGTTTATGATTTAGGTTTTAGGGTTTAGGGCTACGGGTTTAGGACTAACGTTTTAGAGTTTAGGGTTTAAGGTTTAGTGTTTAGGGCTCCTAGTTTAGATTTTAGGGTTTAGGGTTTAGAGCTCTGGGCTTATGGTTCATGGTTTAGGGTTTATGGTTTGGGGTTTAGAGTTTTGGGTTTATGGTTCAATGTTAAGGGTTGAGGGTTTATGGTTTAGGACTCAAGGTTCAAGGTTTAGGGTTTAGGGGTCAAGGTTGAGGGTTTAGGGTTTATGGCTCAAGGTTCAGGGTTTAGGGTTTAGGGATCAGGGTTGGGGTTTTAGGGTTTACCGTTGAGAGGTAAGGGTTAAGGGTTTAGGGTTTAGGGTTTAGTTTTTAGGATTTAGGTTTGAGGATTTAGGGTTTACGGTTTAGGGTTTATGAGTTAGGGTTTAAGGTCTATGGTTAAGGATCTAGGGTTTCTGATTGGTTTTAGGAGTTAGGGTTTAAGGTTTAAAAGTCATGGTTAAGGGTTTAGGGATCAAGGTTAAGGGTTTAGGGTTTAGGGTTGAGAGTTGAGGGTTTAGGGTTTAGGGCTCAGGGTTTATTTTTTAGGGTTTAGGGATTATGTTTAAGGGTTAAAGGTTTAGGGCATTGGCTTATGGCTTATGGCTTAAGGCCTAGCTGTTCGAGGATTAGGGTTTAGGGATTAGGGCTCAAGGTTTAGGGTTTAGTGGTCAGGGATTAGGTTTTAGGGTTTAGGGTTTAGGGTTTATGATTTAGGGATTAGAGTTTAGGGTTTAGGGCTTAGGGTTTATGGTATAGGGTTTAGGGTTTAGGGATCAGGGTTTAAGGTTTAGGGTTGAGGATTTAGGGTTTAGGGTTTAGGGTTTAAGGTTTAAAGGTCACGGTTTAGGGTTTAAGGAAAAGGGTTCAGGTTTTAGGGTTTAAGGCTCAAGGTTTAGGGTTTAGGTTTTAGGGTTAAGGGTTTAGGTCACAGAGTTCAAGGTTTAGGGTTTAGTGTTTAGGGCTTAGGGTTTAGGGTTTAGCGTATATGGCTTAGGGCTTAAGACTTATGGTTTAGGGCTTAGGGTTTAGGGTTTAGGATCTAGTGTTTGGGGTTTATATTTTAGGGTTTAGGGGTTAGGTTTTATGGTTTATGATTTAGTTTATATGGTTTAGGGTTTAGGGTTTAGGGTTTAGGGTTTAGGGTTTAGGGTTTATGGTATAGTGCTCGGGGCTCGGGGTTTAGGGTTTAGGGGTTAGGGTGCATGTTATAAGGTTTATGACTTAGGGTTTAAGGGTTGAGTTACGGGTTTAAGGTTTAGGGGTTAGTTATGGGTTTAAGGTTCAGAGGTTAGAGATAAGGGCTCTAGATTTAGAGTTTAACACTTAGGGTTTAAGTTTAAGGGTTTAGGGTTCAAGGATTAGGGTGTAGGGTTCAAGGATTAGGGTGTAGGGTTTAAGGCTTAAGGTTTAGAGTTTATGGTTTGGGTGAGTGCACCAAGTTGGGAGGCCAAAAAGTGAACAAGAATCTAAAAAAAAGCAAAACACACTTGCATTTTAATTAGTTTGGCTTGGGTATCACCAAAGCATAACGTGTACGTGTTATGCTTATTATAAATTTTTAAAAATAGGCCCGAGCCTCTATCATTTTTCCTCCCTAAAACAAAAGTTTCAGAGCTTAACCGTGCCCTCACATTTTTTCATTCAGCTAGATCTCAAGCTCAAAGGATCATTTCTGGATCATCGGGAAGATTTGAATCGATGATGGTGCCATGGAGAAGAGGTAAGCATAATTCTTTTCTCAAAATTTCATTAAAATATGATAGTTATAGATTAAAATTTTAATTGAATACATATGTTTTATCGTTATAGTTAGAGGTCGAGGGAATCAACCACAACTAAAACCTGTTATTCCCTGTCATCTCTCCCGAACCTCACATAGTTGCTCAACATCCCTCGGGTAGTCAAGAAGATTTACTTGCCCAAAAAGTTGAAAACAAAATTGAAATTGAGGATTTAATCAAAATAATGAGGGATGCACAATCTACAAACCGCCAAAGTGCCTCTCTTGCAAACACATTAGAGGCATTACTTGTTCAAATTGACATGGAAACGGGCAAAGTGATCATTGGACAACTTACGAGAGAGGGTTGTAAGGTTTATTATTCCAAAAGAATGTCATATGTGGATGTAAAAAAAAAAATAAATTTCAAAAGATATCATATGCACCTTATGCGGGGACCCCCACACTAATTTTCCTATTTCATTGACATGTAAACGATTTCCCATGCATTGGTGCAATCATAATTTAATTAAAAATAATTTTTGGGACCGATGGTGGATGGTGTTTGATTTTCGACCTTATAATAACAACGAGGTGCCACTATACTTTCGAGGAAACTATATTACGATTTCATCCTCAAATAAATCCCAAATTATTTTGATTTCTGAAATTTCTAGGGTGAGGAAAAAGATCTGCATAGGATCATCCGGGTACACAATGTGCATCTACTTAGTAGGGTAGATTCCCTTCATAGAAACCCCCTCATCTTGAGATTGTCCCTTAGCCGGTGAAGGAGACAATAGAGATTGATACACTCCACGCACTTCATGGGATATCTATGACCCTTGTTCGACATATGAGGGATATTTGAGCCGGATGCTTGCGGAGGTACAAAGTGTATTCCTAAGGGAGTACAAACATGAGGCCACATCTTTTCTTGTCATGTGGTAGCATATGTTTGGGGCATGAGGAGGACGATAATTTCATGCGTCTTGATTTTGGTGCACCTAGTTCTAGGGGTGAACTCGATAATGTCACTATGTCGATGTCCTTTTGAGTGAGACATTTAGATTACATTCATCAGTGTCACCTTCGCAGGTAAATTTGTTATGTTTTGTTATGTGTGTTACAAAAATTTTGGAGAACCTGATTTACTTATATATGTTAAATTTTTGAAATAATTGTATTTGTACATGTACATGTATTGATATTACAGCGCGCGAGAGGCGCATCTTCATACCGACCACACATGGCAAGGACCATGCATACACATACATTCACAGAGGTAATTTAGAATGATAATTATGTAAAATTTTCACATACATGTGTGTGTGTGTGTGTGTATTAGTTTTGAAGTCAAATATATGTATGTTCTTATATGTCCATCTAACTCACATGATATACATGTTTGATAAAGATGTTGACTTCACTAGACACCCCACCATCTCTATGACAAGTAGATAAAGGTGTTCCCACTGTGATTTTATCTGTGTAGAATATCACTTAGGTATTCAAACAACACGTAAATTTTGTTAAATTTCTCTTATAATTCATATTATGTTAAATTACATGTTGGTAATGTATTTCATTATAGAATTATTAAATTATGTTAATAATATCCTTCATTGTGCATATGCAGGAGTTACCTATGATAGGTAGCAGCCCTATTCATTTGATTCGCAGGCATGAAGGGGTAAAAAAAATAGTTATATATTGATAAAATTAGTTAAAATATTGTCATTATGTAGATACATGTACTTAGCTCTATTTTCGCTAATTTTAATGTTAGATTTTCTGATCTTATATGTATGTAGGGAACTTCAACCCCCTCCATTTTGACTTCAAGGGCACGGAATCCTCCATTTCATCATCTTCGTACCCCATTCGTACTTCTCTGTGTGCTCCCGATGACTCATCTAAGCATGAGATGCAAATTAGGTGTGATCGACAACTTGTGGTAAGTTTGTGTATTTATGTTAATACTTTCATTCTAGCATGGTCTTAAATACATGTTGAAAACATATATAAATTAAGTTTTGACAAAAAAACATTGTTTGCATTTACTGAGGCTCATCTACGGTGAGTATTCAATGAAAGAGGACTCGAAGCATGGGCTCTGGTGATCCAAATTCATCTCATGGATCTCCATCTTCATCTAAGGTAGGGAATTCTTTGAGAATGGCCAAGAGAGGGATAGATTTTGATGAGTAGGAAATATATATGTCTTACACATGACATTGTTTAATGTGCATGGCATCGTATGTATGCCTATATGGCATTTGAACTTGATGGTATATGACCTATTTGTGCATTTTTTATTTATTATGCACATTAAAATACTATTTGGAACTTGATAATTTTTTATGAGACCTTATGTTTTTGAGATTATTTTCGCATGAATCTAATATGATGTGCACTTAACAATATTTAAGACATTATGGATTTGTTTTTCATTTATTGGTGATGTACATGTACTATCATTTTCAATGTATAATATGCATCAAACTTTGGAAATCAATATTTATATAATGTATGTATATAAAGAATTAACTAATCGAGTAATTATTCATTTAATTTATCAATGTGTATATTTGTATTTACCTTACTTGCGCTTCTTCTTGCTCATGGTATCTTTGTACTAGTTCCTATCTTATCATGCAATTACTACATTCTTCTATGCTTTGTACTCTTCTCCCATGTTAAAACACCCAATAGTCATCACAATTTGATGCCTTTCATCTGTTGATTTTTTGAGAATGTCTCTCCATACACATTACTCCAAGCTTGAGAATGTCTCTAGATGCAATGACATTCGATTAAGACACTCAATGATTATTGATTGTTTAATCCTTTCCAATTCGTGTTATTACCTTTAAATCTATAGGCATTTCAAGTTATTTGGAAATCACATCTCACCCTTCACTAGGCTTGATGACTACCCTTATACTTTTTAAGGCACTTTTGAAAGCATCCATGGGTTTACCATAACATAAATTATCAATGAATAGAAGGTCACTAAGCCATAGGTGAGTTGACTCCCATCCGAACTAAACAAGAAATATTTACTAGGTGATTGATAACTCCCGTGTGTTCTTAGACATACCCCTATAAAAATCATTCTTAATCCAATCTAGTCATTCGGGGATCTTAAGAGACTACGCCGGATATGGGGTACCCTAAAATCATGGGGAATGTAGGGAACCAAAAATAATGCTCCACTAGCGTTCACCGGTCCACCCCAATGTGCTGCGCAGGTTATTTGGTCCCGTGAGCTTCCGTTTGCAAACTCTGACCTCGGAAGACCTACACTAACTCGGACTACACTATTTCACACGTCTGCAAATAATAGCACATCAAGAGAACTAGATGGAGATAGAGAAAACCGTGAGATTATTTTGAATAGGTCCCCACCATGGAACTTTTGGATTTGATGAGACATCTCTAGGTGCTACGAGTCCAAGAAATCACCCGTCAAAGATATGGCATGATTGGGCCTCAAGTTTTTAAGGGACTACACCTAGAAAGGTAGCTTGAAAGAATGGGGAGCATAGGGAAAAAAATAAGCCTCCAATAGAATTCACCAGGCCACCCTGTCGTGTTGGTATAGTTGGTTTGGTGCCATGAGATTTTGTTTGGAAACTACACCCTCCTGGCAACCCTAAACCGACTCAGACTGCACTATTTCTTGCATTTGCAAACAATATCACAGCAAGAGAAAAGGATGAAGACAGATAAATCTATGAGATAGTTTCATAGAGGGCCCTAACATGGAGCTTTCAGATCTAACAAGACATCTCTAGGTGTCATGGAGTCTGAGAAATCACCCATCGAAGATATGGCGTGTTTCGGCCTCGGGGCTCTTAAGGGACTATGCCCAAACGGGGGTAGCCCGAAATCATGGGGAATGTAGGAAACCAAAACAAATTCTCCACTAGAATTCACTAGACCATTTGGATGTGTTATCCTAGACGGTTCGGTCCTACACGCTGCGTTTGCAAACTACAACATCGACAACATTACACCGACTGCACCGCACTATTTTGCACCTTTCCAAACAATAGGACAAGAAGAGAACCAAATGGACATGGAAAAACTCGTGAGAGGATTTCATACTATGCCCCAACATGGAGCTTTCAGATCTAATGAGACATCTCTAGGTGTCATGGAGTCCGAGAAATCACCTGTCGAAGAAATAATATGTTTTGGTCTCGGTGGCTCTTAAGAGACTACGCCAACGAGGTAGCCGAAAACACGAGTATAGGGAACTAAAAAAATCCTCTAGTATTATTCACCAAGCCATATGGATGTGTTGGCCCAAACGGTTCAGTCCCACAAGCTACCGTTTGCAAACTACAACATTTAGCACCTTATCCGACTAAACCGCACTATTTCTTGTGTTTGTGAACAATAGACAACGAGAGAACCAGGATAGAGATAGATAAAACTATGAGATAATTTTGTAGAGGGCCACGACATGGAGTGTCGGATCTCGACGAGACATCTCTAGGTGCCACGAGTCCAAGAAATCACCTGTCGAAAATATGGCATGTTTGCGCCTCCGGGCTCTTAAGTGACTATACCCGGATGGGGTAGCCCCAAAGTACGGGGAGTGTAGGAAAAATAAATTAAGCCTCCACTAGTGTTTACATGTCCACCTTGATGTATGGGTGTATTTTTTTGTCGCATGAGCTTCCGTTTGTAAACTACACCCTATGACAACCCTACACTGACTCAAACTGCACTATTTCACGCATTTGCACACATTAGGAAAGTGAGAGAACCAGATGGAGATAGAGAAAAGCTGTGAGATAATTTCATATTGGGCCCCGATGTGGAGCTATTGGATCGAAGAGACATCTCTAGGTGCCCATGAGTCTAAGAAATCACCGTCAAAGATATGGCATGTGTTTGGGCCTTATGGCTCTTAAGCGACTACGCCAGACAGGGTAGCACTGAAAGCACAAGGAGTGTAGGGACACAAAATGAGGCCATTTAGATGTGTTGGCCTAGACATTTCGGTCCCATGAGCTTATGTTTGCAAACAATACCCTCACGGTAGCCGTACTGTCGACTCAAACCGCACTATTTCACGCATTTGCAAACAATAGGACAACGAGAGAACCATATGGAGATGGAAAAAACCACGAGAGTATTTCATAATGAGCACTAACATGGAGATTTAAGATCTAATGAGACATGTCTAGGTGCCACTTTGAGTCCGAGAAATCACTCATCAAGGATATGGCATGTTTGGGCCCTAGGGCTCTTAAGCGACTATGCCTGAGACGGGGTAGCCCGAAGCACGCAGTAGCGTAGGGAACCAAAAAGAATCCTCCACTAATGTTCACCTAGACACCCCAACGTGTTGGCATAGTTGGTTCAGTTCCACAAGCTTCCATTTGCAAACTACACCCTCGTGACCCTCTACACCGACTAAAATTGCACTATTTCACGCGTTTGTAAAAAATAAGACAAGCGAGAGAACCAGATGGGGACAGAAAAAATCATGAATGGATTTCATAGTGGGCCCTGACATGGAGTTTTTAGATTTTATGAGACATCTCTAGATGTCATGGAGTCCGAGAAATCACCCCTCAAAGATATGGCGTGTTTGGGCCTCAGGGCTCTGAAACGGCTATGCTTGGGACGGGGTAGCTCGAAAGCACTGGGAGCATAGGGAACCAAAATGAAACCTCCACTAGTATCCACCCACCACCCCGACATGTTAGAGTAGTTAGTTGTGTCCCACAAGCTTCCATTTGCAAACTACACCCCCTCGATGACCTCTACACTGACTCAAACTGCACTATTTCGCACGTTTGCAAACAATAGGACAACGAGAGAACTGAATGGAGACGTAAAAAACTGTGAAAGGATTTCGTATTGGGCCCTAACACGGAGCTTTCAGATCCAATGAGACATCTCTAGGTCCCACGGATTCTAAGAAATCACCGTCGAAGATATGGCGCGTTTGGGCCTCAAGGCTCTTAAACAGCTACGCCGGATGGGGTAGCCCGGAAGAACGTGGAGCATAGGGAACCAAAATAAAGGCTCCACTAGCATTTACCTAGCCACACATTTGCAAACAATAGGACGAAAAAACCATGAATGCATTTCATAGTGGGCCCCGACGTGGAGTTTTCAGATCGATGAGACATCTCTAGATGCCACTGAGTCCGAGAAATCACCCGTTGAAGAAATGTCGTGCTTGGGCCTCAAGGATTTGAAGCGAATACACCTAGGACGAGGTAGCTCGAAAGCACGGGAGCATAGGGAACCAAAACTAAACCTCCACTAGTGGTCACCCTGGCCACCCCACATGTTGGTGTAGTTTATTCGGTCCCACAAGCTTCGTTTGCAAACTACACCTTCGGGTAGCCCTACACTAACTCAAATTGCACTATTTCATGTGTTTGCAAACAATAGGACAGCGAGAGAACTAGATGGAGATGGAAACAAGCTGTGAGAGGCTTTCTTAGTGGGCCCCGACGTAGAGTCATCGAGATCCGACGGGACATCTCTAGGTGCCTTGGGAGTCGAGAAATCACATGTCAAAGATATGGCGTGTTTGGGCCTCGGGGATCTTAAGGGGCTACGCCCAAATAGGCAAGCCTGAAAGCACGGGAGTGTAGGGAACCGAAATTAATCCTCTACTAGAATTCTCTTGGCCTCCTCAATGTGTTGGCATAGTTGGTTTACTCCCATGAGATTTTGTTTGCAAACTACACCCTCTGGTAACCCTACACTGACTCAAACTTCACTATTTCGCAAGTTTGCAAACAATAGGATAGTGAGAGAACCGGATGGAAACGGAAAAAACCACAAGATCCTTTTATAGTGGGACTCAACACGGAGATGTTAGATCTGATGAGACATCTCTAGGTGCCATGGAGTCTGAGAAATCACTCGTCGAAGATATGGCATGTTTTGGCCTCATGGCTCTTAAGTGACTATGCAGACGGGGTAGCTCAAAAACATGGGGAGCATAGGGAACCAAAAAAATCCTCCACTAGGGTTCACCGACCAACCTAGCATATTGGCATAGTTGGTTTGGTCCCACGAGATTTTGTTTGTAAACTACACCCTCTTGACCCTCTACACCGACTCAAACTACACTATTTCATGCATTTACAGGTAATAGGATAGCAAGAGAACTAGATGGAGATGAAAAAACCATGAGAGGATTTCGTAGTGGGCACCGATGTGGAGTTTTCAAATCTAACGAGATGTATCTAGGTGCCACTTGAGTCCAGAAATCACCCATCGAAGATATGGCATGTTTGGGCCTTAGGGCTCTTAAGCGAATATGCCGGACGACATACCCGAAAGCACGGGAAAGTAGGGAACCAAAATGAATGCTCTACTAACATTCACTAGGCCATTTAGATATTTTTCCTAGATGGTTCCATCCCACATGCTACCGTTTGCAAACTACAACATCTAGTAGCCTTACACCTGACTCAGCATCGCACTATTTCTCACATTTACAGATAATTACACAATGAGAGAACTGGATGGAGATGGAATAACATGCGAGAGGATTTCATAGAGGACTTGAATTAGAGCTTTTAGATATTATGATACATCTCTAGGTACCACAAATTTCGAGAAATCACCCATCAAAGATATGGCATGATTGGGCCTTAGGGCTCTTAAGCGACTACGCCCGGATGGGGTACCCTGAAAGCATGGGGAGCATAGGGAACAAAAATGAATGCTCCACTAGTGTTCACCAGGTCACCATGACGTTTTGGTGTAGTTGGTTTGGTCCCACTAGCTTCTGTTTGCAAACTACAGCCTCAGAGCCCTACACTAACTCAGACTACACTATTTTTCACGTTTGCAAACAATAGTATAGCGAGAGAACCAGATGGAGATAGATAAAAATATGATAGGTTTTCTAAGATGTTCCCATTATAGTTCTATTGGATCTAACGAGACATCTCTAGGTGCCACAGATTCCGAGGAATCACCCGTCGAATATATGGTGTGATTGTGCCTCGGGGCTCTTAAGCGACTACGCCTGAATGAGGTATCCTGAAAGCATGGAGAGCGTAGGAATCCAAAACAAATTCTCCACTAGCATTTACTAGGCCACCCCAATGTGTTGGTGTAGTTGTTTTGTTCCCATGAACTTCCGTTTGCAAACTACAACCTCTAGCAGCCCTACACTGACTTAGACTGCACTATTTCACGTGTTTGTAAACAATTGCACAACGAGAGAACCAGATGGAGATGGAGAAAACCATGATAGGATATCATATAGGGATTCGATGTAAAGGTCTTAGATTTGATGATACATCTCTAGGTGCCACAGAGTTTTAGAAATCACCCATCGAAGATATGGCATGATTGGGCCCCAAGGCTCTTAAGCGACTACGCCCGAATGAGGTAGCCTGAAAGCACGGGAGCATAGGGAGCCAAAATGAATGCTCCACTAGCATTCACTTTGCCACCACAATGTGTTGGTGTATTTGGTTCAGTCCCAAAACTTCCGTTTGCAATCTACAACATCTTCTAGCCCTACACTTTGGGTTCAAACTGCACTATTTCACGCGTTTGCAAACAATAACACATCGGGAGAACCAGATGGAGACAAAGAAAACTGCAAGATGGTTTCGTAGAGGGATTCAACATGGATCTCTTAGATCTAATGAGACATCTCTAGGTTAAACGGAGTCAATAAATCACTGTCGAAGATATGGCGTGATTGGGCCTCAGGGCTCTTAAGCGACTACACTCAATTATAAATACTTCATTGAAGTTTTTCTTGCCAGTATGCTACTTTTGGAACCACCTGGTTTGATTTTTGAATTTGAAGTACCTAGGATTAATAAAAATAATCAACTTGGAATGTTTTCCTTAAGAATAACAATGATTCTATCGACAACACCACATAGATCTTTCATTCTAGTTAAGTTGTGATCCTTCCACGCTTCCCATTTTTCCTTTTCTTCCACTCGTATCTTCTCTTTAAGTTCTTCCAGATGTTTTTGGGTAATCAAATTGACTCTTTATGACTTTCAGGAGGCATTTCTTCTTGAATCATAGTGACATCTTCACCTAATTGTTTTTATTCATGATTTTCATTGTCATCTAAAGTTGAAGACTGAATATTTATATGGCCTTCGGCTTCTTTTTGGGCACAAACAACCTTTTGTAATGTCCAAAAAAATTCAAGCTCTTCATTCTCTATTTGATTGAAGATATTCATTCTTTCAAAATGAATATTTCAAACATTGGTGTTCTACCCAAAAAAATAAGTTCATAGTCTACATAGTTACATCCTATGGCAAAATCATTAAATAGTGGTGGTTCCCTACGCTCCACGTGTTTTCGAGGATACCTTGTTTGGGCGTAGTTGCTTACAAGCCCTAAGGCCGAATCACGACATATATTTGACATGTGATTTCTCGGACTCCATGGCACATAAATATGTCTTTTCAGATCCAAAATCTCCATGGCGGGCGCTCTCCTAAACCCTCTCGTGGCTTTCTCGTCTGCATCCAGTTCTCTCGATGTGCTATTACTTACAAATTCGTAAAATAAGGTAGTTTGAGTCAATGTAGCACTGCTAGAGGTTGTAGTTTGCAAATGAAAGCTCATGGGACTAAAACAACTACACCAACACATTGGGTTGGCTTGGTGAATGCTAGTGGAGAATTCATTTTGGCTCCCTAAGCTCCCCGTGCTTTCGGGCTACCTTGTTCGGGCGTAGTTACTTAAGAGCCCTGGGGCCCAATCACGCCATATCTTCGATGGGTGATTTCTCAGACTTTGTGGCACCTAGAGATATCTTGTTAGATCCAAGAGCTTCATGTTAAATCCCTCTACGAAATCCTCTCACGGTTTTCTTTGTCTCCATCCGGTTCTCTAGCTGTGCTATTATTTGCAAACACACGAAATAGTGCGGTGCGAGTCGGCGTAGGGCTACTAGAGGCTATAGTTTGCAAACGGAAGTTTGTGGGACTGAACCAACTATGAAAACATGTCGAGGTGGGCTAATGAATGCTATTAGAGAATTAATTTTGGCTCGTTACACTCCCTGTGCTTCCAAGCTACCTCGTTCGGGTGTAGTCGCTTAAAAGCCCCCCACGAGGCCCAAACACGCCATATCTTCAACGGGTGATTTCTCAAACTCGTGACACCTAAATACATCTTGTTAGATTCAACTTCTCTATTGTGGATACCTCTTCAAAATCCTATTGCGGTTATCTTTGTATCCATCTAGTTCTCTCACCGTGCTTATTATTTCTAAACGTGTGAAATAGTGCGGTCAGAGTCGATGTAGGGTTCTTTAGAGGTTGTAGTTTTCAAATGGAATCTCGTAGGATCGAACAAATTATGCCAACATGTTGAGAATTCATTTTGGTTCCCTACACTCCCCATGCTTTCGGGGTATCCCTTTTGGGGCGTAGTCGCTAAAGAGCCCTGAGGCCCAATCACGTCATATCTTCGACGGGTGATTTCTCGGACTCCATGGCACCTAGAGACATCTCATTAGATGCAATAGCTCCATGTCGGGGTCCTCTATGAAATCCTCTCGTGGTTTTCTCCATATCCATCTGGTTCTCTCATTGTGCTATTGTTTGTAAACGTGAGAAATAGTGCGGTCGAGTCAGTCAGTGTAAGGTTCTTAGATGTTATAGTTTTCAAACGGTAGCGTGTAGAACCGACCGAACTGCCGTCTGGGCCAGCATGTCTAAATGTCCTAGTGAATGCTATTAGAGAATTATTTTTGGTTCCCTATGGTCCCCGCACTTTTAGGCTACCCGTCCGGTGTAGTCCCTTAAGAGCCCTGAGGCCCAAACACACCATATCTTTGACGGGTGATTTCACGGACTCTGTGGTACCTAGAGATGTCTCGTCAGATCGATGACTCCACATTGGGGTCCTCTACAAAATTTTCTCACAATTTTATCCATCTCCATCCAGCTTCTCTCGTTATGCTATTGTTTGAAAACACAAGAAATAGTGCATTCTAAGTCGGTGTAAGGTGCTAGATCTTGTATTTTGCAAATGGTAGCATGTGGGACAAAACAATCAAGGAAAACACATCCAAATGGCACGGTGAACAATAGTGGAGCATTTTTTTGGTTCCCTATGCTCCCCATGTTTTCGGGCCACCCCGTCCGAGCGTAGTCCCTTACGAGCCCTAAGGCCAAAACACGCCATATCTTTGTGGTGATTTCTCGGACTCTGTGGCACCTAGATATGTCTCATTAGATCCAATGCTCCATGTCGGGGCCCACTATGAAATCCTCTCATTTTTTTCCATCTCCATCTAGTTCTCTCACTATCCTATTGTTTGCAAATGCGTGAAATAGTGCAGTTTGAGTCGGTGTAGGGCTTTCGGAGGGTGTAGTTCTCAAACGGAAGCTCATGGGACCAAACCAAATACACCAACATGTAAGGGTGGCTAGGGGAATCCTATTAGAGGCTTCATTTTGGTTCCCTACACTCCCCATGCTTTTAAGCTACCCCGTCTGGGCGTAGTCGCTTAAGAGCCCTGAGGCCCAGACACGCCATATCTTCGACGGGTGATTTCTCAAACTCTATGGCACCTAGAGATGTATCGCTAGATCCGATAGCTCCATGTTGAGGCCCATAACAAAATCCTCTCACTATTTTTTCCATCTGCATCTGGTTCTCTCACTGTTCTATTGTTTATAAACGCGTAAAATAGTGCGGTTTGAGTTAGTGTAGGGTTATCGAGCATGTAGTTTGCAAATGGAAGCTCATGGGATCAAAACAAATATGCCAACACATTAAGGTGGCTAGGTGAACACTACTAAAGGCTTTTTTTGGTTCGCTATGCTCCCGTGCTTTCGGGCTACCCCATCAGGCGTAGTTGCTTAAGAGCTTTGAGGCCCAAACACGCCATATCTTTGACAAGTGATTTCTCAGAATCCATGGAACCTAGCGATGTCTCGTCAGATCAAAAATTTCCATGTTAGGGCCCTTTATGAAAGCCTCTTGTAATTTTCTCTGTCTCCATTTGCTTCTCTCGATGTGCTATTGTTTGAAAACACGAGAAATAGTGCGGTTTGATCAATATAAGGCTACTAGATGTTGTAGTTGGCAAATGGTAGCATGTGGAACCGAATATTCTTGGAAAAACACATCTAAATGGATTGATTAACGCTACTAGAGGATTTTTTTTGGTTCCCTACGCTCCTCGTGGTTTCGGGCTACCTCGTTTGGGCGTAGTCTCTTAAGAGCCCTAAGACAAAAACACCTTATATCTTTGATAGGTGAGTTCTTGGACTATGTGACACCTAGAGATGTATCATCACATCCAAGAGCTCCATGTCGGGGCCCACTACAAAAGCCTCTCATGGTGTTTTCCATCTCCATTCAGTTCTTTCAATGTCCTATTGTTTGCAAACACCGAAATAGTGTAGTCAGTCGAGTGTACGGCTACTAGACATTGTAGTTTGCAAATGGAAGCTCGTGGGATCGAACCATTTAGGACAACACATCCAAATGGCCTAGTGAACGCTATTAGAGAATTAATTTTGGGTGCCTATGCTCCCTGTGGTTTCGAGACTACCCCATCTAGGTGTAGTCGCTTAAGATCCCGAGGCCCAATCACGCCATATCTTCGACGGGTGATTTCTCGGGTATGTGGCACCTAGAGATGTCATGTCGGATCGACGACTCCACGTCGGGGCCCAATATGAAATCCTCTTGTGGTTTTTTCTATCTCCATTCAAACTGAGTCAGTGTAAGGTTGTCCATTGCCAATCACCTGAATAATATAAGTGGTAAAATGATAATTTTAATAAGATATTTTTACAATATATTTGGTGAAATGAGAATTTCTGTTTTTTGTTCCTTTCTAATATTTAATTTTTCTTATCTTCACTTATCTTCGAGAATAATAAATTCTCTCTTGAAAGTGCCAACCATGTGAAGGTGGAAGTGTCTTATTGCACCACTAACCTACATAATTATGTTAGTAAGCAATTAAATAGAATTTTAACTCATACAAAATTTTAAAAAATCATTTAAGTAAATATTCAAATTAAATTCATGAAGAAAATACTTTTGCAAATTCAATCCAATGAACCGTAACGATCAACTCTATTCTTAACACTAGCAAGAATTGCTTCATGATCGATTCACGAACCTTCCATGATTTTTGTTTGATGGCCGACCTTGATATTTGATCAATTTAATATTTGTTGCAATGACCAAATATGAATAGTGATGTATCTTCCGATGTACTTCATAGTCTTAAAACAACCAAATGTTTAATTTTTTGATAGGATATCATCGAAACCAAGTTCTAGTGACTACCACATGATCTAGTGGGATCTTGAAGGTCTTCACCATCAAAGATCTGTGGAAGTAATTTTTTCCCCCTCTACACAATGAGAAAAGAAGTAGTTTGTTCCCTTTTTGTTAAATTCCATTGCAATAACTACAAAAATGTGACCATGTATCAAAAAGTAAAAAATTTTAGTCAATTTATAAATACATTAAGATTTGACCATTTACTAATTTATAAATCTAAAACATGGCATGTACATATATGTATGTACCTTGTTGCACTAAATTAGAGACATGGTCAAAGTTAGGTGATGTTGTCATTTGATCTGAAGACCCTACAAGTTGTAATGCTCATGGAACTTGATGTGTGTCCAGTGGAATTAGAGGTCTACAAGTCCATTCATCCACCTTTGTTGTGACTCACATTCATTCCATGCAAAATCAATGCATGATATAAAAACATATCATGCACCTAGTATAAATAGTCCAAGCATTTAGATCTGAACTACAGAATGAGTGCATATGACTTGATCTTGCAACTATCATACAATCTTCAAAGTTTGTCACATGTTATTACTCTATCAACAAAAATATTTATGAACCATTGATCTCTCTTGAGATTCATGGCCCATATTATTGACACACCAATCAACAATGCTTTTTGTATTTGTAAATTTATCACCATCCTTGAACTTTAACTCTTCTCTTGCAAGTGATCTTTTCACACATGATCTTGCACCATCATGCTCTCCTTTTCCATGCCCTTCCTCAGTAAAAATCCAGATATGTTTTACATTTGTTTCTTTGTGCATCCTTCTTAGCCAATAAAACATCTTTGCATTCTTGAATTATGATGTGCAGTTGTCACCAAATGTAATGTTGATTAAAACTAATGTTCCTCTCATTCAAGTTCACATAAAACACCTGGAAACACCCTTGTACATATTTTATAGAATGTGTTCGATCATCAATGACGTAGAAATGATACTCTATTAATATTTTTCAATCTTGCTCAAGTAATTTCGTGGAGTGCATGAATGTTATATGCCTAAAAATAGAAACTTGCATTGAGTTATAATATTGAGACCGAACCTTGATTTGTGGCTGCAATGTATAATTGTCTGCGAAGTCAACTACTGAAACAATAGTACCAAGTGGGAATGTGTCTTTCCTTAACTTGAATTTTTCTTCCAACCATCGAGCTCTATGTGTGTGCCTTGCATACTCATAAAAACTTTCCTCTCTGAATTTGACCATATATCACGATACAAGTAATTGTTTTATAACAAGCTCACACCTCTAAGATTCTTTTCCATCTTTTAATTGATATGCCACCAATTTATATTTGGTGAAATCAACCAATTATTTTCCTATTGAATATGTACTCTCCTCGTGGATACAACTTTTCAGATTTTTCAAGCCACCACATACATTGCATGTTCCATCCAAACATGTTTTGTTATAAAAAATGTCTTGTTGATTTTTCACAAAATATTGTCGGAATGAATTCCCTTAAAGATTTTTTTGGGAAGTTTATTCCACACTCCTGAAACACGATGTCGTATGCAAAACATGAGGTATTTGAAAAAAACATCATAATGCATTGAAAATTCAACATGATGCGTAACAACAAGTGGTACGTGAGTGATTGACTTTCACATAAAAGGGTTTTCTCATTTCAAAGAATCTTTGGCTAATGTTAATTTTTCGATTTTCATTTTTAAACTTAGAGAACAATTTTGTTTGAGTCATATCTAAGAAAATTTTTTCACATAATTCATGATTACGGGAACCTATTCTTCTTTTTATTGTATCTCTTCTATTCGGTGACACCCTTGTGTTCTTATTCCAAAATTTTACAATTAATTCTTTTAGAATATCATATGTATTTTTGTCTTTTCGTGTAAGCCTACTAGAAACATCCCAATAGTTAGTGTTATTAACTAACTCAAGATGTTTACGTTTATCTATTACTTTCATTAATGTTTTTCTATTTAGCTTCAAAGAACTTCTTGCTTTTCTAATCAAGCATTTATTAACTACTTTATCACTTACTATATAATTAGCTAGTGCATGTTGTGTAGCATTACTATATTTGGTGTGTATTTTACAACCTACAGTTTGGTATGTGTTATCTTGTAAAATTGACAAGGGAAATTTTGTAGGTAACCATACTGAAATTTTGTTTTGGTTCCCCGCTGAGGTCCCTTAGTGTTCAGAGTGGCATAAAATCTCTTTCCGGTGAATCCGGTTTTTTGAACTAAGTCTTTTGGTCCCTTTTTTGCTGGGTGAAGATTTTTTTAATGCAACATTATCTTAATTTTTGGCCCCTTTATTCCTTTGGCACACCCTTTGTCATGTCAACATCAAAAATGTTGCGCCTTCCCTTGATGCGCCCTTTAAAAGCGTACCAATGGCGCATGTGCCACCCTGTCAACATCAAAAATGTTGCGCCCCTAATCGATGTGCCAAGGCGCTAACAAATCAATGTCGACAGTTCCAAATCGTGCCATTGGTGCACAAATTTTAATGTTGGCATTCATTTTTGTGCACCCTTTGAAAAAGTTGGTGGCGCATTTATTACACCTTTTTCTATATATAGGCGCATCTGACCTATCATTTTCACGATTGAAAAACACGTGAAAAGCTCATTTCTCTGCACCTGTCAGCACTCCTGTTATCCCCGTGTCACTTTACGTCACATTTGTGGACCCCACATCGTTTCTTCCATTCTATATATACCTGGTAAGTGGTCCTTGCTTGTCTTGTGGTATTTGTCTGTTGGTTTTCTGTGTTGTTTTCAGAGGTGGTGGTTGTTATAAAAAATAAACAAATGAACCTAAGAGGCTCCCCCCAAATCAGTTCCACCCTCCTCCAGATCTGCTGGCTTGGAGGGCTTTGTCTCAAAAATGATCCAAGATCCTCTTTGCTCTGTTCCCCCTCACTGTCTGGATCTATGCTAAAGAGCCCAAAAACCACAAAAAACCAATCGGGAGAAAGAAAATCTAACAAATATCACAAATCCAATGTGCAGTTTTCCTTTGGCATAAACGCCATCACACATTGCATAAGACAGTCATGCCAAAGGGCACACTTGTTCTTGCCTAGTACGCATCCTCTCTGCGCCCTATAAAACTCCGAAAATCCTATCGCTGGCGCAAGCGCAATCCCGCCTACACGAGACATCGAATGTCATGCAAGATTTTTATGCGCCATGCTAAAAGCCCCTTGGCACACTTTAACTCGATGATGCATCCTTTAATGTTGCACTCTTTGGCACAAAAACTATTTGCAACACGTTCCATATCTGTGCCATTGGTGCACCCTACCACATTGCAACACAAGAATTATTTTTGCCCAGTTTAAACCTTACACAATGGCGCAGGTGTAAATCCTTATACATCAACATTGAATGTTATGTGTAGTATTCCTGTGCCCTATGCCCTTTGGCACTATTTTCTTCCTTGCAACACTCTCCATTAGTGCGCCTTGCTTTTCTGATCCTACAGCCTACAGTATACTTGCACCCTGCGCCCAGAGGCTTCTAAAAATTGCTAACTCTTCTTTCTACAAAGATTTGATGGATAATCTAACAGCCTAACGTGGCTCTTATGCATTGGATTTCGCTCCTTCTTCTTGCAGATTAGCAATGAACTCGATTCACACATGTCTTCATCAAGTAAGAGGCCCGACCAAGTCAAAGGAAAAGGACAAACTCACGAGAGGAAGAAATGAAATATAAATATCAAAGGGTCGGGATGCCTAAGTCCCATGTAGAATGTGACTTAGACATCGGGGATCTTGAACTTGGCCACATTGACATGGAAGATTTTTAGGCCAGAACCAGAAGGGTCACAGGAATTCCTTGGATGGAAAAATTGGTCGGTAGTGGTCTGCACTTCACTAGAGGAATTCCCGTCAGCGTGGTGAATAATGAATTCATGATGGTGGTGGCCCACTAATATAATAAGGACATGAGGTGTGTCAAGAACGAAAAGGGAAAGGTTATAATCAACCTCACTGCCTGACATTTTGAAATTATGTTGGGTATTCCCCATCACTGGCACTTTATGGCAGTAAGCCAAGAAGACTACATAAAGGCATGGGACGAAAATGAGGAAAAATGCATGTAGTTGATGAACAAAGTATATCTAAAGAATAATAAGGTAATAACTAGGTTTCCCCAGGTTATTCATCGCAGCGAATTCTCAGAAGAGCTGAGCGACACCATAACCTTCTTGAGTAGGGTATTTAGGATTCCTGACGCCCATTACTTCCACAAGTGGATGCTCAGGTATCTGGAGACAATGAACAAAAACGTGCCTGATCAACATTTTGAGTGGGCAGAGATCATCAGCAGCACCATCTCTGAGCAGCTCCAACAACTCTCAACAACGGGGAGGTTCTACATGAACTTCTACGTGGTCTACATTGCTTCCTCTGAGAGAGATTATCTAGCACTGAGCCGATGTGGGGTATGGCCCTAGGTGAAAATATATGAATATTATCCAGAGTTGAAACTAGAGAACAACATCCCACAGTTTAGCAAGATCAATGATGCCTTCTTCTACGGCATCATCTGCCTGTTGAGGCCCAATATAACTCACGATTAGATGCCAAGAGCATAGTAACTACAACGAGAGAAGTGGGGGCATTATTTATGTAATTCTCCACTTTTACTTATCTTAGAGCCACCAATTTCTTGGGGGAGCCCACCCGATTATTAAGATATGCAGGCCCTAAGCTAGTCTGTTGGATCTATCTAGACAACTCATCACGTATCACGAGAAGTGCTTGAAAAGGAAGAAGGGCAGAACTCCATTCCTCCTCACAGTGGGAAATTACACCTACACTTCTTACACCAAGGCCCGAGAAATATTTTTAGAACTGGAGCTTCTTAACTTAAAGCATAATTTCCCGGTAAGGCCGACCTTTGATCCACACAATTGTCTCCCTAGGGAAAAGATTGATCCAATCCACATCCCACTGATCGAGGATATTTACATCGACCTATATCATGAGGTCGAGCTCAAGAGAAAGGATCACTCCCACCTGGCCCTAGCAAAAATTATTCAATATGGCATGGCCATTGTCCCGAAAGGTTTCCAAATGACCGATCAAGAAGTTGATCAGGTCTATCTAGATACGGACGAGGGGACGGATGGCCATTTTTGAAATAAACAGAACAAGGGAACCTCAAACTATTGAGGAAAGGGTTAAGGGAACTTTTCAGCACACGGAACATTGGTTCAGGTATAACGGTCTCATCTACCTTAGGGTAGAATTCACCATTTCTCCCTTAGGTAATTCACTGCTAGGCTAAAGAACTTACCCAAGGAAAGGGGAAAGACAAAGAAGTGGAATCAAGTGCTACTCAAGAGCAAGCTCCCGAGAGTCCTCCTTCTCTTTGCCTAGGAGCAGTCGTATGCCCTGTCTCTCCAGAAGAAAGAAAGCAGCCGTAAGTGTTCCAACGGGCACATCCACTCGGGATGTTGCCCTCTCTGTAACTACCGAGGTTCCCTTCATCCCTTATTCCACTCCTCCTTCCCCTACTCATGTCACTCATGCAACCACTCCTTTGGTTATATCTTCTCCCTCGTATTCTACTGTTCCCCTTTCCTCTTCCTCCATCTTTTCTTCCTCGCCGAAATTTGTCCCCCACTATTTCTTCCCTCATCTCTCGGCTCCCATACGCCCCACAATTTCCTCTCCTATAGTTACTCCTACCCCTGTGAGCATTGGAGTTTCAGCTTCTTTATCAATGCCACCATCAAGCATCTCAACCCATTTCCCGAGTACACTTTAGTTTCTCCTTCCTCTTCCTTTTTCCCTCTTCTCCCTTTGGTCCCACTCCTTTAATTCCAACATGGATCTCCAAAAACTTGAGCCAACACAAGAGGAAAGTCCCCATTGCACCTATGGAATTCTCCATCATTCCAACAAAGGGAGCTAAGAAGAAAAAGCCAATAACACGCTTCTCTCAGAGTGCGTCAGGTGAAAGAGTAATAGAGATCGTGTATCCCAATCCCACAAAGGAAAAAACTGATCTGTCTCCTACAGATTATACAGTGACGTAGGTCACAATGGGAACGTCCTCTGAGAGCCTTCAAGGAGAGGCCCTATCTGCAGTAGATGCCCTTTGCAAGAAGCTTTAGGAAGTAAAGGAAGAGAAGAGGATACTGAAAAAGAAAAATAAACATCTTCTCCAAGCCCTACTGTAGAAAATGGGCAGTGCACCTCCTACAACTACCGCATAAACTCCTGAGGCCCTTAGTCAAGAAAAGATAAATGAATACACCAAGATTAGCGAACAAGGCATGGCAGTATCCACCTGGAGAGAATAGATCCTCAAATATAGTGAGGAAGTAATCGTCAAGTTCACTGAGCTATATCAGAATATTGAGTCGGGCTAACAAGGAACTCCAAGCGATTGCAGGACCTATCTCCAAAGAGTTGGACCATGCTAGGTTACAACATGAGACTTTCCAAAGGATGCTCGACTTCTCAGTCGATGATTTAGTAAAATTCACAATATTTGATCACCTGTGGACACCCAATAAGGTCCTTGTTGCTTTGGATTATCGAGTTGATCAGATGGAGTTCGTCTTGGAGAAGATTGACAAAGTTAAGGAGGAAGCCCTAGATGCAATGCATCAAATGGAGAAAATTTTCCTAAGGATGTCTCCAGATTTCTCACTCCATCATACGCCTTGAGGAAGGCAGATGAAACCATTCGGCTCTTCAAAGATATCGTCTCGCAAGGGTTAGGGCCAGAAGCTACTTTTGACGTGGAATCCATCAACAACCTTCTAGCCTGCCATGATTTTGTGGGATACTTGATGGAGGAAGGTAATGAATACTTCAAGCTCCCAGAAAAACTCAAAGATGAACAGGAGACTTGTGAAGTCATCACGATCACACCAAGGGTCCTGCTCAGGATCAGCTTTAGCCGATGATCAGCAAATTCATGGAGTACCAGGCCCAATTCCACATTGCCTCTCCTAAGCAGAAGCAGGATACTCCTTTCCAACCATGGGACGATGACGAATAGCCTTCCTCCTCTTGGCTTTCTTCTCATTTTTGTAATATTTAAAAGTATGTTGACACAAATGATGACATCATCCATGTTGCACCATGGGATGTTGTTATCCACCAAGTTGCCCCAAAGTCAATAGTTGACTTTTAGATATTTTGTAGATATTTTATAATTAGTTGTTGGTTTCTTTTTTCCTTCTCTCTCCTTCTCCTTCTATATATACTAGAATACTTGTTGTATTCAAGGGGTGGACACTTTTTAGATGAAAAAATAAGTGAGAAGAAAAGGCTTTGTACTTTTTGTAACAGAAGAAAAAATTACTACAAATATTAAGACTTTGTGTTGAATACATGTGTTATAAGCATCTAATTTTTCTTAGGTCAAATCTATGTGTTTATTTTGTTAGATCTATCTCTGCTTTTTTGTCATTTTTTCATCATTATTGCTTTGTTCGTTTATGCAAGTAGGTTTGGCTCTATTTACTACTAGCCCAAAACATAAACCCTCTAACCTTTCTGGTTTGGAATTCATTTCTTTTCTCCCTTCGAATCTATCCTATATTCATCCTTCCCTTCATTCACTTCTTTTCATAGTCAAAAATACCCCAACTGGGATGAGATCCCAAACCCCTGAATGTAGAATACTATAGGATTTGCACAGATTCCTACTAGTAGAATAGCAATAAACTAGTTTTGCTTTGCTATCTCAAAGAGGGGCTATGCCACCACAGATTTTGCTGTTGGCTGCTCTATCCATAGATCTTCCCTCCCGACATGATTTTCGGCCAACATTATGCTTTATGTATGTTTTCAACAATTGACGCATTTTGATCAACAACATTAGATGTTCTTAACCCTAGGGTCTTCATTATAGGTCTCATCTTAATTAGTTTCATCAATGAAACAAATAATTGACGTCTTTGTGTGTCATTTAAATTCTCAAAGTAATTATCCCAAATTCCACTAGCTTTTCTTCTCACATTTCTTTCAGACATTTTGTTAGGCATTGGTTTTATAATGTTTTCATCAATTTCAATTAAGTGAATTGGTTTTCTTCGTGAAATGGAAGGAGGTGTTCTTAGAGGTGAAGATACATTTACAAGGTTACTTTCTTCATTCAGTGTTTTCCTACAAATTTCAAGGTTAACATTTGGATTCTCAAGTAAGGGTTCAACTATGATGCCCATTAAAATAACCCACTTGAGACCCAAGATACAACCTAGAGTTAGTTAGGAAAATTATGCAATAATTTTTTTCATTAGAAGTGTCCACAACCAGGTTGGAAAACAACAATTGACACTAACAAGTTTTGAAATAGGTTTAGATTACTAGAACATACTTTTCATTTATTAATAATTATTAGAGGTCACAAGGTCCAATTTTAGGGTTATTAGTTTTTAGTTAGGTTCAAGGGTAGATTAACACCATACCCACTCTCTAACAGGATCAAAGTTTTAAATTGATTTTCTCACAATTAACATATTAAAAATTTCCATTAATCACTCTATTGGATAGAAAATTTTCTCACCTTTCCAATGATATAAGGAAGTCCTCCTAGCGCTTGTAAAACTCCGAGTTATGGATGGCGGGGCCTTAGGAGTCAAATTTTCCCAAAAGGGACACGTGTGTTGAGTCGGGAAGAAGACCCTTTATCAGTTGGCGGAGTCGTGGGGTAGTGTTTGGAATTTTTCTTACACGTAGAGAAAATTCCCATTTGTGCCAGTGCCTCCACTATGCCACCAAGGACACGTGTCGGGCTCCGAGCTCACGCGGGGAAGGTTAGCAAATTTCGCCAAAGGGAGGAAAAAAATCCAATTGGCACCCACACACCCTCGGGTCAACCAAGGACAAGTGGCGTTCAACCAAAAAACTTGGGGAAGGAAAGAGGGAAGGGGGCTGTGGAGGAGTTCAGGAGATTTCATCGAGGGGGAGATAAGTGGAAAAAGGCATGTGCGGGTCCACACGTCCAAGGAGGGGATAACACCGAGGTGAGGGCGGGAGTGCGGGCAGGCTGGGGGTCCCTTGAAAAAATTACAAAAACCAAAATTTAAAAAAAAATAGAAAGGTTGCGAAGGTTTCCCCACCCTACTATCACCCCATGCTGCCACGTGGAAGCCTTTGGTTGGTTGCGGGCCAGAGGGGGTAATTTCAAAAAAATTCCCCAAAAATTTTTCAAAAACATTTCTAAGGATTTTTCAACAGGAAAATTTCGGGCCGCAGGCCTGCTAAGGAAAATTTTCACAAATTTTCCTACCAAAGAAGGAAAACTTCAAAGGGTCATAACTTTTACTAGAAAGTTCAGTTTTGGGAAAACAAGGACTTTCTGGAAAGCTCTCGATGCCTTGTTTGCACAATCATAAATTTTATATTTTGATAAAGTTTGAGTGGTCAATTTTATGAAAACAGCCTGCATAATTTTAAAAAGCCAACCGGTAAATTTTGACTTATAAATTTTTGTTTAATTTTATCTCCTCCTTCAGTCAACATGTGAAATAGACATGGAGGATTATTCTAGGAAGGATTTACAATATTCTCAGAAGATAAATTTTCTCAATTGATTCTAATTTAAAATTTTACAACAATTGTGAAAAACGAATGCAAAAAGGTTTGGGCTCGATTTTGCAATGTTTTAAATTAATTATTAAGTGTTCTTTATCAATTTCGGTTCCTTGATAATACAACATGCTAAATTTTGATGTTTCCAAGTTGATTATTATGTGCAGGCCTGAACTGTACATTTTGATTAAATTTATTTGCAGTTTTAAATTTGCAACTGAGATCCATTTCTAGAGAATTTGTTTATCGATTTCATCATTCAAGTGTGGAATTTAATTTCTATTCTAGTCCAAGGCATTTAGTTGTTTATAAATAGATTATTTAAAAGATAAATTGTAAAGTATGGTTTCCAATATAATATATTTCCAAAAGAGACAAAGTGATATAATTCCTTCATATGTATTTCTTCTTTTTACATTTTTCTAAACAAGGATTTGATCACAAACTGATATTCCAATTCAACACAATAATGCATATGTAGAAAGGTATAGTAATCCTTTATTGAATTCAATTTTACAACTTTACATCATCACAACATTTGAATACAAATAACAAAATTCTATTTCTTTCTTTCAATAAAAGAAAAGAGTATAAACATCCTTCATAGTTTGAATATACAACTTTCATAACCAATTACAACATCATTTCTTCACAAATATATTACAATTTAATCCACTTGAAAGTGGGAAATGATTACAAATTAATTTGTTTCATAAGGGCTGTAAAAATTGTCTTCTTACTCGCTCCAAAACAACAACATGCAAGTTTCCTCCTCCTTTAAATTTGATCACAATAAAAGTGGGGAAAAGGCAACGCTCTCCACCCAACCAAGAAATCCAATGAAAGGAGAAGCCATCCTTCATCATTGGCCCCGAGCCCCAACCAAAATACAATAAAAGGTGTGATTCAACCCATGGAAACAACTGGCTTCCACTAAACACACAAAATTATTTCAACATGCATAATTCAATATAAAAACACAGTCCAAACAAAAACAGCTACAATTGCATTTGAAAACATTCAAACAGAACTCAGGCTTTATCATGCAAGCCCAAAGGAGCAAGGACTGTGGGGAAGCTACTTATGCCTCCCAATGGGAATTGGGCATCCAACTATAGCAAAATGCCAATAAATTTCACAACACATACCCTTATGCCTCCCAAAAATTTCCTTATGCCCCCACAAAGTAAGAAATGCAAGCTATTTCTTTTCCATGGTGGATCCCAAACCTAAACTACCTCCACAAAATGTGATGCCGTGGGCATTTGTTTATGCCTCCCCACATGGATTTCCCATAGTCTTCTCCTACGCCATTCCTATGGTAGTCTACTCAACCAGCCAACAATTACACAAAACACATACACCATTCATACAAACACAAAAGAAATAACAACAAAAAGAAGAGCTAAGCTCCTACCTCTCTATGGTAGATTTTGTTTCCAAACAGAAATCTTTCAATGCCAAAAACACATTCCCAAAACAACAATTCCAAGTATGGAATTATCTCCAATCTCCTCCAAAATCCACAAGAGCTCCAAACAGTAAAAATGCACCCCAAAGAAGTATGCAAAATTATTCAACAACCCAAAACAGGCAAAGAGTTTGGATTTTATAGAAGGGGGAAGAGAAGAGGATGATGTGGATCCATGTAGGATGCCACATCACACATCCTCAACTCCAATCAAAAAAGACAAAATTTCATTCTCCCAAGCACAATAAAGAGGTGGGTGAAAATATGACAATTTACTTGCACACTCCAAAAAGCCCACACCCCAAAGGATTGCAAATTAAAAACATGAAGAAAGTGTAATTAAAACATGCAACATGATTAATAGAAATGCATTAAAAGGGTCTAAAATCAACCCCTCCAACCATATGTATGGTTGGTAAATAGCTTTAAGAGGCATGGGACAAGTTTTACTTGTCCCACAAACCTCAAAAATAGCCCCCAAGGACAAATTCGAATTTCCAAGGAGGTGGAGTGTTTCTTACTCCAAAATCTGACTTACACAACTCTTACACAACTTACACATCCCTTACATATTTAATACAAAGAGCCAACAACTTCCATTATTACTTTCCCATATCCCAATTTGATTTATTTAACTTTTAACCATATGATTTCTCACATTAATCTTCCACAATTTAATAAATTAGAAGAAAGGAATACATTACTAATAAAATACATACAACAATAATAAAAAGAAACCAGATTAATAATTATACAAAACCCATGGTCACATCTAAAGGTGATCCCTCCCATGGGAATCCCTAGCAACAAACAAACACAACACAATAAAACAAGTTGCCATGGTGACCGTGTTAAATTCACCTAGAATTCCATTATGGTTGGTCTCTAATCCCCTGATGTTTGTTGTAATATTTTAACTGTAAAACACAAATACATCCTTGACCTCATGGCAATATCGAACATCCAACATGATATAAATATAATCACCAAATAATCTAAATATGTGAATCACAACAATCATCAAAGCAATTTAAATAAATCACTTACAATTTATATCAACAACATCAAAGTAACAACTATATCATCATCATATAATGTCCATTTCTAAGTCAATTCACAATATCCACTAATCACATGTCAAATATTATATCATCATCCACATATGAGTGTCTCTAATAATCAACATGCATCATACTTGAATCAAGATCAACAATAATCCATGGTCAAATGTCTAACATCATACTAAATCAAAATAATAAAAATGTCCATAACGTAATCAACCATATAAAAATAAGAATCAAAAGGTGTCAAAGGAAAGTGGGCACTACATCAACAATTGGATTCATATCAATTTCTTCATCCATACCAACATTATCATTCAATTCAATATCATTATTCATTACAAAATCATTATTCTCTACATTTTCATTATGTATTTCATCCCAATTTTCTAATACATTAGCTACATTTGATATAGCGGATGTACCTTGCCCTACTCAAAGTTTTTTTCATTCTCTTCTCTTCAAATTGCTCTGGTGTCTTATTCTTGGCTTTCCTCTTTTCCTTAGCTCGATGTTTATCACCCGTGATTAGAAAAAATCAATTAGTGGGGTAGGGGACAAAATCAAATACTAAAAAATCATGCAAGAATGTGGAGAATATTGCAGAACAAAATAGAATGTTTGTAGAATTCCTGTGAAAGATATAAAAGGGACATTCGGGGGGCACAATATATAAAAAAACAAAAACGTGTACGTGTTTTGTGTTTTCTCTTTTCCCAAGCCATGCCTCAAGGATTTGGATCTAGTTTGGATCCCCAAGCCTAAGGCATGGACCTGCACAAACACATCAAATAGTGAGCTTTTATAAGAAAATGTAAAAATGACACTTCCTCTATGATAAATCAAAATAAAATAATCGATCCATTTTTAAAAAATTACACCACGATGTAGAGCAGAGTCTCTTCTTTCTAAAAATATAATTTTCTGAATTTTTGACTAATATAAGGTTTCCATATTATTTATTTTCTAACTATGTCTTTTTATAGCTTTTTTTGAAGTGTAAATATGTGTATACTTCATGGTGTATCTTTTTTTCAGGTGATCAAAATTTAAAAAAATTATACTAGCCCAAACTAGGCATAATTCTATAAATATTCAAAAAAATCTAATTTTTGATATTTTTTGAGGTAGTTAGGGGGCACGGTCGAGCTCCATTGTTTTTCAAAACATAAATTTTTTGTACTAGAAAAATCATAAATAAAAAAATATTTTCTAAAAAAATCTAAAAGAAATGGAGCCCAAACTAGATTCTCCTAGCTATCTTTCTACTAAAGGGTTTTCAAAAATACTAAATGGTGCTCAAAAATGGTGGGGGCACGAAAGACACTCTATTATGTTTTTTAACAAAATCAGAGCATCTGTTGGTATTTTAGTTGTATGACCCACTTAATCTTATCCGTTTTCAATAAAATTTAGTAGCTTAGAAACTAGACTCAAAATTCTACGATTCATATTTCTACAACATATTCCAATTTTGAGTGCAACTATTTTGAAAAACTCGTAAAAGTTGAATTTTTTTTTTCAGAAAAATCGTCCACTTAAAATCCCGTTTTGGTCCCACAACTTGGTGCACTCACCCATTTAGGGATTAGGGTTTAGGGTTGGCTCATGGTTTATGGCTTAAGGTTTGGGGTTCATAGTTCTTTGGTTTAAGGTTTGGGGGTTAGATCTTGGGGTTCTAGATTTAGTATTTAGGGTTTTGGGCTTAAGGCTCGGGGTTTAGGGTCTAGGGTCAAGGGTTTAGGGTTATGGGTTTAGGGTTTAGGTTTTAGGGTTTAGTATTTAGTGTTTAGGGTTTAGGATTTATTATTTTTGTTTTAGGGTTTAGGGTTTGTAGTTTAGGGTTTAGGTCTCATGGTTGAGGGTTAAGGGTTTAGGTCACAGAGTTCGGGGTTCATCGAATTTGTAGGCAGAACATTCGAAGAGATTCATCAAAATTTGATGTTTTTCATCTTTGTATATTTTGGAAACATCCATGGATTTATCTTATAGGAATTATCAATTAATGGAATGTCACTAAGTCGTAGGCGTGTAACTCCCATTTAGAACTAAACAAGAAAGATTTACTAAGTGATTGATAACCCCTTAGTGTTCTTAGCCATTCCCTATTTCTATGCTTTTTTGAGCACTTTAGGAAGTTGTCAAATTTTCTATCCATTTTAGTAGAACACTTAAACTTTATCTTTCTTCGGAGGAGAGGATACTATAGGAAATTCAATTGTGATCCTACACCTTTGCATTGATATATTCTCTATGTTTCTTTTGTTTCCTTTAAGATTAATTTTTGTTGTGATGGTTATTTTTCTAGCTTCCAATGGGTCATCCTAGCTTGCATAATACCATACTTGGAAATATGAGAAATGTGAAATTTATTTGAGTGTGAATAAATTTACATTCAAGAGTGCAAGTATATGTGGGGAGAAACAAGTTTAGAAGAGATGTGTTATATATGCATTACAAGGCACAAAGTAGATGTCATATCCATTTAGTTACTTGTCCCACCTCTCATAAACAAGGTAGTTCTATAAGGAGATTAAATGATGGTTCAAGGCACAAGACTAGGAAATATTGACGAAATATGGTTTGGGGTTTAGGGTTTATGGTTTAGGGCTCATGGTTTAGGGTTTAAGGTTTAGGGTTTAGGGTTCGGGGTTCAAGGTTTAGGGGTATGGTTTAGGCTTTAGGTTTTAGGTTTAGGGTTTAGGGTTTAGTGTTTATGGTTAGGGTTTATGGATTGAGATTAAGGGTTTAGGGTTCAAGGTTTAGGGTTTAGGGTTTGGGTTAAGGATTTAGTCTTTAGGGATAAGGGTTTATGGGTTACGGTTTAGGTTTTAGGGTTTGGGATTTAATATTTAGGGATTAAGGTTAAGGATTTAATGTTTAGGGATTAAGGTTTATGGTTTATGGTTTAGGGCTCGGGGTTTAGAGTTTGGGTTTTAGGGTTTAGGGTTTAGGTTTTAGGGCTTTGGGCTTAGGGTATATGGTCTAGGGTTTACGGTTTAGATTTTAGGGCTAAGGGATAAGGGTGTAGGATTCAAGGCTTAGGGTTCGGGGTTTAGGATTCATGTTTAAGGTTTAGGGTTAGTGGTCGGGGTTTATAGAGGATTTAGTTTTTATGGTTCGGGCTTTAGGATTTAGCATTTAGGGCTCATGGTTCATGGTTTAGGGTTTAGGGTTTATGGTTCAAGGTTTAGGGCTTATGGATTAGCATTTAAGGCGTAAGGATCATGGTTTAGGGTTCTGAAAATAATGAAATTTGAATGTTTAAGGTGTAGGGTTTAGGTTTTAGGGTCTAGGGATCATGGTTAAAGGTTTAGGGTTTAGGGTTTAGGTCTCAAGGTTTATAGTTTAGTGTTTAGATTTATGGCCTATAGTTTAGGGTTTTTATTGTAGAAGTTAAACGCTAAAACATTTAGGTCGAATCTTTGAAATCTGAAAAATTGCCTATGTACTAACCAAATTATACTTTAAAATACTATCTCCTAAACCATGACTCATGGAGTTGTGAGACTAATTCCATAAGATGCAGAGTGACCCTGATTTATTATATTTACATAAATAAATTTAGAGTATAAGTTTTTCATTTATTATTATTTATGTAAATAGAAGCATGTCAAAATCATGCATAATGTTTATACTATTACAGTAACGCGTACGTGCTTTATGTAACACATAGACATTATGTAACATGTACATGTTTTTCGTGATCCCTTTTCCCAAGCCATGCCTCAAGGCTTAGGATCCAATTTGGATCCCCAAGCATGAGACATGAACTGCACAAATACAACAAACAGTGAGTTTGTACAAGAAAATGTAAAATGAAACTTCCTCTATGATAAATAAAAATAAAACAATCGATCCATTTTTAAAAATATATATCATGACGTAGAGCGAGAGTCTCTTCTCTCTGGAAATATAATTTTCCAATTTTTCGACTAATATAAGGTTTTCATATTATTTATTTTATATCTATGCCTTTTTATAGCTATTTTTGAAGTGTAAATGTGTCTATCCTTCATGGTGTATCTTTTTTTGGGTGATCCAATTTTTTAAAAAATTATACTAGCCCAAACTAGGCATAATTCTATACATATTCAAAAAAATTCTATTTTTCAATATTTTTTGAGGTAGTTAGGGGGCACGGTCGGAGCTCGTTATTTTTCAAAACCTAAAATTTTTGTACTAGAAAAATCATAAATAAAAAAATATTCCCTAAAAAAATAAAATAAAAATGGAGCCCAAATTAGATGCTCCTAGCTATCTTTCTACTAAAGGGTTTTCAAAAATACTAAATGGTGCTCAAAAAATGATGGGGGCACAAAAGTCAGTTTATTATGCTTTTTAACAAAAACAGAGCATCTGTTGGTATTTTAGTTGTTTGACCCACTTAAACTTATCTGTTTTCAATAAAATTTAGTAGCTTAGAAACTAGACTCAAAATGCTATGATTCATATTTCTAAAACATCTTCAAATTTTGAGTGTAACTATTTCAAAAAATTTGTACAAGTTGATTTTTTTAAAAAGAAAAATACGTCCACTTAAGACCCCCTTTTGGCTCCCCAACTTGGTGCACTCACCCATACAAATACGAGAAATAAAACATATGTTGAAGGAACTTAATGAAATTGAAACCTAATCCACAACAAGACAATGTGCATATGCACTTAGAAAAATTCAATTTCCTGAACTAATATGTATGAGGGTGAGATGTTTCCTTTCAATAGAAAACTTTAAGAAAAAAATTGTTAACTAGAATCGAACATCCTCTCCATCTAAATTAGAAAATTTGAAGGTATTAATACTCTTACATCTTGTGAGCATGTAGGGACCACTCCAAATGGCATCAAACTTGGAATTTTTTCCTCATTTTTCCCGATCTACATTCTATTTTAGAACTATGTCCCCTTCCCGATAGGTGCTTGCTTAAGGCATCATCCTTCTTGATGGTTTACTTTGCATGATATCTTATTTATTACAATTCCATTACCTCTGTATACCAAGCTTCCATTACTTGAAATTTTGATAACTCAAGCTTCTTCATGAGCTTCAATATAGGAAACTCACGTGATATGGCGAGTAATGCTTCTTTCCCATAGGCCAATTTGTATGGAACATTTCCTTTTGACCTTTTAGGTGGTATCCTATCTACCCACAATGATGATTTGAGCTTATTATACATGTCCTTTGATTCTCATCTAGAGTTATCATGATAATCTTTAGCAAATTTTTGTGTTTGGACTCTACTTTTCCGTTACCTTGGGGGTAATAATTTGATGAGGTTCTCAAATAGATTCCATTCCCAATAACCCACTCGTGATCTTCGTATCTTGAGGAATACCAAAGAATTATCCGATATTATAGTGGTCAGCATTCAAAACCTTGTCACTATTCCCTCATAAAATTCCAATATACTAAACTTGTTTTCTTCCTTGAGTTGTACTTCTTCGGTCCACTCAATGAAATAGGTGATTATCGTTCAAATCCATTTGTGACCTTCACTTAAATGTGGATTAATGACCTGTGAAGTCTAATCCCTATTGCATGAATGGTTGTTTGACCGAAATTAGATGCAATGGAAGTGTTGCTAGCTTCAACATCCCTATGAAGAATGCACATTTTTAAAACTTCTTGATCGGTGTGTAGAAGTCATTAAATCATGTTGGCCAATAATAACCTACCTTTTTAATTTTTGGAGTTATCGAGACACAAATAAAAATGACCTTCGACCTCTCCATCCTAAAACTCTTATAACTCGTTAATCTTATTGGTTCCAATGCACCTCAATAAGACTCCATTGATGTCCTTTTAACAAAACATTGTTAATGAGCACATATGGAATGACTTGAAGTCAGAAATATATCCTTTTTATTTTCTCATATTTGGAGGGCATAACCCTGTTTGTAGGAAATATATCATATTCTAACTCCAACAAGGAATAGGTACATTATCATCGATTTGTTCCTAAATACCTTGTAACACCAAAACAACTTCCTTTTCATCACTTCAACCTGTTGACTTGAGGCTAATTGTTCACACAACCCTTTTCCATGGATCAATTTAGTGACTTTTATTTTGACGCCATATTTCACGATGAGAGTGATTCAACCTACACATTTCTCATTCTAATCCTTGTTCAAGAGGAAGTCCTCGACTCCTATTAGGGATACTATTAACTGAATCCTATTCTTTTAGACCAAATGCTTGAAATTTTTTAAAATCCGATGATAGCGAGGACATGCTTCTCAATTAAGGATTACCTCACTTCACAATCCTCCAGAATCTGACTGAAGAAGGAAACCAGCTATTCAAATCTCTCTTTGTTCTACTACACTAGGATTGCGGAAATTGTGTTTAAACCACCGAAGGCATAGAGCATGAAATATTTGGAAACAAAATTATTTGTGAGAGTAAAGGCCGAGGATATAACATTCTTAATAGCTTAGAAAATTTCCTTTCCCTCCGATGTCCATTTATATTCCTTGTGCTCTTTTCCAACATCAGCATTATTGTCTTGACAAAGGTGAAAAAATATGGCACAAACCTACAAACAAGTTTGATTCTCCCTAAGAAGCCTTGGAAATCCTTATTTTGACTTGATAATGGCAATGCTTGAATTTTTTAACCCTCATTGAATCAATTTAAATCCTTCTTTTGACAAAATTTGGCCTAAGAGATTGCCTTCATGCACTCGGAATATACATTTCTTCAGATTTTAGCAACATCATGAATCTCCTACACCTTTGGAACACATGTTTGAGATAGAAGAAGTGACTTACCGTATTCTTATAAAACACAATGATGTCACCTAAGTACACAAGGAATATCTTTTTATAAACCCCTTGAAAGACATGCCCATTGCTCCTTGGAATGTTTCTCTAATGTTTCACAAGTGAATGAAATTTTCCTCTAGGAATAGGTGCCCCATTTGGCGATAAAATATTTTTTTAATTGATCATATTATTTCACCATTATATTATTGTAGCCCAAATATGCATCTAGGATAGAGAATATTTATGAACTCAAGCTACTACCTAAAATATTTTATCCATTGATGGGAGTGGATAGTGTTATTTGAGAGATGACCTATTCAGGGTCCAAAAATTTACACACAATCTAATTTCTCCATTTCTCTTCCTCACTGGAACTAGATTTGCAGCCCAACTTGAATTTTTGAACAAAAAATTCAGCTTACCTCCATCATCTTGTTCAACTCTTTCTTAATAAGAGACTCAATGTGCAGGTTGATTGGTCTTTGTTTCTACTTGATAGGCTTATCTTCGGATCCCGTTCAATTATATGTTATTCTAACTTAGGGTTAAATCCATTCAGGTCCTCATAGCCCTAAGTGAATACATCTAGCAACTATTGGAAAAGTTTTATGAAATCATATTTCTCCGTGGAGTATTCACTTTTCAAAGTTGGAGTGTTTTATCCTCTCTAACTTAAATGTGTTCTAAATATTCTCACTTAACATGGATATTTTCTTGTTCTTTCGGAATTGTTCAATGAGATTAAATATTGAATCCAATGTCACTAAGCCTTTTGGGAGCTTGTTTATCTGCAGCTGCACTACTTGATACACATATTGTTGTTGTAATTTATCCTGATTCCTAATTGATAACTCAACCTCTTCTTGTAAGAAATTGGTGATATGTTGATCATTCTCAAACACCTACCAGTTGGTGTTATTATATGGAGTTGTTGGCCTCATAACTACCTTGATAAGGGGTTATGTTTTATCTCTTTTGATATTATCCACCACATCAAATGTTACCCCAATGACTACAAGTTTGTCTCAAGCTTAATTCTTCTTCCTAGTTATGGAATTGATTTGAATGCTTCAAAGTCCTCAATAAGATCCCATATCCTTATTTTTAGCTCTTCAAGAGGTCATTATTTGCAAAATTCTTCCCCGACTTGGTTCATAATCAATTAACTATCACTAAACACCTACAAGTTCTTTATGCCTCTTCTTTTGGCCTAATGAATTTCATGGATCAAGACCTCATATTTAGCTATGTTATTTGAACATGTGAACTTAGATTAGAAGTTTGAATAGTACATGACATTTTTGGTGACATTAACATTGGACCCCTTCGAGCACCTTTCTTGTTTCTTGAAAAATGAAAAAAATCTTTCATACTTCATTATCATCCCTGGTTTTCCGGTTTGGTGATCTTTGAGGGGTGGATTCTCTTCATATAGGTAGTATACACATAGTTTAGCTTCTTCCATATAATTGTATGGATGAAAGGCATGCCTTTTGTTTTCCCATTCATCCAATGTCAAATCTAGAATGCCTTCAACATTAGTACCTATTTCTGGGATGTTTGAACACTCCTAATAAAAAGTTGAGAAATTTGCATTGACGAGACTTGGCACATGGGGCTCAATGTGAAATTTTTCAATTGGTTTTGATCTAATTGTTTCCTTCCCCCCATATCTCGTTTTGAAAAGAATATGTGACCAATTATCATATAATTACCCACCAATTTTGGTAGTGAATTCTCTTAAAAACAAAAGGTGAAAATTGGTGACAAGTCAATTACAGACACATCCTACAGAACTATAACATTTGGGAAAGAATTTATTGTAAAAATTAACCCTTTGATGATCTGACTTCCTATTATTGTTATGTCTAGTTGCACTACTCCCTTGCAACTAGATCATACTTTAGACATATTTGATCAGCTATCTACTTCCGCATTACCTAGTTTCTTGCCCCGAATCGATCGATCATGCGGTTGTGAACCAAATGGTTCCCGATAATCAATGACATGTATAATGTAAAATATTTTCAATTTTTATTGGTTGACCCCCTTCTTGTTATCTTGCATTACTAAGAACCTTATCCTAATTCTTTGGGGATCCATTTAAGGATGACCAATTAGCCATTGCTTGTATAAAATCCCATTGTCTTAGGATTTCCAGTGACTCCCACATGGAAATGCTCACATGCATTTTCTTCATCTGATCAATGATGTTGAAAGGGGATGGATTATCTTTTTTCTTCCCCTTACTTTGTACAATATTTTCTAGCACTTGAATGGGCACTTGTGTTGATGCAATAGGTGCCTTAGGATGACTTTACGAGTTCAGGGCTGCTTTGTATTACTAAATCCTTGTGGGTGAGAGTAGGTTAAGAAACAATCAGAATAGATGGTTTCCATTCTTATATGTTCCTCTTCTTTGATCATGTATTAGTAGCTGCACCCTTGAAAGGAGGTTGATTAACCACACAAAAGTCCTCTATTTTCCAATTGACCAATGTGGTTTCCATTGGAGGTGGTTCTTTTTAGGTATCTTATCATTTATTTTCTTCCTCACTTAGCTCTTGGGACACACCGATGGTCTGTACCATTAAATCATGATTTAATGCACCATTGAAGCAAGTTGATTTATTATGAAGTAGATTACAGGGGTAACACCACTCATATTCCTGAGCAAGGTTGTTATGAGTTGGGACTAAAGACCTAGATGTTGAAACTGCATTTGGATTATATAGTTGAAATGGCCTGGTAGTTTGAGGTTGTCCTTGGTTAAGATTTTGATTTGAAGCCCGCGTTGTTCATCTATTTGATTGAAACAGAGGCCTATTTGATAGATATTGATGTTGATATGGCCTAAAACTCTAAGCTTGTTTCCTATTAACAGTTAATAGCTCATTCCCTAGGTTATGCAGTTGTTTCATGACCTCTTGAAGTTATTCAGAAGTACTTAAAGAAGTGGAAGGATAATTGTTTCTCTTATTTCTAGGGGCCATAATGGGATTCAACTTAGGTGTTTGACTAATTGCAGGAGTTCCCATTTCTAGATATAGAGGCATAGGTGGCCTAGGTGCTAACTTTCCTACTTGAATCAAACATTTTTTCACCCTAATAGCTATGTTGTAAGTTGTTGGCAACGTTGTTCCTCCAATTGACGTTATTATCTTCACTATGTCTGATTTTAGGTCCTTTATGAAATAGAGGAATGCACCTTGTGTAACTAGTCTCACATGACCACTAGGATCCTGTCACATGTCTTTTGGAATCATAAATTAAAATCTACCATATGCTCAGTTGGAGATCTCTTGAGTGTTGTACACAACTAATTCCATTTTTTTAAACCCTTCTGTTAGGATCCCAAACCACTAAAAATATTTACCTTCAAAAAAGGATGCCAAAAATTGATTGCAACATCCATTTCATTAATTTTGTGAATTTCATAGACATTCACAAGGTCTTGGATGTGGTCGTAGGGGTTATATGGTTTTCTCTTGTGAAGAAGGGAATAATTTTCATTATTGCAAATGGAATTACATTTTGAGCATTTATGACAAGTGGACTACTGATCATAAAGTTAAAATAACTCTTTAGCGGTGCTTTATGATCCATTATGATCGAGTCTGAGAACACTAGTTGACTAAATAAAGGGTCTACCGGATGGAGGTGTAGAAAAACTCCTATTAGGTAGAGATAGTGATATTTTTGTGTTCTTCCGCTCCTCCCTCCATTGGAAGATAATTATAGGTATACAAATATTTATTCTTCTCTTGTTTTAGACCTGGTTTGAATTCTTCTCATGTACTTAGAAACATGTGTTATGATACCACCGAGTTCTAACCCTCGATGTCACAAAATGTGTTAGGAAATGAGATTGTAAAGGCTATGATTTTATCAAGATACACACCTGATCTTGACAAAATCAAAAATGAAAACTTTGAAGGACTTGTGTGTTGATATTTTTGAGGTTAAAGTTTTTCTTAAATTGGAAGTCTCAAAATCCTGAAAGGCATAAAATGCCAAAATTGAAAACCTCTAAAAACAAAAAATTTTGAAAAACTCAAAACTTTGAAAACAATGCATAGTTGAACCTATGAATGTCCAAAACCCAAAAAACCAAAATCCTAAAAATGCAAGAGTTTTAAAACGTGAAATCCGGAAATCCCAAAATTTGGAGAAGTCCGAAATCCTGAAATTCAAAAAACTCTAAAATTTTGAAAATCCAAATTTTTGAAATATAAGAATACCCTTTTGAATTTTATCCCCCAATATATCTACTAGTGAAATTTGGACTTGTTTTGATCATGAAAGACCTCCGAAAATTTATTTTGGAACTCCTCCCTTGAGGTGAAAAGTCTAAAATTGAAAATCTTTAATTTTTAATTTTTTAAGTTAGAATTTCTTGAAAATACCTTCACAAACTTACGGAAATAACTCCTTTTCCAACAAGGCATGCCGAAACTATTTATGCAACGAAGGTAACATAGTGGCTTAGATGCTACTTGATAGTAGAACAACACTAAAATATATAACTAACTCCTTTTGGTCCCATTTGGTGTGCCAAAACTATTTATACATAATCACTACACCCCCTAATGGTCCAATTGTATATGGGACATTTGGTGTGATTGCACAACATGGAGCTATTCCCAAAGTGTGGGACTTTGCAATCACAAAAGATCTCTGGAGAAAGGTTGGTTCCTATTCCTAAATCTTGACACCACACGCCTAAATTGTAGAGAAAATAATCTAATCCTACCCTAATGTTTTCCAAGGAGACAGGGATAGAAGGATTGTAAGAAATTAAATCTATTCTAAATGGAGGTGATGCACCAATAAGGAATGTTGAATATCTTGCACTGGCATGGGAATGAAACAAGCAAATATGAAGAGTGTAATCCAACACCACAGGTCAAAAATACATATTACAAACCCATTTACTAAATAAACACAACCATTAAGACTGCAAAGACAATTTAATAATGCACAATAACCAAACTCTAATGAGATATCAAAATAGACACAATAAACACAAAAGGGTTGATAATCATCCATGGATCTATTTTATTGCTCCAAAAGTTCATACAATGCATTATAAGGGGGTCAAAAGACATAAACATTACATTACAATTTTAATACGAGGCTTGGGCTCCAAGAGTTGTCATAAAAAAGAAAGAAGGGAGGGGAAAAGGTAAAAATCCAACCTTTTGAAATGAGCCCCTCCTTACAATTTATAGAAGAAGATTATGTAGAGAGGGGAGAGAGAAAAAAGTTCTAAATCCCTCCAAAACACAAAAAAATCATAATAAGATCCTTGCAATGGCTGCTAACAACACCGTGATTATACTCTTCCTTAAACAAGAAGAAATGGATTTTCTTGCATTGGATATGGCCTTAGTCCTACAACTCCATCATGAAAATTTTCCCACCAAACCCATCAATTTATCCACTATGATTATCTCATGCTAAAGAGCCCGAAATAAGATTTCCAACAACTATATTTTTGCTAAAAATTGTGGTGTATTGAAGAAGTTGTCATCATTCTTGCACATGTTGCTTGACCTGGGTTTGATCTCCACCTACCTACTTGGTACCTCGATTTTGATGTGTCCATTGGATTCTTCACTAAATATTCTTTCCAACAAGTAGATTTTTTCTAAATTTGACCAAAATTGCAGAAGTTATTCAATTTTAAAAAATAGGAGATGATTTTGTGTTCATCTCCCCATCGAGCTAATTTTCCTCACTGCTGAGATCTGCATTGCCTTCAATGCAACTCGGATCCTTTATACACCATTGAGATGATCAATGACAACTCCCATCTACCGCCTAACGTGTCCATGTATAACTCAAAGCATTCGATGCAAAATCGGTGGGTATTTGAATTTTTTTTTTTGGAAAGGAGTGCGAAGTTCTTCGGGATCTAGGGAGAGGAGCCAATAGTGGAGCATGAACCAATAATGGTGAGGGTATTTGTAAAGTAAGTGGCTAGTACATGTACATTTTTCATTCAACATTTGAAAAAAAAAAGTAGCTAATAAAATGTGTCACATCAAATCACATCAAAAATCACCCAATCACATGATGCCACATAAGTGGAAAAAATGCATGACATAATGCCCTACTAATGGTCCACCCTTTTTTCCTTTGTATGGAAAACTACTTGATTTAAATCCCTTTAAAAACCACTTTCCATAAAATAAAAATGCTCAAAAAAAGTATTTAGATTAAGAAAAAAAAATCTATTAAAGGGTTTTTTTTTTATTCAAAATTTGATGTATTTATGTGTGTGTTGTACACCCCTCAACTTGGGTGCACAACTACTTGCTCCTCTCCCCTATCATTTCGGAGGTTTTGACCCATTGAATTTGCGCTTTGATGCCACCAAACTCCGAAAAACATCTGAAAGTGCCCATGCCCGAATCTGAAACTCGTCAACCCCGAAGTCACCCCAACTCACCACATCGTCGTTGTGTTTCAGACTTTTGGGCTCGTTGATTTCGGACTTCTCTCATCCAATTTTTGGAGTTTGCGAGCCCCCAATATCTGAAACTCAACTCACGTTTTACCATTCCACATCACACCTCGACTCACCTTCCCTTTTGGATTTTTGAGACGTTACGTTTTTTTGTTTACATCTCCCCAATGTCCGAACTTCATTTTAGCGAACTGCCGAAACGCAACACCCCGGAATTTCTAAATCTTTGAACTTCAGGATTTCCACATCCATGCTTAGCTTGACTCCCGAGCATTCCTCTGTGTCTCCCTGGCCAAATTTTGCTTGAGGCACCCCTCGAGTTGTTTCGTGCCTTCAAATATCAACTCGGCCCTTCATATCTTCATGGCCTACTGCCTTGAATTCATCTCCTTTTCCTCATGGCTGACTCCATGCTTCGAACTTTTCCGAAGCCCATAACTCATGAATCGGTCTCTCCACTCCACGACTTGCTCTGCCATGAATCCATGCCTTGCCAATCTCATTTAGCCTTCCCTGTGTAAATTTCGCTGTCAATCAAGCCTTGACATGCTGCATAGCTTGTGAATCGAGCTCTCTCTGTGCCGGGCTCGCATTTCATTTGCCGCCCGACTCACCGAGGTGAGTTGTTTCCTGATTCGCATGGTGGATATGGCCCATTTCCTCATATTTCCCTGTCGACTAGGCTCCAACTGGGGACTTTCCATCAAAATCTGTCGCCGAGAAGCTTTCCAAGCTTCACAATGAGTCCCTCTTTCAACTCGCCACCAATACAAGATCCCAACTCGCCGAGATGCTCGCCGATCAGCTCAGCGAGCTAGTTTTTTTAGCTCGGTGGGCCTAACGGCCCAATTGCAAATTTTGACATCCTGAATCTTATCCATTGAGTTTTTTCAAATTTTATTATGTCGGAGGCCTGATAGGGGCTGCGCGTAGATTTTGTGAGGCTCGCCACCTTTTTCCCGATTTTTCTTGTATTGGCTGGGTGAGGGCGCACAGGGCCTGCATATCATCATTTTTAAAATTGATCTTCAGGGTCTAAAGTTCTAAACCAAGAAGAGGAAAAAAATCCTCAATATCATTTTCATTCTTGAATTCCGTGAATGTGTTCACTCAAACCTTAGAACATCCTATAACCGAGTTTCATCCTGTGGTTTCTGTTTCGGTACCTAATCCCTAATAGGTCACTTCTCTCCATTTTTGACCTAGTGAGCGAATTGAATAACAGAAAAATTTGTATGTAGAGAAGATATGCGTCGAAGCAACAAACTGTCAAATCATTATTTTTTATAGGACGGGGAACAAATTTTATGGTTTGGCTATAGCATTCTATAGCCATATAAATTATACATTAACGTGGAAAGACATGGTTCAAGGTGTTAACTCTTAAAAATCCTAGTCAAACAGATAGGCACCTGTAAGGGAACAAAAAATTTGAAGAAATCAAAATCACAATGCATAGGTGAACATTGAACGACAAACGCAAGAGAGACAAATATACCCCAAGGATAGCGACATAAATAAATGTTATCCTTAAATGAATTTAATAGAAAGGGTTCTAGAACAAGTAGTTATTCTACCATATATTTTTATATCTATATTATTTAGCGTAAACAATAACTATCAATAGATTATTAGATATAATCTATTAATAATTTATGTTTATATATTCAAACACTAAATAAATATTTGTAAACTATTTATTTTACTAATCTACTTTTAAACCATTTTTATAACTAGCAATCGCATGTGTACAATGTAATGTTAAAGTTGAATGGTATATGTTATTAGATTTAAAAAGACAATTATTACTTTTGTAGTTGATGTTGATAAGGGGTATGATTGACAATACCGATTTTCTATTAAAGCCAAAACAAATGTTGCAAAATACATTAGAAGGGATGTTAGATAATAGTTAGTTGTGTAATAATTGAATACAAATGCAAGTGAGACATGTAAGTTTGCTAATACTCACTCTCAAGAATGTTGTGAATGTGAAGTGTTATTGTCAAAGTAAATTGAAAGATAAACTAAGTGCTTTAACATATTATCTCTCCATGAAACTAAAATGAGATAGAATATGCAATTATACATAAACAAATCTGAAATGGTTATGGTTCATTCCAAATTTCTTTATTACCTCAACGAGTTTGAGAGCATCATTGGTAGAGCTATTTCATGATTATCTTACAATCATAGCATTCCATGAGACCACATTTCTTTGAGGCATTTTGCAAACAAAAAATGGTGTATGTTATTTGTATTATAGGGATAGTTTTTACTTTTGTAGTTGTGTTTGTTTAAAATATGGGTGATTGATTTTGTATGTGTACAAATATAGACGAGTCACTTTCGTTTGAAAATTACAAACATGAGGTGTAACCCTTAAAACCATTCAAAATGCAAAAAGTGATATAATGTACAAAGCTTTGGATGGAAAAAACTATAAATTGCATTGTTCTTTCTTGGCATTTTAAAATTGTAAGTATTTTTGTGTGCAGATGAAGACATTAAAAATGTGTTGTTGTTGGTTAACATAAAGAAACATGCAACAATAAAAGGAAAAATCAAACATGTATGTTGAATAGTGTATTTTTGTAATTGGAGATATATAGTCGAACCACTTCATTTAAAGGTTTCATCTCTTCATTTCAAACTTGTTACAAATTCGTGCATATACATTTTCAAATCTCATATCATGAGTGGTATCCTTTTGTGGACTATTTTATTTAAGCTTAACATGAATTATATCATGAATGGTAGCCATTTGAGGGTAATTTTATATACAATAAACATGAGTAAGTTTGACACCCCTTGAACGAAAATGTAGTCTAGGATAGAAGAAGTGTTGAGTAAAGCAGTAGCAGAGGTGCTATCAAAATAGATTCTAGTATTTACAAAGGGTTGAGTGATAATAGTCTTTCTTCCTCCCTTTTTATTTCTCTAAGTGTTGGTACGTGTGCCATTTTTGAGTACCTTTCGAATGAAAAAGGAGGTGAAATGCGTATATTTGTAAGCAAGGGGACTCGGAGAAAGTTGTGAATGTCATACTTTGCCTTTCATTAGTTCCAAAGTCGACATATTCTCTATGCATAGTAAGTCCCTACGACTTGTGGATAGTTAATCAATAAGAACACATTCTATATGTTTTAGCGACTCTTGAAAAGATGAAAATACTTGGCCTTCAAGGGGTTTTAATTCTTTGATTGGAATACGAGAGGTTGCGTATGGATTGTGGGTGTGGAGATGTTGAATCCTGAAACATTGAGTACGTGTGAGTAGAAGGAGAGGTGAGGGAGATGTGGTTGATGATGTTTGTAAATGAAGTCTGGATTTTTTTATCATAAATGATTTTCTGTGCTTGTTATTCCTTGAATTATGAATCCTAGTGGAGGTAGAAGTGTTTTGTTTGATGAATGGTGTAGTATGGTATAAAGAGCTAGTTGTTGTTATGATGATAAAGGTAGTGTGGTAGATGTTGGTGTGCCCTATATGATGGTGTTATTTGTGTCTTCCTTTTCTCTCTCGATGAATGATGAACTAGTTATCTCGCAAATCATGCGTAATGCCATGTATGTTCCAATTATTGTGTATTTCAAAATATTGTTTCCCCAACATTTCAAGACTGTTAAGATCCGTGTTGTTTCTCGGGAAAATTTGTGCAAAGACCGCCATTCTTGCAATGGTTAGTGTTGAATACCGCATTCACCTCGATTCAAAACTAACATCTATATCATGTCTTGTGTCTACAGTGAGTAGTGAGTAAAATAGGACATGGTCTGTAGTTGTGTTTGAACATGTCCTAAGTGTCGTTGATGTCATGTGGGCTTGAGCTAAATTTTGAGGTAGTATTTCTGAAAGTATTTTATAAAAGGAGTTCAGACCAACATAAAAGGTCATATAACATTGAATCCTAAGTTGGGACATCTAAAATGTCGGGTAGACCTGAACAATTGCTTTAATTGATCGCAGTTTCCATTTATCTCCTTTACGATTCTTGTTATAGCTCGAATCTTGAGAAACCTAAATTAGTGGTAGGTGTTCCATGGTTACAGGGTGAACTCTATATGCATCCAATAAACTGGTTGTTTCATGTACATTAACATTAGTTTCAACGGCATGACTCAAGATTTTTTTCTAACATTTAATGATACAAACGAATGGTTCTACATAACAAGGGGCAATTTTTGCAGCATGTGGCATGTTTATTGTGTGCTTATGTCATGTTCAACAATGCTCTCTCTGTGAGAATTTTGTGAATCACAATGTGTGTTGGAGAATCCACATCAACATCTCTTGAAAATTTGGATAGCATTTGGTGATAGGTTTCTGAATGTTGCTCTACTTTTGAAGCATATTTTGCAATATACTTTTGAAATGCATGGCGGGAAAATACTGATTGGAAGTCAACATTTTCTCTCCATATGGATATCCTAGTTTGATTTTGTATGTTTAGTCTATCATCGTTTATCAAATGGAGGCACTTAATTTCCCCATCACTATCAATGAGTAGGGATGAAGTAGGTTGTGTCACCCATGGTTTGTTGTATCTACACCGCAACCGTGATTACTTTCTAGGTAGGCATATCTGTTATGAAAATTTTGTGTGGCACTAAACACAATTAAGGAGTTCTTCAAGGTCTGCATGTGGGGAGGAGGATAGTATTTGTGTTATATTTAGAAAATAAGGGTCATCTCGCGGTGAGTTGTAAACAAAATCCAAGTGGTTGCAAGCCGGATGGGGGTTCTAGGAAGACACGAACTTATCAAAGTATTATTTTTTTGCCTCAATACCTGTTGTATCCTCCCACTCCATTGCATCAACTTTAGGTGCATTCTCAAGCCACAATATGCCATGGACGTGTGCGGAGCCTCTATATTTCCATTCATACTGCAAGACGAGAGAGCATAAATATTAGCTATGTAATCTACAAAAACTTATTAAATAGTAGATTTTATTAAACAATAACAATCGAGAATATATATATATATAACAAAGAATAGAATAATTTAAACTATTTAGTGTGTTAATAAATTGTTAAACCATATATTATAACTATCATAATTTGTTGGGTATTCACAAAGTGTTTGACAAAATGACTCAAGACCAATGTTTTCTCATGCAATATGATAAAAAGGAAGATATGCTTTCTCAACGAGACATTGGCACAACTTTACCAAATGCAATGAATGAAGTTCTAATCAAATCACATGACCCCGCCATCAATTGTTTCAAATTGTGCCAAACTCGAGCATTGAGAGACAGGTATTTAGCTCCAACTTATTATTCAATGTAATCTGAGAAGGATATTAACTTGTTAGGTAAATTTTAATATTTGATAAAAAATTATTATAAGAAAGAAAAAACAAAATCCTACAATTAACGAATAAAGCATAATAAAGTGTGAATTGATTAAATAACATGGATAGTTTCCCCATACATTTGGAAATTTTTGTGCAAGTTTATCCTTAATACTTCTAAAGGTTTTCACCTCTCTCCTTGCTTCAATTTATAGAAATAGAATAAAAAAATATTGCTATTCCGAATAGATGGGATGAAGTCAAGTGAAAATGTCATTTTGAGGAGCCTACATTTATATATAAAGCAAGCTTAAAATCGAACTCGGCCTCATAGAAATCGTGAAATCTAATGGATGTCAGGGAATCATATACACAAAATACAAGAACCTAGTCATTATCAATATACAAATAGACTAGCAATTGTACGTGAAATGTACGATGGAAATGCCGAAGGGGGTGGAGTGAAAAAATTAAACTCAAGAAAGTGAAAAAGAGGTAGAGGAAGAGAGACGATAAAGAAGGGGATCGAGGGAGGAGCAGATCATTGTATTCCATTGTATTGTATCTATTTTTCTCGATTTATTAGCATGAGTGCAATTTGCGTTTAATGAATTTCCCTACTTTTTCAAAACTATGAAATAAACAAATAATGGGGGATAATGAATAGGAGAAAAGGAAGGATTATAGTTTGATGGATTTCCCTACCTTTGCCTACTCTTTATGAGTATGTTTGATTCCAAAAAGAATAAGGAGAAAGGTAACTTAGGCGGAGTCATATGTGGAACACCAAATAAAGCATCAAGTGAATAATGCTCTGTTGAAGAATGGGTTTCTTGAGTAAACATGATCTATGTGAGTTTGAGTCAAATCCCACATAAGAGGAGGCAAAAAGATATTAGATGATACAATATCAAACGATAAAGAACAATTTGTGGCATGTGAGGCCAATAGAAGAACCTTTGCAAGTGATGGAGTGTTTTCTACTTGTCAAAGTGACCACTAGAGAGTGTAAAATGTGTCTTCTTCAATATGAATTAATGGTAATCGTGAGGCATACATAGCTTTCACAAACCTTCCTTTATGTGAAGATCCTGAAAAAGGTACCAAATTAATAGAGGTGGGAGACAAAGACTTGTGAAAATCTTCATGAAGTTTTAATCATCTGTATAATGAGAAAATGATGTCCAATCTTAGAGACGAGACATGGTGACAATAGTGAAGGTGGAATCGGTAGGAGGGATACTGAAGCAAAATACAACTAAAGTGATTATCTCATATCAATCTTGCATCGAGTGAAATTGTTGTGTGTAGAAATTCCACTTCATATACTTATCTTCTTAAATAAAATATATTGAAAAATCAAATAAATAAACAAAACATTAAGGGGAACTATGCTAAACAAAGCTCTCACTAATAGTCGACCTAAAATCAACATCATTATGGGTTAAATTAGACCTACAAATGGAGATAAATCTGTAACCCTAATATGTCCTCATTTTACTATATGCAAATTGATTGATCTAGCTCTGTATCTGTATTTGTATCTGAGTGGGTTCAATGGTCTCTGAATGTTGTAGGAATAGAAGAGGTTTTTCTGAAGTCAAAAGGAGAAGAATCAGGAAAGGAATATGTGAAATGTACGATGGAAACACCGAAGGGGGTGGAGTGAAGAAATAAAACTCGAGGAAGTGAAACAGAGGTAGAGGATGAGGGGCGATAAAGAAGGGGTTGAGGGAGTAGAAGATCATTATATTCCATTGTATCATATCTATCTTGCTCGATTTATTGACATGAGTGCAATTTGCAACCATACACCGATATAACATTTGACAGTTTGGGAAGGTAAAGGCCAAGGCCTTTTGGAGCCTATATTTTGAGGTAGGAGGGCTATGATTGGGGCTATATTGGGGCTATGATTGGGGCTATATAGGGGGAGCGTAGGATGCAACAATACATCTAGCACAACCGGTGTCACAACCAGATGGTTGCCCTCCCCTTTATATAATTTGGAGTACATATTCAGTATAATTGTTATGCTTCAACATTCAATAAAAATAATTACGAATTATCATCAAACGACTCATCATCTTCACCATCTTCACTATATTCACCATCTTCACCATCCACCATCTTAATCATCTTCATAATTTTCATAATATTCATAATATTCATCATATTCATTATCTTCATCTTTAGGTCGAGGCTAAAGGCCTTCGGGCCAATTTGGTTGATAAGGCCCAAAGTTACCGTTGTACATGGATCCACATACATATCTTTGTCCATTAGATAATGGATCATATCATAATTTGTTTTTGATGTTTCTAGATATGTACTTGTAATATACTGCCGCAAATAGCGCAGATAAAATGCCTCGAAGCCAGGATCTTCAAACTTGAAATCTTTGAAATCATAGTTGTCCTCCTCATTAATATCATAAGCAGACATAAAAGGTTGGTGAATCATAACTCTACCATTTTCTCTTACTGCCCGTTTACCACGAGTCCCCCCGTGTAGGACAAAAGCTCCCATCGAAGCATTTAAACCGACGCCTATTGTATTTATCTGTCCTGTTACGTATTGCATAAGATCATAAAGAGCGACTCCCGATGCCATTGCTCCACCCCGACAGTGAAGAAAAACATTATACTTTTTCTCGGATTCTCTATGCAAAGGCGTGTGTCAAATTTAATGTGAGTGTTTGCTAGCCTTCATCAACTAATAATCTGAGTGTGCATGCTTTGGTGTAACCAGTTCTCTAAATATCCCAAAAATAATAAATGCTTAGTTTTGGAATGTGAAAACTTATGTATAAATAATGATAATTAATTTTATAACTCTCCATAATTTTTAATTCAAAAACAATTAACTTTTAATGTAAAAGACATTCGAGAAAAAGTAAAAACTATCTTGAAATGTTTGGCAATCCATCAACTCTCCGCCTTGTAGCACCAAAGCAATACTACCACCAAATAATTAACTAATCCCGTACTAAAATTTTGGTTGTCTCCAGTAGGACGGGTAGCCTTTTTAAGAATGCATTTACCCAGGTATCTGGCAGAGGAGAATTGAGAAGGAAGGAAATACCTATCATGGCTTTCGTATGTGAAATGTACGATGGAAACGCCGAAAGGGATCTATTGAGGAAGTCTAATTGGAGGGAGAGAAACAATGGGAGAGGAAGAGAGAGGGAGATGAAGGTTTCGGGAGAAGACCAAGGAAGAGGAAAGTGACTTTGTGGATAAACGGGAAAGTGTACCCAATAGTGACTTGACAATAAAGACTATAGTTCAAAAAGGAGAAAATTCATGTTATGGGATATTTCTTTATAATGTACTCTCTCTCTCTCTCTCTGCTTGTCAAAACGTAAAAGTTAGCTGAATCTAAAGAATGCTAGAAGTTAGACCTTCCAATGTGAAGTTTATCACCAAGAAACATGGTCAGTGTTATAGCTACGATCACTATGCCAATGGGCTTTAAAATTGCCTCATATAAATGTAATTTCTTTGCACCAAGTTTGCAAGGTATAAGTAACCCTTGTACCAATAATTACCTACAAGAAAGGGATTATTATATTAATTGTGAAGGTATGCTTGTTTCGAGTTTGTAGCCACCAACATGAGGATAAAGTTATTAATACTATTTCTGATTGAAAATGAAATGCTTATGACACCAATGTCCCATATTAAACTCCAAACAGCTAAATTGCACTCAATAATAGATGTGAGAATGGAAAACATAAATCGTTATCTTTGGCAAACCCCGCTCATATGTGAGGATACCATTTCAAAATCAGCTGAAAACTACACATGCATGCAAAATCTGCATATAAATCAGGGTTCACAGTAGTTATGTCAGCTGCCCTAAATAGGTATTAATAATACCCATGCCAAACAGGGCTTTAATAAATACAAAATCCCAACCTGTTTCAAAGCATTACATTAAGCCCAACATGTATACAAAATTTTCCCCAAACCCTCCAAAATCATGATCATCTTCACAACATTGTTCATCTTAGGCCTTTCATCTACTTCCTCAAGGGCTCAAGCCAATGCAATCTAAAGCATGGCCACCATTTCTTCCTCAATGTTGGGATTTCCGTGTACCATTCCTGAATGGTGTAGAAAGGCCAAACCTACTATTGCATCCGATGCTATCTTCATTAGCTTGCACCATTCCAAGGGTGATCTGTTTGGACCCATGTTTGTTGTTGCAAAAAACACAACATTTCTGAACATTAAAAGTTTCTCTTCAATGTATGTTTAATTTACTATCTTTTTTTTAATAAATACAATTTCCATATATTCAATGTTGAATACAACACGGGCTCAGAATAATATAGCTACATGGCTTCACACGATTTTACTTACTATTCCAGCTTTTCACTTTCTATAGAAATTGTTACATCGTAATCCGTGTAGATTGTAATTTTGCCACTATGCACGTCCAAATAGCATGTCATCGCATCACGGGGCATCTCTTGTCTTTCTCTCTCCTTTTTAAAACCTGACTCAGATGTTCCGATTGATAAGTACCTGGTGGCTAGAGGTCCCCTAAAAATATTAGGGAAATGAAAGTACACGACAATGCAAGTCATAGAAGCACCAAAGAGAAAAACTTTATCTTATAAAATGATGCTCCTACAATTCTCTTAAAATTATCATTGAGCTCTTAAATTTATGCAGGATTTTTATTGGGTTGTTTTGCATTTTTTCTCGGTGCGTATCGTTTGCGCGTCTTACGACGAAATCCCCATGGACTGGTGGATGGCGTGATAGTTGTGATTTTCCATCATCTGCATTAATTGGACTACAAACTTTTGATCTAGAACACGGGTTTGAATAAAAAAGGGGTATGATAATGCTAAATGGTACTTTGTAATTTAAGCACAGTGAGGTGTCCAGCGCTCCCATTGTAGACCTTAAAAAGGAATCTTCCTCTTCCTTTCATAAATGGAATTCACAAGGTTTGCAGCATCAGTACTGCTTCTTCTCTACACCAGTTTGGGAGCTTTAGCTGCCGATTTGGATGTCCTAAAAGATGCATTTGGCATAGTTAAAGGTTTCAGTCTCAAAGAAATTTGCAGCGAGAGCAACAATTGTGACAATATCCAAAACATAAATCTAGCATCTCAGAATATCACAGGGGTTGTGAACTGGAGAGAGCTTTCCCAATTGGGCCAAGTCCAAACCCTAGACCTTTCTAGCAATTCCTTTCAAGGCCACTAAGTGGCGACATTTTCACAATCCAGAGCCTCCAAACACTGAATCTGGAGAAGAATCAATTGGGAGGAAAACTCTTCGTTGACTGGAGAAGGTCAAGACATCAATTTTCCCATATACAAACACTCAATCTCTCCTACAATAGGTTAAAGTATGAAAATGGGATTTATTTTTCAGGCTCCACATATCTCAGACTATTGGATCTCTCGCATAATCGAAGAAGGCGGTAGGAGAGTAAAACTGGTATGCATAAATCTAGGGTCGCATCTTAAGTCCATGGTTACACAGGGGCTACATCGTCATTTGTTTAAATACATTGTGAGCATAGTTACTTCCTTTTCCTCCCATTACACACGAGCTCCTTTGCTAGTGAAATCATTGGTTGCTGCAATGAAATCATTATAATCGTTGGATTTCAATGAAAATGCACTCGCAAATCTCATCCGTACGACATCGACATTTGTCGAATGAAATGGTCATTTGCGCAGCATCGATACTAGTGCTTCTTCGTACACCGGTTTGGGAGCTTTAGCTACCGATTTGGATTTCCTAAAAGATGCATTTTGCATAGTTAAGGGTTTAAGTCTCAAAGAAATTTGCAGCGAGAGCAACAATTGTGACAATATCCAAAACATAAATCTAGCATCTCATAATATCACAAGAGTTGTGAACTGCAGAGAGCTTTCCCAATTGGGCCAAGTCCAAACCCTAGACCTTTCTAGCAATTCCTTTCAAGGCCACTAAGTGGCGGCATTTTCACAATCCAGAGCCTCCAAACACTGAATCTAGATAATAATAAATTGGGAGGAAAACTCTTCGTTGACTGGAGAAGGTCAAGACGTCAATTTTCCCATATACAAACACTCAATCTCTCCTACAACAGGTTAAAGTCTGACAATGGGCTTGATTTCTCAGGCTCCACAAATCTCAGACTGCTGGATCTCTCCCATAATCGAAGAAGGCAGCAGGAGAGTAAAACGGTGTGCATAAATCTGGTGTCGCATCTTAAGCCCATGGTTACAGCGGGGCTACATCGGCAGCCGCTTAAATACATTGCGAGCATAGTTACTTCGCAGGGTTTCCTTTTCCTCCCATTACCGAGCTCCTTTGCTAGTGAAAGCATTGGTTGCTGCAATGAAATCATTATAATCGTTGGATTTCAACAAAAATGCACTCGCAAATCTCATCAAATCACGACACGACATTTGTCGAATGAAATGGTTGCACTCCACTACAAGAACGCCTTACGGCGTAATTATTTAAGGTGCAAAGGAATCTTCTTAAGAGGAGTAATTAGCAATGCTAGGTTTTCATTTTTACTTTGCACATCATGAAAATAACTTTAAACAAATATGGATATAGAAAAGACAAAAGGCTCTCGGCAACTGTTAGACAAATTAAATAATGCAAATGCATAGTTAGTTGGACATGCACGAAATGTTTTTTTAAAGAAGTCTTGGATATATAATAAGCTACAATGTTGCATAACAACATATTGATCAGGAAATAAACATTGCAAACCTGGAGCAGTAAGGACCATACCATAACCATGTAGGCTTCATTTGTGTTATATGTTTGCATGCAGCCTTGCAAGATTATTGTTTAGTGGATGAGGATTGTTAACATTGTAATAGCATGACTAGATTTTATTGCATTCACGGCTACATTAAATGAGTATGTATTCACATGGCTGACCTTAAAATACTAGCGCTGCAAAGCTCGTCAAAGAAATACGCCCACTATAAAAGAGGCGTGAATGGGGATAGAGTACATAAGATTTAAGCAGCTTCAAAATGTACCTCTTATCATACAATGTTCAATGTAAATTTAACATTTTGTTGCTGAAGATTTCTGCATAGTTGATTTTACTTCATCATTCAGCGACTGATAAACTAAAAATGGATAGTAAGTTTTAAATCATGCTATTTTCTAAATGAAGTCATCATAACAAAATTTTGTAAATTCATTGTTTGGCTTGCTTGAATTAGATGATTAAAATGGGCATTAATTATTCAAACAAAAATATGTCCCTGCTCTACTTTGCTTATATATGATGAATTTGTTGCGGTATGACAAGGACTGAATATTTCTAGATACTTAAACGAACATTAACAAAACACATTAATCTTGGCACAGGTATATTGTGCACCAATTACCCATTGCTGCACATTATGTTTTTCTGGTAGACATCCATCTAGAAGTGGGCATGAGGGTGGGGAATAAAAAGGTATGGACATCCATGAATGACATAATAATCAAAAAAATCAGTGGAAGTAGTTGTACTGAAGTCCATAAAATTTTACATGCATTTCACATGGACAAATAAGAGCCTCAACAAAGGATGCATACGACACCGAAAACAGAGGAGATCTATGCATAGTTAGGAAATTTTTGGAGAAATATAAAGACAACATGGGATATTTTCCAGATTTAAGACAGCTTCATTTAAAAAGACAGTTGAAACCACACGTTTCCACACTGAATACCACATTTTCAAACATTCATAACAACAAATATATTTTATGAAATCAAAAAAAAAAATTAAAGAAAAATATTAATCTAAAACTAAACAAAACTAAATATTGAGCAAAAAAACTCTCTCAAATACAGAACAAATAATAAATTAAATATTTAACTATGTTTAACCAATGTTGCCATCAACATAACCCAATGATAACAAAGATAATTTATTCAGAACTACACCAATCCAGAAATATGTTTACCTAAACCATTTCATGTTAACAAGCTTAAATAAAGTGATGTGTACAATAAAGCAAGTCTCAAAAGTGTAGGAAGAAAAACTCGTGAAAACATAATATGCTATAAACTATACTGAACCAAAACAAACCACTTTATGAGTACATTGTAGGTGTATACAGTGTATAGTTATCTAAACTTTTTATCCATACATACATAAGGTTCAGGAAACCTAATCAATAAGGCATTTATATTTTTGTTCTTTCCAATTCTTTTGTTGCTCGCATTAGAATTTTTTTGGCACCATTTTTTTCAAAGTAGTCGTATTGAAGTCCAAAAATTTTTACATGCATTTCACACGAACATATAAGAGCCTCAGCAGAGGATGAATATCACACCCACAATAGAGGAGTTCTATGCATAGTTAGGAAATGTTTGTAGGAAGATAAAGACAACATGGGGTATTTTACATATTTAAGACAACTTCATTTAAAAATACAGAGTTAAAATCATACATTTCTACATTGATAAACACATTTCCAAACATTCATAACAACAAATATATTTTATGAAATAAAAAAGTATATATTTTTAAAGAAAAATAATAATCTAAAACTAAAAAAACTAAATTTTGAGAAGAAAACTGTCTCAAATACAAAACAAACAACAAATTAAATATTTAATTATGTATAACTAATATTGCCATCAACGTAACACAATGATTGTAAAGATAGTTTAATTCAGAACTACATGAAGCCAGAAATATGTTTACCCGAACTATTTCATATTAACAAGCTTCAAATAAAGAGATGTGTACAATAAAAGTCTCAAAAGTGTAGGAAACAAAAACTCATGAAAACATAATATGCTATAAACCGGAGAAAACCACTTTGCATGATTACATTGTAGGTTTCTACATTGTATGCTTATCTAACTTTTTATCTATACATAAGTTTTAGGAAACCTAATCAATAAGCCATTCATTTTTTTTTGCTTTCAAATTTGGTTGTTGCTCGCATTCAAAATTTGTTTGGCACCATGTTTCATCTTCCCTCTAGACTCGAATTTGCAATCTCAAAACTAACATTTGTTTCAATTTGAAAGCAAGTTCATATTTTACTTGCATCTTTGGGGATATTTTATGCCAACCCAAACCCTCATGAATTAGGACCGGAGGTACAAAAATTTGAGATGTACGAAGGACTTGAAGGAAGAAAATGGAGGTGTTCTGTAACTAGTTTAGCAATAATTCGCCAGAGGTTTTGGCTTCTGTACTCTAAAACATTAGCAACAATTGCAAGTGGGGAGTGGTGATGTTATTACCATGTGGAGGAAGAGAATTTTTGTTTCTCATCTTCATATCCTCAACCCGACAAAGAAACAAAACACATAAAATGTCAAACAATAATTGAAATCGGGTAAGTAATAATAATTTCATTCTTTTCTAGGGCCACAAGGGAAGTTACATATCTATCATTTTTTCTCCACAACATGAATAAAACATGCAAGAGAAGTACTTTTTTGTGTTTTATTCTGGTAGGAAAATTTAAAAGCGTTATTGATGGACAGTCTCACACCCCACTGGAGCATTACGATGCAGCCTCCCAAGGGTCAAAATCCCTTAGCACACACCTAATCCTAACATCGTTGAGGGCACATGCCCCTACTTTCCAAATTCGAAAGACAAATGCAAAACATATTTTCCTTTTTCTTTCATGCATGTATATTGTAGAAGCGAAAAAAAGGAAAAATTTCAGCCTATAAATAAATGAATATGCAACAACCAAGAAGGAACCGCACAACCTAGATATTAAATAAGCGATTAAAATAATTAAGGCATCCAAATACCATTTTAAACCACTCCAAACCTAGTTCAACTAAAAGTAAATTTTTTTCCTAAACTATCCATTATTGTTGCACATTCGAATATGAAAAATATGTTTAACATAAAAGTGTGAAGTTCCAATTTTGTAAACTAGGTTCTCATACATCCACGGGGAGTGGGTATCACTGATGAGTCTCTAAGGAAGTTATATAATTGTTGAAGCTCTGTGAGGGCATGTATCATTGTAGTACATGTCACTATACTAAATTATTGTATGATACTAAAGGTTAATGTGCTAAAGGATGGCTTTAGTGGGGTCTAAAGAGATGCATAATCTTGTCAAATATGCTAGAGGTCAAGCCTTGGTGTTATGTTTCATATGTAAAAGATTTACCAAATATTATGTAGCACATTAAATCCAATCTATTTAGATTATTATGCAAGATATTATTTTAAATCATCAAAGTAGGGAACACAAAGCATGAGGTAGAATCCAAAAACCTCTAAACAGCCTAGAATTTCAAATTACATGCACATGTCAAGTAAAAATTTGTTGAGCATTTATTTATTTTAGGGAACTACAAATTATAATATTTTTAATACTTATTTTTATGATTTCTTCACATATATATAAATTATATGTTTTTACATATTTTGTATATAGTTATAGATGAATATTTATAAATTCTATGGTTTTCTAAAATTTCAAGTTGTCGTTGTCTACGGATACCATATTTTTTACTAGAAAAATATGGTTAAAATAAAAACAAAATGGCCTACTTCCTATCAATTTCTAGGCCTGCCTCCAAAACGTTTGACCATCAATGAACATATTAAAAGTCTCCACGATAAAACCATCGGGAAGTAAACTATGAGGAAAAATCCATTCCCCATTTTTTAGATACAGTAACTTGATATTTTCATGCATTTCCCATTTTATTCGTAATTCATTAATCAACACATTCTCATGAAGTATTTCAATTTCCTTTGTAATGGAGTCACTAACCAAGTTAAACCTGATTAAGTCATCTTCAATCAAGCCCATATTTCCATTAACCTAGATATTAATATCTAACCCAAAAACAACAATTCCATCACATAAAATAAAATGATTTCTCTAAAGCTATGTCCTTCCGAGGGTAGTGAAAAGAAACGACACACAAATTTTTATCGTGTATTGTAAGTGTCAAATGTGCCATTGGAAGTTTTCCTCTAATCACATAGGCTATGCCATCAACTAGAGTTACCACCAAGGACCAACAAGAATATGTTTGAGGGAATGATCATAGCCACGGGGAAAAACTTCAAGGCTCGTTAATATAATGGACATTTCAAACTGTAACCTTTTTTAAGCCGTGGAGAAGAAATTTTTTAATTTTTTTGGATTATAAGTACTAAAAAATAGGGGACACCATACTCCCCCTATTCATGGCGTCGTCAAAGGTATGACTATCTGCAGACAAGACTCCCACATATATCCTCCATTTATTACTTAATCAATGTCTCTCCCTCCTTCGCGTATGGTGCATGGTTCTATTATACTGTTATTTTTCCAAGAAATTTATCCTCCATTTCTCAATCTTCATCTTCTATGGAACTATCTCGCATGTCATTCTCTTTGACATTACTACCTTTTGTGGACATGTGTAAGGACCATGTTATGTCACACATCATAAAAATAAGCATCACAATTGTTCATTGGTATGTCCTTTGTTAGGCAAGATGCATGTGTATCGCGTTGTCCTCTTTGAGATGAGGTTGGACGACTCTTATAATGGTCGAGAAATCGACAGTGGAGATTATTTCGCAAAGTTGCATTAAAATTATAGGGCAAAAATATCTCATTGCGATTGGTCTATATTTTTGTTCATAATCACCTATTTACTTCCAATAGATAATTGTGGAGGCACAACCACATACATATCACCTCGTTAGAAATATATTCACAAATATCTTATAGTGCCCAATCCTCTTTGACACTTATTATATTTTGATTTCAATTACTATCGACTATAGACATAAATGTTATTGTATCATTTTGGTTTAGCATGATGTTAGATGATAGAGATATTCTGATTTTGATGGATTACGATTCATGAAATACGATTGTGTGGATTCTTAGATATATAGAGAGACATGTTGTATTTGATGTTGATGATGTGTTGGTGGCATATTTACTGATCGACATTCGAAATTCTCATCGTGTTGAGTAGAATTTAGCATTTGAACTAATCTCATGATCTTGTTGATATTGATAAAAATGTAGAATTGAGATGTTGTTGAAATTTTAGACAAATGCTAGCATTGTTAGTCTAGATGATGAATTAATTATATGTGGATGTTTATTTATTGATGTGCATATATTTTACCATTGATTTATTTAATGCATTCACGAAGCCCAAGGATGCATTCTATGATTTTGTAGGTAATTATATCACAACAATCCAAAGGGGGATCGAGACCAACCAAAACGGAATACTAGATGGATACATCAAAGCTCACCATGGCAACTTATGCAATGTTGTGGTTTTGTTATTTGTTGTTAGGGGTCCCCATGGGGGATGACCTCAATTGTTACCATGAGATTTGTGTGTAAATTTCCCTTTCTATTTTATTTATTATAGAGTATGTGGTTTCTTTGTGATGTAAGAGGAAAATATGGAGATGGTTGAGGAGGATGAGGGAAAGTAGGGATGATTTATAGGTTGAATAGGTTATAGTATAGGTTGAGGTTGAGAGATTGACATAAGGGTTAGCCGAGAGGCACATAGATGGGATACCCTTGGAGGGGGTTCATGAGGTTGGTACAACTAGGAGAGATAGATGAGTATGTTGTGTCTTTGTAGATAGAGTTAGGGTAGAAAAAGAGTTATCGGGATCGGTACAATAAACAACATGATTTGTTAAGGGGTTGATATAGAATTACAGGAGTACATTGTCGTACCAAAATAAGTAGGGTGTGCAATAGGGGTGCTTATGAGGAGGGATGATGCTACTATGTACACCAATCGTTGCTTATTATCAGTGATGATCACCAATCTCCGAGATTATGAGGGTCTTTTATAGAGTCATTTACAAAGGTTCCAATGTATGTTAAGCGTGTAGTGGGTCAGTAGTAGTCAGCTCTGAAAGTCTCTACTACTAGCAAGGAGAGTATTAGAGCACCAAAGGGGAGCCCGAGGTTGGACATGGGTTATATGGTGTATAGTTTACATTTTTATTATCAGTATGGGCCATAGTTCCTAATCTATTGTGAGATATACATTGTGATATATATATATATATATATATATATATATATATATATATATATATATATATATATATATATGGTATTTTGATGAATGGATGTGTAAATGTATGTTCATGATTTCATGTGATGTTTTATTTGAGTTATAGGTGTATTTAAATATGGTGATGGTTATAATAGTGATGAGATTTAATTGAAATGAAGTTGTTTGGATGTAAACATTTAATTTATTATGATGAATATGTTATAAATTATATGTGATTTTTTTGTGGATGTTTTATTTGTTGTCATGTATGGTCGTGGTTAAGAGCATCTTATGGGATGTGTTTGATTCTTTATTTGACTTGCAGCATATAAATATGTGATGGCAATTGTAATTTTTATGGTAATACATTTTAATCCATGGATGATGTTAACATATAACTAACAATGATTAGTCTATTTAAGATCATGTGTTTGGTTTAGGATAATATGAGTTTATATATGTATATACCTCCTTCTAACATGTTCAAGATTTGCATGTAGTTTGTATGAGGAACTATTTTCTCATTTGTGGTTCGTAGGTTTTAACCCAACTTTTATTTTAGGTTACATGTTATTATTTTTGTAAGAACCTTGCATTTTATAGAACAATATGATCTATGAGAGAAGATTTCCTAGGTTGACAAAAAAATAGACATATTTAGGAAAGTGATCAATGTAGAAATAATTCATTTTTTACCATATACATAGTTTTTTGAAATTAAGTATCCATATTTTGATGGAATGGTATACGATAATATATTTGGATATTGATGGTGATTGGGGATATATTTTTAATAAATAGTTTTCCATGGAGGGAAAATTTAATACTTTTTTTACTTGTTTTTTTAGCTAAGGGTTGGCCTAAGATACCATTTTAGGATGGCGGATTTGATATACAAGATAACATATGTATCCTAAACATATCCTCTATTAGTAGATAAGATGAAGTAGGGGAGAAATTATTTTGGGATCCGTTATTGAAACCAATGGGACTTATCTATATTGAATATGCTATGAGAAGGGCTATGATGTCCATATTTATGGTCATAATAAATATAGTGATGTGTGGCCATTTAGCTCTAAATCATTACTAGGGTAACAGGATATTAGTAGGTATTTGATATTGGGTGATCTTAGTTGGACTAAAGTCATGTAGGAAGGTATGTTAACATTAGAAAGGACACACATACAAGGAATTTAGAGGATCCCTTTAATTTTAATCATCACAAGAGGCCAAATGATATGTCAAAGACCCATATTTATGAGTGATAATATATAGTCCAAGCCAATTTTTAGAAAAAATCACACGTTTACTCTTTTCCATATTAGTTACATGTTTATTTTTCTTAACAAGATTGCTAATATAAAATTTATGTTCTTCAAGGTATTTATTACATTCACTTTTGATCCGTTCTTGATAGATATTAATATATTTGAGGATGGTTAGTTGAAGTTTGCCTATCAATTCAACTTGTGATATGCGTTATCGACAATATTATTCCTCAAGGATGAAATTAGGACTTGAAGTGGAATAATAACTTTGGTGTCATATAATACATGGAAAGGAATAGAACATGTAGGAGTTTCAATGCTAGACTGGTAAGCCCATAGTTAAAGGGAAATTATGATATCCCAATATTTACCACTTAATCAACTATCTTGGTAAGGATTTGGTTTAGGTTTTTATTAAATACTTAATATTATTCATAAGCATGTGGATAGTATGTTGTGGAGGAATTGAGATTGATATCAGACGTACAAATTTTTTTAAAAATGATTTACCATTATCTCTGGTGATTTTATGGGGATGTCAAAGTGATAAATGATGTGATGATGGATGAAATCGATTGTCTTATCTTATATAATGGAGATAAGATGAATATATTCAACCCATTTTGTGAAATATTCAGTAGTTGTGATGATGTAATTATGTCGTTGAGATGATCAAGGATTGAGAAGGTCGATGAGATCAAGTCCCCATTGTGAGAAAAGCTATAAATCTTGAGAAGGTTGAAAAATGTGATTAGGGGTGTTTGAAATATTAGCATTTTCTTGAAATTTGATGTATTTATTGACATCTTGAAAATTTTCTTGGCTAATTTTAGGCAAATAAGAACCCATTCAACCATTAAAGTGTTTTCTACATATTGCATCGTGGACTTATCAAATAACTTGGCTAGCCTATTGAGATTCAATACATCAAAGGAGAAGACCTTAAAAACCTCTTTAATAAAGGAAACTCCCCAATATAATATAGCATGAGGTGTTTTATTGATAATTTTGTGGGTATTTTACTTTTGGAAAGATATTTGTACATTCTGTGTATAACAAATATTGAATTGGCTAGCTTCTATATGATTTGTGCATGGAAAATCGGTGTTGGTATGTGATGTTTTATGAAGTTTATATACGATGAAAAAGAGTTATAATTTTCTAGAGAGAAAGGTATGAGGGATGCTATTGTATCTACAAATTTATCGGATGAGTGAAAACTCTTTCGATTTCGAATGATTTATGGCCTTTAGGATATGGTCTAAAATGAATTTAAATTTTAGTATGGTATCATTCCTACATTGATATGTTAATTTGATTTGATTGATGACGGGTTGGGAATCAACATAGATATAAATGATTCTTACAACAAGAACTGTATTTTTAAAGACTCATGATGAGGGACTCATACTTGCCCATGTTATTCCTATAATTAAAATTTAATTTAAAAGATAGTAGAATAAAATTACCCCATAATATATAATTACTATTCTCGAACCCAATCACTTTTGGCATTTAGACCCATCAAAGAATAAGGTCTTTTTCATATGATTATTATCATGATAGAGAGTATTAATGGATTCATTAGGAAATTTTTCACAAGGAATGTTATTTGATATTCTAGGAGATAATCAACAAAAACCTTCCCATTATTGGATTTTTTTGAAATGAATTCATTATCAAAGTTGACCATGGGATTAAGAAATCAAGTTATGCTAGAATTGTGATATGGATTAGAGTGAATAGATTTCAGTGGATTAATGTTTGTGACTAAATGTTTTTTTATTGAGGAGATAATGACAGAGTTTGGAGGTTGAGAAGTATACGTCACAACACTAATTTTCTACTTGTAAATAATGGGTTTAAGAACCGTGAAGGTTACAAGTTATATAATAAATGACATTCTCCCTACATTTTTGGTCCTAATATTATATCGTAGCTCTCAAGGTATGATTAGAAACATATGTATAGGTACAAAGGTTCTCCCTTCATGGATGTTTAAGAATTGGGGTGATAGGAGATATATAATGCCCCTTAGTTCATAGTAAATTTTCTTATATTTCTTCCTTAATGGTTTAAATGGAGTATTGAAATGTGTTTGTGTTGTTTTTAAATCCCCGTGTTCCCATGGCGATATTGATAACTCTCTCTAATTTCAATTGAAGGTAATCTAAATATTTCCCAAGCATCTGATGATGGTCTTTAAATTTTGGACTTGTTTCGGGGTGTCTTTCTTTACAAAGTTGAGCTGATCTTAAAACAAACCTCAATTTTTTTATACTCCTATGATTAAGAGCCTTCAATTATTTTCTTTGTGATTCTCTATATTTTAGGATGGCTTGACACTCTATCAAAACTTCAATTTAATGATTCTAACCTAACAATAAAAATAATTTATAATACATGTATGAGATAATAGAATGATATAAGTATTTTGAGATTAAAATGATGATAAAAAATTAAAATGAATATAAAGAAAACTTACAATATATTTAATTTCCTCTCCTTACTTTAGGATTGTGCCAACCTCATATCAAGAAATAATTAAGGAATTTTTGGTAAAGTTGATGATGTGTTCTAGAAGAGGGGATTTTTGTAAATGGATGTTATTGGAATTTGTGGGTATGCAACCAAACTAGAGGTGAAGTGACCAATGTTGGTGCCTCCTATATAGGGAAGAGATGAATATGCTTTATGAGGATATGGTTTAGATTGGGTTTCTATGTGAAAATGTAGGATACAAGTTTATAGAACATCTTTTATGGTTATTTATGTGATTCCATGTCATATAATTATTTCTATATTGAACCATTCTATAGACATTATTATTTCACCTTCAATTCTATGTATATAAATATATATTTCTACCCTCAAGTTTACAAACATGTCTCAATGATTGTTTCCTCTCATGGGGATGTGGGTGTCTATATGGCGCAACCTTAGTATTCTCAAACTTATTAAATTTTTCCTTAAAATTCTTTTCCTCTTCCACCTTCTTGTTTGAATTTCTTTCCTATTAAGTAGATGAATATTTTTTTCTTTTTCATCATGTTCTTCACCCTATCCTTTCGAATCATACTTATTCCATTCTTCACCATCTTCAAACTTGTATTTATGTTCCCTCTTTACATTGATAATTTCCTTGCTAGTGTGATATCCTCAAATGTAATTATATTTCTCTTGTACTATCATTTCATGAATTTATTTTGCACATTAATATTAACTATTTCCCATGTTTATAAATAGGGATATCCAATAGCAACATTGATACCATCCATATTAAAATCATAAAAAATATTAATGGAAAACATATTTATCCATATAAGTTTTTAAATCTTTAAAAATTTGAATGTTCTTACCATGAAATTAAGATTCCTTGATATGCTTTGCTCGATCATGTAGATGTTGAGTTATGTATCCATGCCAATGAATTTATATTTGTTGCTAGGGTTTATGGAAATAATTACATTTTTCCTTTGAATGTAGGTTCTTCAAACTGAAACATCAAGGTACCTTACTTGGAGATACACAATCCGAACTCTTATCTTGATCCACTATCTATCCGATCAAATAAACTAATAGGCCTTATGGGACTTAAATGACCTAGGATGAGATACTAATGTTAATGTAATTAGGAGGAATAAAAGGCTATGTAAATAAACTTATGTAGTAGTAAATGACAATAAATAAATGAACTAATGTACTATAAAATGAACTTAAATAACTATACTCAATAATGCGAGAGCTAACTATCAAAGAAAGGGAAGATAAGTTTCTTATCGATTGAGGAAATGTGTTGCAAGTTGTCGTAGAACTGAAATGAAAAACCCCAAATTATAGAAAATCACCTAGAAACTCTGCGAAGGTAATATCTAGTAGATCTAAGGTGACTGGGTACATAGAAGTGTAGTAGGATGCCCGGGATTCCCTAGCTGGATTTATAAGCACTATGATATCTGTAAATGTTCATAACTTGGTTCTTACATGGCCATAAAGTGATTCAAAACCGTATCTATCCATCACACTGCATTCACCGAATGAAGCTGTGTCATGTTGTGACTTGCAAAACAAGAAGAAGAATTAAACCTTAATGAAAAATAAAATAAGCATATGAATGGGTCGACAAACCCCATCCATCAAACTAGTGGACTTATCATTGAGAATTACACTACACTGCGGACCTTTATGTAGTTATGGTGTGTGTGTTCATGTTATACCCTAGTGTCTTTGTTGTGTCGGGTCTCACTTTGTAAATTAGTGAGCAATAAGAACTATAGAAAATTTAAGTAGAATGTGTGCATTGAATAGAATAGAATTCCTCCCCCATGAAGTGTGTGTTATTCAGGATATTCCTATCCTCGATGCATGGTGCTATATAGATGCAATGGATGCAACCTAATGGAGTGATAAATAGTAGTTTTGATAGGACCCTCATTATGGTCTTATAAGCTTTATATTTATAGGGCTCTAGATATTAATTTCATCATTAATCATGACAAGGGAAAATAAGAGAAAGGTAAAGGAAACCAACAGCTAGAAATGAACCAAAAAAGAGTGAAATAGGATATGTATAGATTGGGGTGCCCTAGGTGGGGCAAGAATTCCTTAGAGCGCTCTTGGATAGGTTGGAGTGCCCTGATTGTAGGATATAATGATGGGTCGGTTGTAAAATGGGTGGGTATGTGCTATAAAATGCAAGGTTATGATGAAACAAAATATAAAATAAATATGGCCAAAAGGTATGATTAATCAATACTTAAAGTAGTTGAGAACCTTCTAAATAGCAGTATAAGACAAGGCTAAATAATGACTAATGTGAATATTTTGTGTCTACATTTTCCCCACTTTATATTGGTGAGTGAAAAGTTTGGTAACGTAAAGTACATAGATATGTGTACCTAATATACGTGTAGAGTGTAGAAGAAGATGTGCCAATGGACTAAACTCAAGAATGGAATGAAAAAAGGAAAAATATGGACTACGGATTGTGAAGATGAAAAATGAGAATAAAAAAGTGATGAGATTGAACCTAGGGAAGAACACACGTGCATTTGTTGATGTGTGTATTGTACCTACATGGTTAGTAAAGGCAAATGATGTAGCGGTGTTATGTCATTGTCATTCTCACTTACATGGTTATTGTTGTTATTGTTGTTGTCGCCCTAATTTGATTCCCTATTTTTCATACGGTGGACCTGCAAGGATAAAACAATCAAGTCGTCAAATATATATGTATGTAAAAACATCATGTAAAATACACATGTATATAAAAATGTGTAAAGTACCAAAATGTAAAATATGCTATAAATAAAATGTAAATGGAAAATGAAATGTGAACGACACATGTGTAGCTAGTCAATGTCGATAAGAAGGGTGTACAAGGATATCATGTATCATCTAGATTTTTTCAGTGATCTCATGCCCCCGGCTCAAGAAGTGTATGAAGAAAATACTTTGTATCCTCAAAATATAATCACTTCGCTAAAATTTTATTAAGAGATATATACATACTGAGAATTTGTTTTTGGGCGATCCAATGCCACTAGATGAAGAAACGTAGAGAGTCCACCCACTTTATCCCCTAATCCTATAACTACTCCATAGAAATGTCGAAGGATACCTTATCCTATTAAGGCCACTATGTGTGGAGTTTGTATGTTGATATGAACTCACTTGTTGTGTGTGAACCGGTGTATATGATGTTTTATTACAAAACCCACAATGATGCCCCCTCTTTTTGGATGCATGTGATGGCCCGAAAAGGAGAATATGGCTCCAAAAGAGGACCTACCACACACTAACTTGTAACCAACTCAGCCGTACATGGGGAAAGAAAAAGAACTTGGTAGATACCAAGGCATGCACAAAATGGAATGGCTAGCCAAAACAAGTATTATCCAACATCATATGCATGTAATCAGTGTAAAGACGTAAATAGTGTATAAAAACTACAAAACATAGTAGTGTAAAGATGCAAGAAAAAGAAAGAAGACTGCACAGAGTGGGTTATAAACATGGGGTATCACTCACGATTTTGAAATACATGTAATTTCATCATGGCCACAAACAATAGAGAAATGTGCACATAAGCAAAGGGAAAATTCAACATATTATGGTAAAAATAAAAGAAAAGTAAAGAAACAGAAGTCATGGAAACATGTAATTCTACAAAACAAGTACACATGGAACATGCATTAACATGTTAGAGTGATAACCAATATGTAAAAGCATGTATGATTAAGTAATATAATATGTTAAGTACAAAATGAAACAATAACACCTAGATAAGTTCAATGTGGATTCCCTAGTGATCGGTATAGGAAGAGTAGAAGTTGAGAATCCATGATGGGTGTAGAGTCTTGTATTTATGATCACACTAGATTTTTGTGTGAATGCACATGTGTGTATGATAATGACATATAAGAAAGAAAGATAACATGTGTAGTAAAATGATCATGCTAAGTAATAGTAAAGAAAAATCAAATTCCCCCAAGATGATGCAATATGTAGTGGATGGCTGTGTGGAATGGAATGCAAAATCAAATGATAGGAGAAACATTCCCTTTGACTAGATGGAAATGTATGGAGTGAGGTTCATTTTTTTTACCCCCTCATTAGTCCATAATGAACCATAAAATATTGTGCATCATAGGGAAATAATCAAGTAGTGATGGTTGTGCCTAGCATGCTACGATGAAAGTGTATGTGAAATGGTGATGAGATGTGACATGTTGAAAAATTTGTTCTTGAACCCTATAGCCAAAGCGTATATCACAAATTTTCTGAATAGAAGAGATATTATTTATCCCTAAGTGTATATCACTATAGAATGAGTGGGTGGTGAGGAAACATCTGGAAATGATGTGTGTGGACCCTATAACCTAAGCGTATGCCATGACTTCTTGAATGTGTGAGTGATGATTTATCTCTAAGGTTATATCATTTTGGGATGAGTGGTAATAAGTGGTGATGAATTATGTGAGTGTATAATGAACATGTGTGAACCATATAGCCAAAGCGTAAATCATGAATTGTTGAATGGGCAAGTGATTATTTATACCTAAGCATATATCACTACATGATGGAAGAAGAAGGTGATGATTTAGACTATAGCATATGTGAGTACAAGATGGATGTGGAGGGTGTATGAATCTTGTATGAGTATGAGGTGAATAATGGAAGGTGGTGATTTAACACTAAGTGTATACCACTAAGGGATGAATAGGATGTGTTGGTACCCAAATTTAATCTCTTTCAAAGATCAAGCAAAGCATCATGGATTTTGACAGACACCCATAGGTAGATTGATAATCATGCATGTCATTTTGTAGCCGAGGAAACAATCTACCTAACATTTTAAAACTCAAGTTTCGAAAGGAATGGGTAATACCTTAAAGGGATGTCATCGATCCTAAATATTTTAGGTTGGCCCTTTCAACCAAGGTAAGGGAACCTATTTTGTAACCTCTATTATTGAAGAACAATGATAAATCCTTCTTTTACATAAATTTTATAGAGAATACCTTGGGAAAATATGATCAACACACCAAATTTGACTCTCATGAGTTGTCACTTCCAAATCATGGAGATATTTTCACAACAAGGAAAAGGTTACTAAAGACATTTGGGATCCTGATTGCTTCTGCATGTTTTGGTAACAAAGATTATGCATTTGTATGTACATAGGACAAACAGGGGTAGTACAGGTAGGATTTGTTTTTTTGAATAAATTTTTGGTGGGAGGTGGGGCAGGATGAACTTGATTCACCATATCCTTGAGGAATCTTACAAAATGGAAGGTTAAACCAACAGAATGCCACATAATAGCTAAAATGTTTCTTTAACTAGAATATGTGCTTCAATGAAGGCCCAGATTAGCACTTTTTCACACAATATTTGAGATTCTATCATGAAGGATCGAGTTAGAAAATACAACAAAGCATCAAGATCTAAGTCAAATCATGCCTAAGGTACACCCAGAGGCTTATAGACAATCTCTATCAATAGATGAAAGAAAAGTGATTTTAAATTGTTTATTCCAATCCCAAATGAAAGCTCTTCTGAGAAATAAAATTGCAGATGCCACTAAACTGTCACAAGGATTGAGGCCTGTGTGATTGAATCAGAATTTAATACAAGATTGCAATAGAAACAAGAAAACTACTCACATACATTCAGAAATAAAACAAACACATTTTTCTCAAGACAACACAGAATAACTCGAATTTGATTAAATCTATCAAGTAGGGGAAAGTTTCTAGAACAATCTCAGAGCTTGTCAATGGCTGTACATTTGCAACCACCTTGACATGATCATATTTAATACAAAAGAGATATACAAGCTTCTCAAATAACTTCTCAAAATGATGGGCTCTGTCAAGATTTTTCTATTAGAAAATTCAGTCCCGACCCCTAACACTCCAACCATTTGCATGAAAAATTTGTGCCATTTATAAAATTTACAATAGATCCCATTTCCCCCAATAATCCATTCCTTGAGTGCTCCTAGTTCTTTCCATGATCACAATCACGATTCCAAGAATCGATCTGCAAAAAGTTACTATATTCTCGAGGGGGTAGATCTCATCGAATATCTCCCTCATTCAACTCCTTCCTCTGGTAGATCACTCTTTCTTAAATTATCCAACCATTTCCACCCCTAATCTATCAAATATAGCTCCTTGCATGCTTGGGAGAAGAAAAAGTAAAATACGATTGAGCATGATAGTCAGACTGTTTTAATGGTGAAAGACATCTTCTAGATCTTCCCACCAAACTCAGATGTCAACATTAACTCCCCTCTCTTCTGGCATGTAGGAGATACCAAGAAATCATGAAGACTTGCACTTCAGGTGTGTTTTAGTAAAAATGGGGGGAAAATCAGATTCAGACTCTCGGCTGCCGTTGATCTTTACTTTGAATTTGGGTTGTCCACATGGAAGATTCAAACTTAAAAATAGACTCGGGGTTTCTCTGATTTTTACAACTTTTGGAAAAATGGAAAAATTTCACATTTTGTTCCACATCTCCGCCCTCGAGAAATGATCCTGACATGTGTCCTAAGGTGGGTCCCAAAGGAACCATGCAGATAAATTCTTCCATTTGACCCTCTTTTTGGAAAAAGGAAATTTTTCCAAGTTTTCCCCATAGCTCCACCCTTCGCTTCAAGTTTCCAATGTGGGTCCTAAGCAGAACCACACTTCCTTTTTACTTTTAACTCTTTTTCCCACAAAGGGAAAATTTTCCAAATTTCCTCCAAAGGCCCGCACCTCCACCATTGACTAGAGAAAGCTTTGACCTTTCTTCCATTGGGCTTACGGGCCATTTTTGATATCTTAACCCTTTTGAGCATAAGAGGTAAAAATTATAAGTTTCCTCCAATGGTCCGCTTCCCTACTCCTTTTGACTTATCAAACTGCCATGTGTCACTATGGCGCACCTTGAGATGGTCCCCAAAATTGAGACCTTGAATGAGCGCAGGCTCACCACGTGTCTTGGCCCAGAAAAATTTGTTTGGAGGCTTGAAGCTCAGTGAAAGGTGCCAAGTGTCATGCTCTAGGAAGTCTCCTTTGGTTGTTGAAAAGTCCAAGCAAAATGCAAAGTGAGCGAAGGCCTCCAAGTGTCCTCCTAGCACTTCTTTAAAAGACTCTAAGCGAGCGCAAGGCTTGCCATGTGTCCCTGTTCTCCACCAAACTATTTTAGTTGCATAAAATTTATCTAAGTCCAGGAAAAGTAGCGAAAACCTCCACGTGTCCTTCCGGCGCTACTCTAAGGACAAACCAAAAAGTAGATCTTCAAATGAGCATCATTCCTCCGCATGGACACATTTTTAAGTTGAGGTGATTCATATAAATTTTGAAGTACCCAAAGTGAGCCACGTCCAACCAAAAGGTGCCATGTCCCCTGTTAATGTAAGGATGTAAATTTTATGGGAGAAACATGAGTGAAACTATAAAATAGAGAAAAACGATCATTTGAGCCTGAAAATGAAAATTTATGCAAGGACAGAGAATTTAGAAATGTTACAAGTCTCAAATACGTCCATCAAAGACACATCCATTTATTTTTATTCAAGTATTTAGGGTAGAAATGATGAGGAATACAAATCTTGGCCGTGGATAATGGAAAATATGGGAGAACCCGAGTTTTTAGATGAACAGAGAATGGGAGACCCAAATTACAGACCTTTTCCGGAGGAACAAAGAAACAAGGAGAAAACCATGGACCCATAAGTGATCTACAACCCATGAATAGATTAAAAATGGTAACAATATTAACCCGTGCACAACACGGGGAAAAAGAAAGTGACATAGGCCATAAATTGATATATTTTTAAGGAAAAGTCAAAGCGAGACGATTTTGAGCACCAACAGGATGAATGATGATGTAGTGCTAAGAGGATAATAATGGGACAGATAAAGGGAGTGGCGATTTAACACAAGGTGTATACCACTACATGTTTATTGAAGGCATTATAATGTAATGGAATAATTCTAAATTGAGAAAATTGTAAGGTAATATAATGATAGAATAGTAGATGATAGAATGTAATAGGATGATGTAGAATATATGAAAAGAGTGGCAATTTAAGGTAAGGTGTATACCACTACATGAGGATAGAATGAGTTAGGATGTAGTGATAGGTGGATAATAAAATAATTGAAAATGGTGAAGGGAGTGGTGATTTATCCTAAGGTGTATACAACTATGGTATGTGATGATGAGTGTGGGTGATGATATATCCTAAAGTGTTGGTCACTAGTATGATGAATGTTGTATTATGAAAATTGGCATGATGAAAGGTCCATTTGATTGGTAAAACCTTGGTAGTCAAGTACAAACTGAGGAACTAAAGTGCATCATAGGGTGGTGAGTGCAACGCATGGAAAACAATGTGGTTTGAGAAACTAAGTAAAGAGTAGGATATGTAAATGTGCATTGGGGGAAAGGCCGTTTAAAATGCATAATTTATATACAATACACAATCTAGATGGAAATGGAGTATGCAATGATGATAGAACTAGACCGGTATGTATTGGAATCTAGTGTAGCATGTAAAATGTAGATGATGGGTAGATGCGCTATGTGATCGATGTAATGTAGGAAATGTAGGGTGTGTAGAATAGTTAATATGTTAGGTGCAATGATATGTGTAAATATAAATAGAATACATAGTGATAGAATTTAAGGTTATCCCCATATATAATGTGACCTAGTGTAGATGTGAAATGTATGAAGGAGAGGCAAAACTAGACGCAGATGATATGACGACTAGTGTAGTAGTGTATGATATAGATGATGTATAAAGGAATAATATATGGGGTATGTAAAGAATAATGTAAGATGTTTGGTGTGTGAAGTTCGGTGTAATGGTAATCCCTCAATCCTGGAGTGTGAACTCGAAGGACAAAAGTTCGTCATCACGTAATGAGGGTGTTATGATGCATGTGATAATATATCAAGTAGGAAATGTCAAGAATTGACTATCAGAAAAACATGCATCGTAAGATGATGTACCGATGCAAAAAAGGGGAGTAATTTTTATGGCCCTGTGTGTGTCGAAAAGATAAATTAACTAATAAGGTCAAAGGACAAAGGTCCTTTTACCGATGCTTGAGATGATGCAAATGGATGGGCACGATCTACCAGTGATAGTAGAGACACTCAGTGTGAGAAATTTAAATTTTTATACACGTGAAGGATGGTGGAGTGAATAAGACTGTGGTATGAAACCTATAGGGGATATAGGGATTCGATGCTATAGGTTTGAATTTGAGGCAATATGTGGGTAGGGTGAGGTTTGCTCATATAGACTAGATGAGTCCAAGAGTTGCACGTAGAATAGAAGGAGGTTGTGTGATGAATGGGAGGATTTTTGAATATCTCTCGATAATAGTGGATAATTCATGACAAGAATCTTTATGATGTCCTTGGATCCATTGATAGTGGGAAAATGGATGATTTTAGGTGTGCTGAGAATTCGAAGGAGGATAATAGCAAGTAAAGGGTAATGTAATTAGTTAGTGATGAAGAAGGTTACCCAATATGTGCTACAACATAACATTAGAGGGAAGGATAATGGGTGAAGGTAATGGTGTAACTGATTTATTAGGTAGGGGACTAGTAGGTGAGGTGGATGAGGTAGTAGTTGTAGTTGTTGTAGGAGAATGCTGAAGTTTCTCTATCTCAACATAAAGAGACAAAATTGTGGATTTTATGGTTTGACATTGAAATTGTAGTGTGTATATAGCCTCCCATAGGTGTGTAGGAGAATTAATGTGTGAGTGAGAATGATAAACCGAGTGAGAGGAGAGAGATAATATTGTACTAAGAGGTGAATTGGTGTTAACATAAGAGGGTAAGGAAGAAGGAAGATCTCCTAAAGAATCGTCAAAAAAGGTATCAAAATTTTACTTTACAACATGAGAGACTTGATAAGAAAACGTATGTGGTTGGTCATCTAGATAACCATGAATGTGTAAGATATGCATGACCATGACATATTGTTTTGTCAAGTAAAAGGAGGAAAAGGGCATGCCAAGGCATACCAAATAGTTAATTTGGGTGAGCAAGTAAAAGAAAGGAACTACTAAAAATGTGGAGATAACCAAATGACATAGAGAAAATGATATTAAAGTGACCAAGATCAAGTGTCCCCCTAATCTAATCTATCCAATATTGGCCAAGAGTGAGTGGAGGAGTGATGGGAGTATGTGCAAGATGACCTACAAGATGGAAAACACACAAGCCATATGTAATAGTAAGGATGATAGAACCATGATATAAATGTGCATCACCTAATCGAGAATGGAGGTTTTCAAGGTCAAAAATGATTCAAATGAGACCCTTATGGGAACATATAGTGGTAGTGCAGATGTCACGAGTGGTATGTTCTCCAAATAATAATTATTTATGAAGAGGGAAAAAGTGCATGGTAAGACAAAGGAGTATGGTGTTGGTAGAGAGGTTGGAATAAGCTCCATAGATGGTAAAGGTCCTTGGTATGGCAGAATAGTGGTGGTAGGATCAAATGGTGGGGAAGAGATTGTAATAAGTATGTGGATAATAACAAAAATGGCATCTCACAAAGAAAATGGGACATGGGAGGAATATGTAAAGCAACCAAGTAGTGTAGAGTATGTGGGGTAGAGGATATTAAGGCACCGATAACAACAAGAATATTTGGTGAAGTATAAGGGACCTTATCAACCATGAAAATGCTAGGAACTAAGTCATGTATGGGTTCTTGAGATGGGAAAGTAATCTTGGATGGAGAAGGAGGAGATGTAAAAGAGGTAAGGTAGAGCTAGAGACATCTATCTCCATGGAGGAGAAGCCTGGAAGTTTGCTACAAGTTGGGCTAGAGATATAGGATTAATGGTGCTCAAATAAGTGGTGATAGCATCTTTTTATCCCGAGGATCCATTCCACAAATGGGTAGTTGAATGAAAGAAAAAGGGTGTAACAAGAAGTAGCAAAGTGAGAAGTGTTGAAAAACCATGACCATGGCAGTCAAATTGGAGAGTACTTGAAGACTTAGAGGAAGAATACTTTCTATGAAGTTTACCCATGATGGGAGGTACAAATTTCAAATTCTAGAATGTTCTATAAATAGAAATTGGGTTCACCAAAATAATTAACAAAAAAATAGGCCCTATGTGACCTAAATGACCTATGATGAAATATTAATGTTAATCTAATTAGGAGGACTAAAATGTTATACAAACGAACTAAGGTAGTAGTAAATGACATTACATAAATGAAATAATGTAGTGTAAATTGAAAGTAAATAACTATACTAAGCGAAAGTGAGACCTAATTATGCAAGAGATGGAAGATAAGTTCCTTAGTTGATTGATTAAGTGTGTTACAAGTTATCACAAAACTAAACAGAAAACCTCGAAGTGCGCATACCATCGAGAAACTCGCAACGGTCGATCTAGTAGATTTGAGGTGGATGTGACACCGGGAGTGTATCGGGGTGCCTTGGGGTGCCCTAGTTTTCTTTTCTGGGTGAGCTGATCTCTGCAAATGTTCACAACATGGTTCTGAAATGGTCAAAAAGTGACTAAAAACCCTATCTTTCCATCACACTGAATTCCCTAAACGAACTGTGTTGTGACTTGCGAGACAAGAAGAAGAATTGAACCCTAATGAAAAATAAAAATTTTATATGAATTGGTAGAACTACCCTCATTCACTAAACTAGTGGACTTATCATTAAACACTCCACTACATTGTGGACCTTGATGTATTTCTGGTACATATGTGTGGGTTGTGCCCGAGGTGCTCTCATACCAGTCTCACTTTGTGAATTAATGAGCAATAATAACTATATAAAATATAACTATAGTGTGTGCATGGAATAGAATTGAATCCCTCCCCTAAGAAGTTTTATGATGTAGATCTTCCTATAATTAATGCATGGTGTTATGTGGATACAATAGATGCAACCTAATGGAGTGATAGATAGTAGTGACGATAGGACCATCATTTTGGTCTTATAGGATTTATATTTATAGGGCTCTCAAGGTTAATTTTGTGATTAATCTTGATAAGGCCAACTAAGGGAGAGATAAAGGAAACCAACAGCTAGAAATGATCCAAAAATGAGTGAAATAGTATCTCAGATAGATCGGAGTGCCCTAAGTGGGGCTAGGGTTCTTTAGGTGCCCGATATAGGTTGGGACAAACTGATTTTGTACTAGAATGATAGGTTAGTTACAAAATGAGAAGTTATTTGATAGAAAATACACGGGAAGGATGAAACAAAATATAAAATAAATATTTCCAAACGTAGGATTAATAAATATTTTAACCACTTGAGAACCTTCTATATAGTAGTATAAGATTGGGCTAAATATTGACGAATGTGCATATTTTTGTGTTTACACTATCCTTCTAAATCATGTGTAACAACTTCAACATCAATATTTTATTCTTATTATGTTTATTCCTCTACTTCTTCTTCTTCTTTTTATTTTTCATCTTCCTCACTATTATCATTACATTCTTCTTCCTCTTCTTCTTTTGTTTCTCGTCTATCTTTGAAAACTTGTTCCATTTCCTTCCAAGATTAACTCTACCTTTTCTTTTCTAATATAGATCCTTATAAAAGAGCATAAATAGAGATCTAGAGAATATATCATAGTATTAAAGATAAAATTGTGTATGCATAATAAATAAGGATAAGAATCGAGTGAACTTGAAGTAACAAGAAGTTAGAGAAGATGCTCTAGAAATTGATGTATTAATTAGTTTATGAAATTAATATAAATATACTTGTATTTTTCTAGGTTGTATTATTCCTATAATTCTTTATTTTCAATTATTGCCATCCAAATTTGGTAACAAGAAATCCTATTCAATTTTACACTAAAAGAGGACTTTAAATGCACCTCCTGGGGGAGACCATGGTTATTTTAAAGAACCCCGTTGAATATTTATAAATATACATTTATATCCTCCCAGGAAGATATGGATACTACAACTACCCTTATTTTGATTATTTCTTACCATACTGATTGATTTCTAGAAACCTGTGGTGTTAGGTGGGGTCACTAGGGATGGGGTCTGCTCCTTGTTTTATATCCATCTATGAATAGTAAGACAAGAATAACCAATATCATATTGTTTCAATATTGAATCATATTATCCTCTCTCATTTTCTAAGTTCTTTTTATATAAACAAGGGGATTTACATTAAAAAAATTTATATGAATCATCCCCTAATTTGTGAGGTCTGCATAAGCACAAAATATGGGGATTATGAGTGTCGACGAAAGCTGATGCTTATGCAAAGAGATGGTTGAATTATCTCCATATGGTCATGGCTAAGGATGTGAGGGTTTCTTCCCATGTGGTGGACAAACTTTCTAATGGAAATCCCATTTTTAATATGGAAATAACATGGAACAAAGAGGATCTTGGAAATTTATCAAGGGATGGTGGAAATTATTTTTAGGTATCTTAGGTTATGGTTATGGACTCCATAAACATAAATTTATATGGCAATTTCTCATAAAGTTATGGTTATGAAATCGAGGATTAAAAAGAGCTTTTGGGAAAGGTGGAAAAAATAGGAAATGACGAGGATAAGATCTTTTGGATAGTTGGGGAAAACAAAATTTTAGAAAAATATGGGGAGGGTAAATTCAATCAAGTGATTGAAGAGGTAAATAATTGGGATAACATCTATGAGACCCAATCAGTTTCAATAAAAATAATATGTTGCATGGAAAATGTAATCAATCGATAACAATAAGATAAGAAGGAATGTGAGGAGGAACCAACTCAAGAGTCTCATAAGTGGTGTGTAAGAAGTCTTCACAAATCCCAAATTTATAGGGAAAGTAAATAATAGCGGTTGTTAAGGGGACAACATACATTCTCCACTAACTACCTAAGTAGTCTAAATGTGTTGTACATTCGGGATGGTCATAAGTATAAATAATTAATAATAGTGATATACGAATTATAAGACGATGAAGAAAAAATGGATAGAACTTGGTCAAAATTAGAAAATTTAAATGTAATTGAGTACCCAATGAAAATGTTAGAGTATCAATGATAAACTTGAGGGTCACATGTAGACTAGACTTTAATAACTACATGTAATTTGTTTTTCTAACTTTGGATATGTAGGTTAAATTTTTAAAAATTCCCTTTGGGACATGTAGATATATTTTTTTTTCATGATTTTATAAGATAGTTGTATGTTGGTATTCATTTCCTTATATTTCTATGAGTTGTACAAGGTTTAAGTGGCCTTTCAAAATCTCATATTTCCCTTATTAAAAATACTCACCAAGGATGCAATTTATTTCATATCACAAAAGTTTGATTTATTAACATTAATAGTTATTTGTAATAATTTATACATTCCCTATTCTTCATATAAGTTTCATTTTTACATCAAAATCTCTACAATACATTTAGATTATTTAATCAATTATTTTGTGTATAATTATTACAACTTCTTGTGTACACTATGTGTTTGTAATTGTGTCCTTTTCTACTTAATTTGTGTCATTGGAATCAATATGGGAGTCAAACATACACAAACATAACCTTCAATAATATAATTTTATATTTAATAAAGATTAAAAATTTATAAAACTATTTTTCTACATAATATCATGGTTTAGTCATTTTACATGAATTTCCATATACAAATAAGAAAAACAAGAGAATAGAATAATTATGTGTTGTGAAATCCCATTGAAAAATCAAATATATCAACAAAGAAAACTAATAGATGTGCATTTGTATATGTTCTTGTTCAACCTGTGATTTATTGAAATATGATATTTGACTAATGTTTTGGCATATAAAAATCTCCAAAACACTAAATTATATTAATGTATACCTATTTGAATACAAGGATGTGAGTGTTTAGATACATTTACATTTCCTAAATCTATTGAAAATGACAAATGATGTACAAAAAGAAACTATATATTTATGGTTTTATTAAAAATTGTGAGGATTCTTGTGTTTAATGATACCTCATGTCTTATTTTATGTAATAAGACTACTACAAAAGAAGTCTAAGTTTTGAATTTTATATAATAATTAAAAACAACTTCCCTCTAAGTTTAGCAATAATAGCTCCATTATAAACATATATGATATAAAATTAATGAAGGTATAATTAATGCAATTTCTTAGTATATCATTTATTCCTAGGAATTTCTCTCGTATGTCTAGGAAATATGTAATTACAAATAGCTACACTATACAAACATGTATGGCTCATATCATTATCCATGTGATGTCGTGATGACTATTACCCCTATATGCGTTGAGCTTTATATGTAATTTCTCCTAGTTAAAATACTAAGCCATGTATGGCTCATATGCTTAACCCTATAAATTATCGATCATTATAGCTCAAATCCCAATATTAAACTACGACACATTATATTTAAAATAACCTAAATTACCTAATAAAAAGAGTTCTCCCTAGTATGAAATCCTTGTTATGTCTTATTGAATAGGTCCAATGAATTTTCCAAACTTATTTTTCTAAATTTACATGAGGCCACCTTCTTAATTATTATTTAAGTTTATTAAATGACATAAACATGAAAAGTACCCATAATAATGTGTAACAATAAATATTATAATTGTAAGTGTATAAATTAAAATTGTCTTAAACAATGTTTAATGGTCAATGATGTATTCATCAATAAGGTGATATCTAAAGTGAAAGAATTGATGTCAGAAGAAAGAAACATACTTTAAAGAGGCAATGAGGTATCGATCTTGAAATTAAATTAAAAATGTGGTCCAATTATTATATTGAAAAAATGTGTATAATATGCAATGTGTGTAAATTCAATGTATGTTTTAAGAAACGAATGCTATACATATAATGTTTTTCTAATACAAATATGTTTAAAATACTAATTAATATGTCATAAGACATCATTTCATGTCCATTATTGAAGGTCAAATTTTTATGAACATCACCCATTCTCTCCCCATGGGTCTAAGGATAAAAGAAAGGGAAATATCTTAATTATATTTTTATTATTCTTTACACTAGTTGTTTTATTTATTGTCAAGTATCCTATAGGGAATCCAAGAACTCCAATAAAGGAACTTAAGTAGTTAATAAATAAAGGTATAATGATGATGTAGACTCCAAATACCATTTGAATATTTAAATTAAATTACCTTAAGGGGTTGGCCATCATTTTATATTGGAAAAAGAAATCCTTTTGGCTATATAAGTAGGTCACTTAGTCATTACTAGATCATGCTTTTAGCGAATTTCATACATTGGTGAAGGATTAGTAGTGATGCGAATTTTCCATGTCTCTTAAGGATTAAAACCGTTAATTAAGACCTTTCCATGTACAAAACCATTGTTAAGAAGTTTGTGGGGATGAAACCCCATTGTTCATTTGGTTCTTTACTCTATATTGTTATTTCTAAATGATTTATTTCCTAACTAATCTATGACTCAAGGGTTTTGGGATTAAAGGAAAAATAACAATTATTCCATACGTAAGAAAAAAACCATCTCTAAAAGATATGTATATTTCTCAAAAGAATGTGATTACAATTGTTATCTTTATAAGAAGATGTTTGTCTTTCCCTTTTAGGTTACATATATATATATATATATATATATATATATATATATAGGGCTTTTAGAAATATGAAGAGATATATAGAATAATTTTTAAGCTCACAAATATCGATGGGGATGAGGTGATTCACCTTCGTTAATTACATATTTGAAAATTTCATGAAATTACTATTTTTAGTTGGCAATACAAAATTACAATTTAAATCCTTTAGAAGAGGACTATAGGGTCAAAATTTTCTAATTTTTTTAACCCTTTAATCATATTCTACACATTAAAAACTTTTCAAGACATATTTAATAAATTTAATTGGAGATAATGTGTAAAATTTATGACTCAAAAAATTTTCCCCACTAGAATTGCTACTGGGTTATTGTCTTGATCATTCCTCCCTCATTCGGAAGCAATGGTCCCCATTGCACGAAGGATTCCCATCAAGTGTGAAAATTGTTTCTTTTCTTATTACACTCTGAACCACTCTCCTTGATGACTGATATTTCCTTTCTTGATCACCTAATATAGATCAATAGGACATCATCCGGTGTTCTTTGTGTAAGTGTCCACAATATGATATTCTTCAACTAGAGAAAACTTTCTCGGTGTTAGTTTCGATATGTCCAATTATTATTCTATGACTTAGGTGTCCAAAATGTATTGTTGATATGGTTTAAGGAGGTCCATATTAAATATAATATGTAAAACAAGATAGAATGTAGGATTCAACTCGAAATAATTTTTCACTTGTATGGTGATAGTGTAAGGACCATAAAATAAAGGTCAAATTTTCTTGTGTGTACCTCTAACCATTTCCTTTGAAGCTGCAAAAATAATTTATCACCAACCTTGAAATGATGTGAAACCTTATGTTGATCATGGCATTTTTTATACTTTTCATTAAACTTTTTATAAATTTCATGGACATGTTACAAAGTGTACATAATCTATTAAAGAAACATTATTGCCTTCTCTAGTTTAGTTGTTCCATAAGACATGTATTTTATTGTATGTATAGAAATGCATATATAAATGTGTGTTAGAGGTTATATTCCATATCAAAGTTGAAATGAACTATTCTTTGTATATTTTGTAGGGCCTAATTTTATCCATTTTATATGTAGGGTAGGGCCTCATCCCATGTACGAAGGGTTTTTGTGCTCTAGATATAAAGCATGCTCACATTCAAGTGGTTCACCACCTCTGTTTTCTCGTAAGTCTACGGGTGGAAGGATGTGTACTTTATCAACCTAAAGATGCTCAATAACGTATTGTACCTATCCAAAATGATATTCTTGAAAATCACGAATTTGATCCATACATGAATAAAATAGAGTTTAATAGTTTCTTCCCGGAGAAAAAAATAATTACAAGAAATTATTATAACCATTTTAAAAATAAATCTTCTACAACAAAAACACAATTATTTATATGTTTAAATTTGGAAAAGCTAAGAGGAAGTACATTGAGATTCTAGCCCAAGGCTTGGTTAGTTCCAAAAATGACATAGAAAATTTTAGTGGCGAATAGTCATGAATTACAAAATATTCTGATTTTTGAAATTTGAAGTTGGTTAATTTTTAGAGTACAAATTAGGACCAGTTTGCCAAAATTTTATTCGTACAAGTTAAAATTAGGGGTTAATTCACCATTCTTGTGAAATAGAAATTCATTAAATTTGTCTAAATATAGTCATTCGGTAGCATATTTTTCATGTTACAAGTCAACAAAATATAGTATGTTGTCATTAGCATCGGTAATATAAACAATCATGGTAGCCAACAAACTTTTTGTGCTTCTAAGCCGATAGTTTAACTATATTATGTTATCGAGTAGCATAAAAATGCTATCAGTTGGTATAAATGTTTATCCTATTGGTTGACATCATACTATATGCTATCAACTCGATAGCATAAAAATATGTTACCAACTAGTAGCATATAAAAAATCTACCATTTGGTAGCATTTAATAGTGATGTCGTGATGTATTGATATTCGCCATTGTGTGCGAAAGATAATTTTCCCAAATTTTCCAAATATTTTTTAAGGATTTATTTACGTGACCCTTAAATTTTTCACTATACTTGTTTCTTATTAGATGGTTTGGAAATTATCCAAGAGGTGAATTATTTGATGTACATAACCATAATAATCCATAGGCTAGGCTAGGAAAAGTTTCTGTTAAGTACAACCAGTGTTTAGTCCATGCCCAAGTTTCTACTTGTCCTACTAAAGCGTGCCTCCCATATCATATTATGTTATTCACCGATGGAATACAAATGTGTACCAAGGGTAAGAGAAGGTTACTTTATAGATAGAAATTGGGGATATGATTTTCTCATATAAGGTGTTAGTGCTTGAGTTGAATATCACCCCGTTTGGCTAATATATGCATCTAAAAGATTTCTCGGACTGGTTTTATCCCCTGTTTCAAAATCATATACTATAAATATTGGATTATGTCAGATGTGAAAGTGAGCCATGTGTTTAAGGTGTCAATCCTCTTTTCCATTCAAGGAATGTAATAGTTATGTTGCCCCTATAAATCCTATGAAAAAAGGCCCTTTTATCCTCCTGATATTCTTTTGTGCTTCACGGGACTCAAATTTACTTAAGGAGTGGAACGAAATGCGTAAGGTGTTCATGTGTCTCTCTAGTGCATAGATCGAAAGGCACAAATAATTAAAGACTCTTAAGGACTAAGGATACTCAATGTAGCTAATAGCGCAACAAAGAATCCTCGACAAGGTTGAAAATCTAGAGTAATGAAGTAAGGCTTGAGGCTTACATGTGTCACCCAAGTGTCGATCCAAAAAGGGAAAAAGAGAGAAGACCCAAAGGTGTACGAGCTCTCCAAAAGTCATGAGAAGTGTCCACCACCGGTGAGGAAACCAAATGAATAGGAAGAGAATTCAATGTTCAGAAAAATTGAATGTGGTTTTGGGTACTGAGCCATGGATTCGAAGGCGTGGTTAAAAAATAGAGTTAAGACTCTTAAATGGAGACATACATGCAGCGGGTTAAAAAAACCATGAGCACCATTGATGAAATTGGAGGAATTACAGAGTTGCAATCAAATCCATGGGAACACAAACAAAATATGGGTTAGTGCGGGGTAATTTGAACATGCACAGATTCAAATTTTGAAGTATCACGCAGATGCATATAATGAAGACAAAGAAGCGATTTTAAACATAAATCAAAATTCTGGTTCTATAGGGGTCCCAACTTGTGACGAAGAAATTTTTATACATATTTAGAAGTAAGGACACAAGAAGAGAAACAACCCTCGGTTATCTTTCGCTTTTACTTTTAAATCTCCTCCGAGTGGAGAAAGCTTGTTCAACACCTATTCTTCCTTAACATAAATTCATATGAGCCCTGTGTTATTTAAAAAATACAACAAACCATGTCAAATCCCAAGACATCCCCATATCCATCAATGACTCAAGGATAATTTTGGGACTATTCATGGTATTATCCATCTCGATATTATTCTAATTGGAAGATACCACCCAAAATATCGAAACCACACATGAAAAATTTTGTCTTCCTTTTCCCCTTGTGAATAGTAGAATTATTGAGAGTGGACTAAAGGGGAGCATCTTCAAGTGGAAAGAATAGAAATAAATGCACCCAGGGGACCAAAGCGGAACAAGAGATCTTGAGCTAGACTCACCTCTTCATCTCCTTGTGAAGGGTGGGCACTCTCTTGGAGAAGGAATTGGTGGGGCCCTAAAATTTCCGCTCCATCGAAAGAACATGATATATTTAATGAGTGGAAGATCAAAAAGTGAACCTTCCCCTTTTATCCATGGCGGGAAGAAATTTCCACCCTAGAGCGACAAGAAGATAAAGACATTTCGTCTTCTCCATCTGAAATGATAATTGGGGGTTGAGTGTTTGATTTCCCCCTCTTCCTTATTGAATATGGTGTTGGTGTGGCAGAGGGTTGTGATAACACATGTCCTTTTTGAACCTTTTCCATAGAAATGATTCTCTGCTCTAGTTCATCCATTTTATGAGAAAGGAATGGCACAATATTGATGGAAGACTTGTCATACAACACATAGGACTCCCCGGGAATATTCGTCAACAAAAGAAGGGAAACTTATACTCAGTCACCCTTATCATGCAAGGCATCCTTTCAATCCATAATTTATTCAAATATTCTAGAGGTTTTGATGTTCCCACCAAAAATATAGAAGTACATCGATTGGAAGGCTAAGAAAACAAGATTGATCGTGATCAATCTCAAGATAAGTGAGATCTGAACTTTCTGATAAGTCAGGGACCCTTTAGTGTCCCTTGGTTTTGTAATATCAAAAAAATCATAGCAAAAGGCTTCATCTGGACCATGTAGGTAAAAGATTTGGTTTAAATATTTTGAATAAATCTCTGTCATAGTGAGTTCCACAACCACACTTGCCATTACGCAGATACAAACTCGTAAAAATTATCCACTTTCAAGGACAAGGAAGGGATGCATATTGGTATGAAAGTAGATTTTAGTTTATAATGAGAATGACATAGATAGGGTGAGATGGGTGAATTCATTGTCATGAGATGAAAGAAGATTATTTCTCAGCTCACATGAATGGAAGGAATTCAAGAAAAATTGTCACCATGCAACAGAAGGCATTTGATTGATGTGATATAATCCATACGAGGACACTCAGTTCTGAGAGGAACGAATACAAGTATGCATTTCTCAAGGTAGATTTTCAAAGGTGAAAAGGATTGCATGTCACATCAAGCCATATGGAACCACCTAGGAATTATTAAAAAGGGCTTCTTACATGCCAAAACGAAAGAAATGGTGAAGATAGCTGTAAAAAGGAAATGAAATGGTGCCCCAATCATATCTGATGGAAGTAAAAATGTGAATGGCTCACAACTTTTCCACCTAGAAAAATAGAGAATAATATTCTCTTTAAAGATTCATGTTTTGGGGGAAAATAGAGGATGAGTGAGCAAGTGAAATTATATAAATACAATGAGAATACTCTTGCATAATGGGGGTTAAAATTTTCTAAAATTTTAGAAGAGAAAGGAGAGAGCCGAGAGAAACCATTCTTCCAAGAACTTGTCTAAGAATCATGTTAATTTCTTGATCATTCAAATTGAATTATATAAAAATATTTGCAAGTGTACAACCATTGACAAGAATTGAGACTATAAATGAAGCATTCCCTTATTGATCAATTTGATTCACCCGAGTTAATTGTGTTAATCATGAGCATTATTGTGTCCGATTTAATTTGATGGTTTTAAAATAGTTATTCATGTTCCTATTGCAATATTATGTTAGGAATTCCTTTGAATCACACAAGATCTTATCTTTTTGGTAGCATTATGGTAATTGTAATTGTGCTGAGAGAAGAACTTTCATCTAATTGTGTAATACATATTTTTAAATTCATTTTACTTCCATTTTGTTAATACAAATTGTTTTTTAGCCTATGAGTGTATCTTAGGCGTGATAGATCAGGGATTATTGATGTTTAATTGAGTCTTTATCATGATATTTTATGTTTAAATTATCAAATAATGTGTGAAAATGTGTATCTTTGGGCTTCCATGGATGCACATCTTCTTGTAAAAGGTTAAATATTGGTTATTTGAAGTATTTTCATCGCCTCATCTGGAAAACCTTCTAACATTTGTTAAGATTTAATAATGATTTTGTATTATAAAATTTGTCCTGCTAAATTCCCAAACCAAATACATCTAAAACTAACAAATCCCACGTAACTACCCGTTTTTGCCTTAGTAAAGCAAAAATATGCACAAGCAAGATGGTTCCACTACTTTCCTTAGTAATCTAAGCCTTGTTTGTGGAGATATCTGCATTGTCTAGAGTGATAAGTCATGAGAGTTAAACTTCAATGATCGACCATGTATTCCGAAGGTTATTTTTCAATCACCTCATAAAGGAGTGTCAAAAACTATTGATATATTCATTACCATTACAAATACAAACTACAAGATCGGTTCTCTCACCCTGGGTTAAGGAAAAGCTTAAAGTAGGAGGGTATGTCATACCCTCATCCTAGTGTTACCAGAATTATTTATGCTTGAGTGATAAAGAGATAATGAGATCCTTCCTCAGCTACAAAACAACTTAAATCTCAATCCATCATTCTCTAGACATCTTTCTCATCCTTTCGATGTTTCTCGACTAAGAAGGAGAAACGATCTAGGTAAATGGTGATGTAAAATCACAATAGCCCCGAATGGCCTCAAATATGAGTAAGGCATCTGGTATGAATGTATAACATGGGACCATCTCTCAAGCTGTGGGACTTGCGAGCTTGAGATGGCCCTCTGGATAAATCCGAATTATTCTTCCTAAACTACCTGGCACAAGCTACTCTAGTGCAAGAAAACTATTTAATCCTAATATAACCTTCCAAGGAGACATGGAGAGAAAGAAATGCATGGAAATAGAGCCTCACACTAAGCAGTGATACACTAGAAAAGGAAGTGGCTGATCACAAATCCAACTACCTAAAATGGAGAGAGGTGAGCAATGGATAGGATGGACAGATGCATCATAGACCAAAGATAGATTTCACATGGAACACCACTTCAAACCCATTAAACACATCTCCAAAACTTGCAATAGACACTAGAAGTATACACAATATACCCGCAATGATGAGAGCTTGAGAAGAGACATTAAAATAAGAAAGGATGGACAAAATACATCATGAAACATATTTTATTGCTCCAAAAGTTCACATAGTACATCATCAATGGGAAAGAGGCAAGAAAATACCATTACAGAGCCATGAGAGGAGGCTTAAACTCCACATTTGACCTTAGGAAGAAGAGACAGGGGGCGAGAGAAACAATCACCAACCCTATGAGAATATGCCCCTCCTTTATAATATATAGAGGAATGAGAGAAGGATAGAGGGAAAATTTAAACCCTACTTCAACTACCCCTATAAGAGAATTTAATTCACTTACTCCAACCACTCTAGAAATCATTAAAATCTACCTGTAATAATGATGGGCTTCACTGCAACACCCATGCCTTCATGCTTTTTTCCTTACTAGGAAAGAAGGATGTCTTTCTTTCATTATGGCGGTAGGTGAGAGACTTGAAAACCTCATAATGGTAGACTGAAACATGATGGTGGTGGGTGAGAATCTGGCGCTGATGACTTTCCAAAACATCCCTTCTCACTCGAATCTAAGCTTCAAGTTAAAAGATATGGCCGCATGAAGGTGCTTCAAATTTAGAGTCTACCCTGTGAGATCTACATGGATCCCGCACATTCTTAATATTTGTATACCTCCTTTCATACTTGAAGTGCCGCCAAACCGATACATGGCATTGTCTATGGGCACGATCTGTTTCCTTTGTATTCTTCCTAAGCCCCTTTTTTTGGCAGAGACATTATGCCCGACTCGAGATGTGTGGAGGCATGGCACATGTTTGGGACTTGATTTTTTTATTTGCCCCCTAAAAGAGCACCGAGATGATGCATGGCTCTTTCGTTAGTCCTAGAACCATCAATGACCGACTGTCTCTTTTCGAGACCTTGAACATGTGGAGGACGGTGCTAGTTAAGGTTCTTTCCTTGGGCCGCACATTTGAAATTACGAGATGAGGCATGTGGTACCTTCCACAGCTCTTCTCTACCTTCCTCATTTTCTACCCAAGTCATTTATGTTTGACAAAGGCTTTATGTCTTACCCAGGACATGTGGAGGCTTCGCTAACTTTGCGATACTTAGTTAATTCAATGGTCAGCTTTTCCTCCACCTAGAGAGCTAGCCATGTGGCAAGCCTACACACGCTTTTGGACCCCACCTTAGATTCTATCCTTAGAGTTGTGTCGATGAGGCACGTGGCATCCTACATGGGTTTGTGACTTTTCTTCAACCCTTCAATGGCTGATGCAACTTTTCTAGGCTCTAACCATGTGTAAAGGTGGTGCTCATTTGGGAACCACACTTAGACCTCGAACTTTGGAGATGCGCCAATGAGACATGTGGAGGCTTCTACTATGTCTTCTTTCCTTATCCAATTAAATGACTATCTCTTCCCCATTTGGACTCCCGGCCATGTGGCATGCCCGCGCACACTTGGGGACCCACTCTTGATTCCCCTCTTGAAGTTGTGTCGTTAAGACACGTGAGGGTTCTGTTGACTCTCTTATACTTATCCGATTCAACGGCTAATTCTTCCCCCTTTTTGAATGTTGGCCCCCTTTTGAATTCTCGCCACGTGGCGAGCCTCGCGCTTGTTTGGGGACCGCCCGATTTTTAACCTAGAAGATGTGCCGAGATGACACATGGAGGATTCCATTGGCCCTGTCTCAAGCCTAGAATTTTCAACAGCCGGTGTCCCCTTTTGGACCTTGGACACCTAGAAGCTTCAAACTCATTTAGGAACTATCCCTTGGGTCTCACTTTTGAATTTGCGTTGATGAGGCACATGGAGGCTTCGTCTGATCCTCTTATACTTATTTGATTAAACGGTTGGCTTTGTCCCTTTTCCACCCATTTAGGAGCAACTCATCAGACCTTAGACACATGGAAGCTCTATGCACATTTGGAGACCCTATTTCTCTTACACCTTTTAGAATTGTGTCGAGCCGACGCATGGCACCTTCTCGTAACTCTATTTTTTTTTCCTTGAGTCAACTCGTATGCGAAGTCTAAAAGCTTCGAACCCCTTTCCCCACTTTCTTTCCTTTTGATCCTCTAGAATATTTTAACGTCATTTTCCTCCCTCGCCAACCTTGCTTCTCAATTTTGAGCTCTCCTATCCCTCGGAGTTGGGATTGATTGCGAGCTCATGCAGTCTGAACCGCCCTTAGATTTTCTTCTCTGCAGGGTCATGCTTCATCAATTTTTCTCGGGGGATAAAATTGGTATAACAATACCAACACCGCTCTAGTGTCGTATTTGGGGAGATCTGTACAAATGAACATAAATATTAAGCCTGTACCTTGTAAAGTATATATAAATGCAAATTTTTAATCGCTTATCTAGATTTTCAAAAAATGAGCTAAATTAGAATTCAATTTCTTGATATTTTCCTAGTTTTGGGAATATTTGTATTAAATCTCACTTGAAAAGGAGTACATATTGATAATAAATGTTGAAATTTGTTAATCTTTGTTGAAATAAGTGTTTAAATTCAATTATCTATTTTTCTTAACTGGATTATACATCTATGATCAAATATCTTAGTGGAAATTCCATTCATTCAAGAGAAATTTTGTAAATACCATTAGGTTAAGTCTCTATTTTTGACAATTTGTTGGAAAATATAGAGAAATTGAAGGAATAAGGTCTTTCTTCAAGTGGAATTCGACTAAAAAATTATTTCCAAAATTTGGGAAGTCAAGTAAACTAAGAAGACAAATGTGTATACCATTATGCGTTCAGAAAATAGAAAGAATAGAAATCAATACTCTTGATTTAGATAAACCAAGAGTAGTTGAAGACTATTCTAGCACATCTGATTATGCTAAAACACAGAGCACTAGAGGTAACTTACATACTCCTATTGGTGAGGGTACTTCCCCTGAAAATCATCAAGTTTTTTTTTAATCCCCATTTTTGTTGTTACAAGATAGTAAGGTTCATTATGAGAGGGAGTTATTAAGAAATTTATCCTTCGGGGATCATATTCCATTGTCCCAAAACTCGGAAACTAATACCAATATTGTTAACCTCAATATTATTTGTATCTTCATCAATAACATGGCTCAACCTCCACCTAGACCCCTCTTTGTTGTAAATATATATCAACCCATAAAATTTCAAGGGATGGTGGGATATCTAAATGTAGTACGAAATGATCTAAGAAATAGGTTACCAAAGTTTCAAGGAAATAATGCTATTAGTGGTGACCAACATCTCAAGATTTTTGTTAACATCATGGAATATTTTGAGATTGAACATGAGGATATCTATGTAAAAATGTTTATCCACACTTTATAATAAGATTCCTGGGATTCATATAAATATTTGTTAGATAACTCTGTTAATTCTTCACTCGAGTTTATAAATTATTTTAAGGCACAATATGGTGATAAAAATGATCCAAGGTTTCTTCTATCCGAACCCTAGAATATTAGGAAAAACTAGATCCAAAAAAACTTTAAATAGATTTCCGTAATATTGAGACCTGAACCCTAGAATATTAGGAAAAACTATTGATTAGATATTTTGATGCCTTTGATAATAAGGTAACATATTTTATAAGGTACATGGACCCTAAAAATATGAGGAAAGCTTGTACAATGGAAGTACAAACTGAGAATAATATCAAGGATACAAGAAAGCCTCCTAAGAGGGAGGGTGTTAAATTGATCAATCCTGAAAATCCTCAGACAAGCAAGGCAATGGATCTAGAATAAGTTGTTAAAACCTTGGTAGGGGTAGTAAAATAAATTTCATACAAACTTGCTAGGGTGGAAAAGGGAATAGGATAGAGCTCTCAAGGTCATAATCAGCCTCAAGGGATGAATAGATTTGGTGGTCATCCAAGAGGTGAGATTAGAAATGAAGATAGAGGAAAGGGACATATGGGGTTAGGAAGTAAACAATAACCTTAGAGAGAAAATAAACTTGTCCCTGATTTGTTGACTACAAGAGTATCTATGGTTGAAGAAGCACATGTCATTGACTATTTTGAAAAAGAATTCTCACCCCATCCTCCATGTGATCCAAGTAAAGAGGGTGAATAGCTTGAAGATGACCCCACTTTTGGAGATGTTTGTATGATGGAGTGTCTTGATGATTCACAAGTGTGGGGTTTCCTCCACTAAATTGATAAGTGATAAGATTGTTAAGTATTTTTTGACCTGCATCCACTAAGTATCTCCTCTTCCTTCTATTGATGATGTTGAGATTGATATGGTTCAGGGTTTTGAATTTCCTAATCATGACTTTGAGTACTTAAGGGCTCTAATGATTAAGAAGTATGATGGAGTAATTCCTTCTAAGGAGGACCGATAACTTCTGATGAATGTGCTAGTAGCTCGTAAAGGAACGCAATGTCGAAGCTGAAATTGTCAAAGAAGGAGGTCCACAACCCAAACCAAAAATCCCCTTCTCATTAATATCCTAAAAGATTCTACCAAGAATGATAAGCCTAAAAATACTATTTGTTCTCAATAAATCCTATAGCCCTGTCCATTCCCAACGCATTAAGAGTCTCATATTGTAATAAGGGGTACTTAACATCCTTCCAAACACAGTATTACCCAAATATATCCCCTATGATATTGCCCATATTTTGAGTCAAATAAAATTCACTGTACCTATTGTTAAATTACTTAAGATTCTTGAGCATAGGAAAAGGGAATTTGAGTATTTAGGTTCAAAGAGGAGGGAGTGCCCCCAAGAAAGGATGTAAATAGTGTGGATCTTCCCCCTACGATTGCAGATTTGGAGGTTCTAGAAGGATTAGAAGACTTGGGTGAATCTCCTAAAGTATATTTGGGTATGTACCTTGTTGAATCTCAGCTTGATGTTGATCCTTTTTATACCACTTTAATCATAAAAATAGAGTCGTGCACAATTATATGTTCGATTCAGGGGCTTCATGTAATGTGATGCATCTTGAAGTAATGAATGAATTGAATATCAAGGTAACAACAACCTTTAGAAAATGAATCGTTATGGATTTAAGGGAAGTACCAATAATAGGATATGTTAAGGGATTAGTGGTGAAATTGGAAACTTATCCTGGTTAATTTTTAACAATGAATGTAGTGATTTTCGATTTCCATGCTAAATGGGGTATGGTATTGACAATAAAATGGTCTTCTAGTGTTTACGAAGTATGTGCGATGGATATTCCATATGCCACCATACTAGTAGAAGGGAACCTTGTCAAGTTGTATGGAGAGAAAAATGATGTTGCATTTGATTGAAGACCCTAGCAATGCTTCTTATGAAGTATTATATGCAGATGTAGATGTTAAAAATTTTGTTAGATATGCATATTTTAAGGAACATGGTGTCAATGAGAGTAAATGTCTTGAAACAATTGGTATTCTAAGGAATTTGATGTCCGATGGAGTTTGTTCCAAATTGTAAAATGGCACGGATTTTTCCTTATGTATCTAACAAGATATCTTTAACTTCTCTTTCAATCTTAAATTTGAGTGCACAAGCAATATCGTAGTGTATTAGGCATTATTTTTAGGCTTGAGGATTGCTTGGAAATATGGTATCAAGGACATAGTTGTTAAAGGAGACTCAGGGTTGGTAGTCAAACAAATTAGAAAACTATATGGTACAAAGAATTAAAGGATGAAACAATATAAGCATGCGGTTTGGGATTTTATTGAAATGTTTGAATCCTTCAACATATTGTATCATGATAGAATCTAGAATTTTGTGCCGATTGATTGGCAAAGTGTTTGGATCTAGGTTCAAAAATTGTACTATGTCTCCTTACTATGAGTATAATATATAAGTGCCCTCAAGACCATATGTCCCTAAAAATGTAAAACATTGGAAAATATTCAATGGTGATGCTCAATTTCAGCATTTACTTTAAAACAAATAAGAATTTACTAATTAGTACATCGAATAGGAACCAATGGTGGTAATATGAAAATTGGGAAAGAGACCCTATTTGGTAAGAACATAATCCAATTGAAAAAAACACAATTCCTAGAGGGTTAGTGTATTTACAATCTAAATTTTATAATTCAGATGGTGGTAAATCATAGACATATCTCTTCTTCAAGAGATGTGGAAGAACATAATCTGGGAACTAAAGAAAATCCTAGAAAATGTCGTTAGGTAGTAGTTTGAGTAAGGAGGAAAGGAAGTCCTACTTTGATTTATTGAAAAATTCCTAAGATTGTTTGGCGTGTTCTTATTCAGAATTGAAAGCATATAGGGAGGATATTTTTCAACATGAGATACCACTAGAACCTAATGCAAATCCATTTAGGAAAAATTAGAGGCCGATTAATCCACTCCTTTCCCTCAAAATGCAAGAAGAATTGAAAAAGTTAAGGGATGGAGGGATCATACAACAATGAGATATTCTTCATGGGTGGAAAAATTGGTGCCAGTTAGAAAGAAAAATGGAGACATAAGGTTATGTGTCGATTTCAGAACTTGAACAAGGCCTCAATTAAAGATAATTATCCATTACCTAATATGGATAACATGTTGCAAATGGTCACTAGATCTGAGTTGTTGTCTACATTAGATGGATTCTCAAGGTATAACCAAGTGGTGGTAAAGCAATAAAAAAAAATCAAAACTACTTTTACTACTCCATGGGGTACCTATGTATATGTGAGGATGTCATTTTGTTTGATGAATGTTGGTGCCACGTTTCAAAGAGCAATGGATGTTGCATTCTTAGGTTATATCAATGATTTCATTGTAGTTTATCAAGACGATGTGATAGTATTTTCAAACAACATAAGTGATCAGATGTGATAGTAGAGAAAATTATGATTAGATGCAAGGAATATGGCATCTCATTGAATCTGAAAAATTTCCATTTTAGGGTTTATAAGGAAACATTCCTTGAGCATATTGTATCTAAGGAAGGGGTCATGATTGATCCCGAAAAGAGTGAAAGCAACCAATAAATTTTTGTTCCAAAACTAGGAAAGGGATTCAATCTTTCTTTGGCCAAATAAATTTTATTAGGAGATTCATTTCTAATTTTTTTGAAATGACTATCCCTATTATAATCATATTAAATAAGGACCAAATTATAAAAAGGAAGGAAGGATCTCTCCAAGCTTTCACTATAATTATAGAGGCATTGAAAAATTCTCGATTCTACTAGTAGACCTTTGATTACAAGAAGGATTTTTAGATATTTTTCTTTACATTTGAGAAAATTTGTGCATCTTTACTATTACAAAATAATGAAAAAGGAAATGAAAGTCCTATTGCATTCTTTAATAAATCCTTGCTGGGGTTTGAGTTGAAATATACCATCCGGGAGAAGCATGTCGTTGCTTTGATGAGAGAAACTAAGATTTGTAGGCCTTATATCTTGAGATATAAGATTTTCTCCTATGTTCCCCACACTCTAGTAAAGGACATTTTAATAGAAATGGAGGTTTCCAGTAAAAGGTACCATTGGGTGAACAAGTTACAAGAATACGATATGGACATATAGACCACCAAGTTGGTTAGAGGTATGGGCCTTACAAGATTGATGGCAGAGAGAAACATACAATTAATGGAAGCTAATATGGTCAAGGAGGGACATATAGATATCCATGAAAAGTTAATTAATTCCACATGGTATAAAGACATAATATTTTACCTCAACAATCTAGAGTGTCCTGGTCCTTTGGATAAAAATAAAAGAAGAACACGCAAATTAGCTTCCTAGAAGTATATCATCATTGATTATGGGATATCTTTGAAGAACCCATAAAGGATTATTTTGAGGTTTATCACGAGGATGAATCTCCCAAATTGATTGTATATTTTCAACGGGAGTATGTGGGGGTCACTTTGTGATGCGCCAAAATAAGAAGGAACTTGAAAAGGTCATAACTTGTGCTCGGGTGTCTGTTTGAGTCCAATTTCTTAAACCACCTTTTCGAAGAGATAAAAGCATTAGGTCAACCCGCCTTGTTTATTAGAGCATGCTTTGGCTCATTTTCATGCCTAAACTCCACCATTTGAGGGCTGAAAATTAGAATTTAATATGTAAGTCAGTTTTTCCTATTTTAGGGCATTAGTTAATTTTTGTCTTTTAAATTCATAGTGACTTAGAAAGTTGGCAATTCCTCTAATTTAGGCATGTATAAGATGCATGTAAATTTTTTTCCCTTACGAATAAGCATGTGGACTTATTAAGAATAACAGTTCCGTTAAATTGCTAAAAATAGTAAATTCGCCACCTAGAGTAGATTTAGTCAAAAATAGTTAGATTTTAGTGGGAAACTCGAGTTGGGAGTTGCTTTATTATTTATGAAGAATTTTAATTCATGGTTTAATAATGAAGAAGGATATATATTCTCTTTTGGAGTTCATATTATTTGCAGTATATTTACTTTGTTGAGAATTTTGCTACATTATCTTGTATCGAGTTGCTTCAAGTCTTAAAAAATGGCAGAATAGGAAGAGGAAGAGGAGGCAAGATTGCCTAAATGAATATAAATATTCAATATCTACATAGGTAAGTTTTTGCACTTGCTGCAATGTTAACCCAGAGAGGAAATCAAGGTGGAGATGAAAGAGATGAATAATTAGTTTATGAAGAGGAGGAAATGCATGTTCCGCCATTAGCTTTTGAAGAAAAGATTCTTCAAGCATTAGGAGGAAAGAATGATGGGATAAGAGTTAATGTTTCAAAGAATGGACGTATTCTAAAACTAGAGGAGTTAATAGACTTGTTGCCTAGCATCGGAACTTTTGTGAGTGGAAGGATGTGTCAAAAGGAAAGAAGGTGAAATTTGCATGCATGAAATTGAAAGGTCATGATATTTTATGGTGGGATCACCTAATGAAAGATCATTCAAGAAAGGGGAAAGAATCTATTAGGAATTGGAGTAAGATGGAGAAGGATCTTGAAGATAAATTTATTCATGTGGATTATGCACAAACCCTCTCCAGGAGGTTTTAGAATCTCACACAAAACTTACAAACCTATGTACAAGAATACACAAATTATTTCTACAAGTTTTCCATTCATGTGTAGCATGAAGAAACTAAGGACCAAATGGATACAAGGTATGCAAATGGAATTAAAAATTTCTATTCAAGATGAGATAAACATACACATGATTAAGAGCATGGAGTATTCCAATCAAATATCCTTAAAATTTGAGGAAAAACAAAGTTCTTAAAGTTTTGGAGATCGAGTGGGATGAATAGGGAGGCCCCATCCTCCTATTGGGGACGAAACATTTTTTGTCAAGGTAGGGGAGAATCACCTCATGGAGTGGAAAAGCAAGAAGATACGAGACAAGATTCCCAACATCAACAAAGAGGCAAAGAATTTTCTTAGGGCATAGGATATGTTGGCGATAGAGGATGGAAGGCTCAAGAAGACCTTTTTCTTATTATGTATTTTTGAAGAGGGGCATTGTGATTTTGAATTCCCACATTATTATACACATGACAAGAGGTAAGAAGATGCTTCAATAGTAAATCTTGTTCAAGATGAACAAGTAAAAGATCAACAGGACCTAGAAATCCAAAAATATGTTGGACAAAATATGATGATCAAAAGGATGATGATTGCTCCAAGAAAATATGTCAAGGGGATGCATGGCTACGTAAAAATATTTTCAGAATAAGATGAAATTTAGGAGGAAAGGTATGTAATGTTATTATTGAAGGTGGTAGTTGTGAGAACATGGTTTCAAATGAGATGGTTGAGAAATTGGGTCTGCATTGTGAGAATAATCCTAACCCTTACCGTATTACATGGTTTAAGAAGGGTAATGAAGTTACTTTTGATAAGAGTCGTTTAATATTTTTTTCCTATTGGGAAACATTATAAGGATGAGATTTGGTGTGATGTTATTCCTATGGATGCATGTAATATGCTACTAGGAAGAACATGGAAATTTGATCTAGAAAATTTATTCATGATGAGCGAAAGAAAACTTATAGTTTCTAGAAGGATGGCTTAAAAATAGTTTTTCTACCTCTTAAGGAAGAGGGGAATCCTGAAAATATTCTTTATAAAAATAATTTATGAAGGAGGAACAGAAACTAGGTTTTGTTATGAACTAAGTCGCAAATAAGGATGAACATGCAAGTACATAAATACCAAGTAGAATCAATAGAACTAATAGAAGATTTTTTTATGTTATTTTTGATGAGCTGCAAGACAAATTACCACCCAAAAAAAGATATTCAACACCATATTGATTTGGTTCCAAGGTCTTTACTACGTAATCAATCGAGTTATAGCATGATACCAACATTGCATGTGAATTTGAATAGGAAGTGGTATATCTCATGATAAAGGGGCCGGTAAGGGAGAGCATGAGTTCATGTACAACCCTAGCTTAATTAAATCCAAAGAAGGATGGAACATGGATAATGTGCACATATAGTAGAGCAATTAATAAAGATACAATCAAGTATAGGTTCCCAATACCTCACCTTGATGATATGATGGATGTGCTTGTTGGATCTAGGTATTTCATAAAGATTTATATTGGAAGTGGTTACCTTCAAATTTAGATCAAAGAAGGAGATGAGTGGAAAAAATCATAAGGGACATGGAATGGATTATATGAGTGGTTGGTGATGTCATTCCGGTTATCCAATGCACGTAGCACTTTTATGAGGCTTGTGAACATTGTGTGCGGGAGTATAATGGTAAGTTTGTGGTGGTTTATTTTTTTGATATGCTAATCTTTAATGAAAATAAAGAAGAACATTTGATGCATCCGAGGTTGATATTTGAAGTGTTAAGGAAAGAGAAAATCTATGCAAATTTGAATAAGTGCACGTTTATGCAAGAGAGTTTTGTATTCTTGGGTTTCATTATTTCAGAAGATGGTGTATAGATGGACTCAAAGAAGATAAAGGAAATTATTGAATGGCCTACTCCATGTAGTATCATAGAGGTAAGAATATTAAATGGGTTAGCAAGATTTTACAGAAAGTTTATTAAAATTTTCAGCAACATTTTAACACCTATAATAGATTGCAAACACGAAGGGATTTTTATGTGACAAAGGAAGTTGAGGATAAATTTTAGTTCTTTAACAAGAAGGTGACAAAAACACCTATTTTGGCACTACCAGATTTTGATAAATTGTTTGAGGTTGATTGTGACACCTCACATGTTGGTATCATTTTTATCATAAGTCAAGGTGGAAATCCAAAGTAGCTTTATTTAGTGATAAACTGAATGAGTCAAGGAATAACTACTCTACTTATGATGTGGAATTTTATGCAATTGTACAACAATTAAGGAATTGGAGGAATTACTTAGTGCCTAAGGATTGAACTTTATTTATAGACCACATAGCCTTGAAGTATGCGAATACATAAAACAAGTTGAATAGTAGGCATGCAAAGTGGGTATCACTTTTACAAGGTTATACTTTTTATCTAAAACATAAATCATGAAAATAGAATCAAGTTACAAATGCATTGATTAAGTGTGTGACTTTGTTTACCACTAAGGAAAATAAGGATGTGGGTTTGAAGCATTAAAGGATTTATATTCTTCTAATTCGATTTCAAGAATATTGTTGAAAGGTTAAATCATTCATTGTTAGATGATGTAGGAGATGTCTAGGATGAGTACCTTTTATAGGATGGATATCTCTGTTCAAGGGACACGAACTATGTATTCTAGTTGGGTATATGAGAGAATATAGTTAAAGAGTTGCATAAAAGAGGACCTGGTAGGCATTTTGGTAAAGATAACACAATAGCCTTGGTACAAGAGAAATACTATTGGCCAAAGATGAAAATATATGTGGTAAGATATGTTGAGAGGTGTCGAATTTTCCAAGTTATGAAAGGCCATGCACATAATACAGGATTTTCTATGTCGTTTCCTGTTCCTAAAGGTTCGTGGATAGATTTGAGTATGGATATTGTTTTGGGATTACCAAAACACAACGAGGTAATGACTCAATTTATGTGGTTTTTGATAGGTTTTATAAGATGATTCATTTTATTTCCTATAGTAAAACAAGTGATGTGAGAGGAGTAGCAAATTTCTTTTTTAGAGAATTTGTTTGTTTGTATGGTGTTCCCAAAACCATTACTTGAGATAGGGACACAAGGTTAGTATGTCACTTCTGGAGGAATTTATGGAAGAAGAAGTTGGGAAATCAAATACAATTTAACAAAGGCATATCATCCTCTATCTCATGGGAAAACAATTGTAAATAGGAGTTTGGGAAACTGTTAAGGTGCATAGTTGGGAAAATAAAAAACAATGGGACTTAGCATTACCACAAGTTGAGTTTACGTATCAAAATTCCCTAAATAGATCCACAAGAAAGTCTCCATTTTCTATTATATATGGGAGTAATCCAAATGTGGTGTTATATTTTGTACTGACACAAGTTGATGGCGAGTCGGTGATGATGCGAAGCATTTGCCGAAGATATACAACAATTACAAGAATAACTGCAGAAGAAGATGCATAATAGTAATGATAACTATAAGGAAATAAAAATGTGCATAGACAAAACAGTTTTTTATTATTGATGATTTGGTTATGGTATACCAGTAGAAAAAGGTTTCCAAAAGGAACTGTAATAAGTCAAGCGTAAGAAAATTTATCCCTCCAAAATCTGAAAAAGATAAAGATGATGCTTATGACATAGAATTCCCATGGAATTTTTATATATATCCATTGTTTAATGTTTCATAATTGTATCCTTTTCATAGGGATGGTGCATAAGGGGATGTTAGTAACGAAGTAGTAGATTCAAGATAGTGGGTTCTAGTGAAGCGTAAAGAAGACATGGATCATATTCTAGACAAGAAAATAGTGGACATACGACATGGGAAATACAACAAATATTTAGGTTATTGGAAAGGACTAGAACAAGAGGACAACAAATGGGTAACAAAGTGGGAGAATAACAATATGTATATAGATAAATGGAAGTAATTTGAAGAAGATAACATGCGGGAGCAACGTTTTTTTCAAGCAGAGGAGAATGATGGGCCGAAATTGGAAAGAAATTCAAAAGGTCATAACTTGTGCTCTAGGTGTCTATTTGAGCATATTTTTTTAAACCACCTATTTGGATGATATAAATGAAGTAATTTACCTTCATAGTTGGTTGGAGCATGTTTTGGCACATTTTCAGGCCCGAATTCCACCATCCGAGGGCCAAAAATTAGGATTTAATTTATAACTCAAGTTTTTCCTATTTTAGGGCATTAATTAATTTTAGTCTCTTAAATGCATGGTGAATTATAAAGTTGGAAATTCCTATAATTTAGGAATATACAAGATGCATGAAAATTTTTGTGCTCATACGAATAGGCATGTGGACTTACTATGAATAACAAGTTCTGGTAAACTACTAAAAATAGTAAATTCCGCCACCTAGAGTAGATTTAGTCAAATATAGTTAGATATTAGTTGGAAAATCAAGTTGGGAGTTATTTTATTATTTATCAATATTTTTTATTCATGGTTGAATAACAAATAAGGATATTTATTTTCTTTTGGAGTTCATATTAATTGTAGTATATTGAGTTTGTTAGAATTTTACTACATTACTTTGATAGAAGAGTAATCGCCCATAAGGTCTTAAGGGAAAGATATTGGTGTCCCACACTTTTAAATACACAACCTTATTTTTAGGAAATTGTGAAAGTTTTCTGAGATTTTTCAGAAGAAATAAGAGTTCGGTGTTCTCCTTTACAACCATTGTCAATGAAGCCCCTTTTAAACAATGGGGTATAGATTGTTGGAAATATTTCAGAACCTTCAAGTATAGGTCAAAAATGGATATTAGTGGCCACTAATTATTTCACCAAATGGGTTGAGGCTATCCCTACTAAGAAATAAACTCATCAAATTGTTATGGATTTTATCTTGAATCATATTATTTGCAGGTTTGGAGTACCTATAAAAAAGTTCTTGACAATGCAATGAGCTTTCGAGCTAAACCATTAGTGGATATGTGTCAAGAGTATGGGATAAATTTGACATATGTATCTAACTACAACCCTCATGGAAATGGAAAATTTGAATCAAGAAACAAAAATTTTTTAAAGATAATTAGAAGAACACTAGAAGTTAACAAAAGGAGATGGGGTGAGCGATTTGAAGTTTGTTATTTGGAATAATAGACCACTAAAAAAGTGAAACTAGAAAGAGCCCATTTGAACTAGTCTATGGATTCTAGGCCCTTCTTCCCCTACACATGCAATTATCTTCTTACCAGTTCATACAACAACTTGAGGATGAAGAAGTTAGCCCTTATGATGCAAGGATTAATCAGATTGTTGAGTTAGATGAAGAAATAAGAGAATCCCACCAAAGGCATCTGAAGTTCAGGGAGAAGCTCAAAAGGTTATTTGACAAGAAGATAACTCCTAGAATTTTTAGTGTTGGGGAAGGATAAGGGGAAATGTGGAAAATTTTATGCACTATGGATGGGCCCTTACTTCATTGATATCAGAATTGGTGAACACACTTTCTTCTTGAAGGATCTAGATGGAGAATTACTTGAGTTACCTTGTAATGATAGGCACTGAAACACTTCCTGGATTGATCTAGATAAGGAACTCATTCCTATACAAAGTGTATAGTATTTTTATTTTATTTGTCCCTTTTGTTTCTATTCTTTTTCCCATTTTTCTCTCCCGGTCTATAGTGTGACTGTACCTCGATTTCTCGGTTTGTTCTTATGAAGCTTATTTTTGTGTTTGACCTGTGTGTGTTTTAATTGATTCCGTAACCCAATGGATTTACGAACTTTGTATTTTCTATATTTATTTTGTGTTGTTATGGCGTAACCCATTAGGGGTTCTCATCCCGAGTTGGAACCAATGTTAGTGTTTAAGTTAAATCTCAACCCTTTTGGCTAATATATGCACCACTAAAATATTTATCGACTAATTCTATCCCTAATTTAGAACATATACTGAAAATAGTTGATTATGTTAGATGAAAAAGTGATTCATGTGCTTAGGAGTGGATCCTCTTTTTTGTCAAGGAATGTAATAGTTATGTTTCCCTGTAAATCTTGTGAAAAATGGACCCTTTTATCCTTCTGATATTATTTTGTGCTTCACTAGACTCAAATTTAGTTAAGGAGCAAAACCAAAAGTGGAAGGTGTCCACGTGTCACTTTGTCACATTGAAGGAAATGAACAAAGATTTAAATAATATCAAGGAGCAAGGATCCTCCATGTGGCTAATGACCCGACGAGATAGGCCAAGCGCCCGAAAAGTCGAGTAAAAAGGAGGGATCAAATGATTCCACTTGTCGGTGAGGCATGATTCAGAAAAGGGGAGAAAGATAGAATATCCAAAGGTACACGGGGTCTCCATGTGTCATGTGAAGCATCCACAATTGGTGAGGGAACAAAATGAATAGGAAGACAACTTGTAGGAAAAACTTAATGTAGTTTTAGGTCTCGAGACATGTAGTCAAAGGCATGGATAAAAATTAGATTTTAGAATCTTAATTGAATATAGACATGTGATGGTTTATAAAAACCATAAGCACCGTCGGTGAATCGGAGGGATTACAGAGTTGCAATCGGAGCTCTGGGAATGGAAACAAAAGAAGGGTTAGTGTGGGGTAATCTTAACATGCAAACTTCAAAATTTCAAATATCATGTAGACTCATATACTCAAGATAAAGAAGTAGTTTTAGACATAAATAAAAATTGGGGTTCTATAGGTTCCCTAATGCGTGATGAAGAAAATTGTATACATATTTGGAAGTAAGGACACAAGAAGAGAAACAACACTCAATTATCCTCTACTCTTACTTTGAAATTTCCTTCGAGTGGAGGAATCTTGTTCAACAACATATTCTTCCTCAACATGAATTCATCTAAGCCTTGTGTTATCGAACAAATACATCGAACACTACCAAATCTCAAGATGTCCCTATATCCATCAATGACTCAAGGGTCCTTCTAATACTATTTATGATATCCTCTAGTTGAATCGCTTCGATAGGAAGATACCCATTCCGAAGATCCGGACCACCGGTGAAAAAAACTGTCTTCACTATCCCCTTGTGAAGAGTAGAATTATCGGGAGTGGATCAAGAGGAGCGTCAGAGTGGCTAGAAGAGAAATAATCGCACTTGAGGATTGTGAGGAAAAAGAGATCTTGAGCTGGACTCACCCTTCCATATCTTTTTGAAGCGTGTTAACTCTCTTAGAGAAGGAATTGGTTGGGGCCCTTAAAATTCTTGCTCCATTAGAGGAGCACGATATATTAAATAAGTGAAAGATCAAACAGTGAACCTACCCTTGTTATACCTAGAAGAATAAATTTATACTCTAGAGGGATGATAAGATAAAGAAATTTCTTTTGGGCGTTGGGTGATCAGTTCCCAATCTTCCTTCTTAAATACATTGGTGGTGTGGTGGATGGTTGTAATGACACAGGTCCTACCTGACCTTTTTCAAAAGAAATGATTCTTCCCTCTAGTTTGTCCATTTTATGAGAAATGGCAGGAAAAATATCGATGGAAGACTTGTCATACAACATGTAGGACATATGGGGAATCTTTTTCAACACACATTTTTCATCACATAGGAAAGGACACTTATACTTAGTCTCCTTATCATGTAAGGCCTCCTTTTAATCCATAATTTCTTCAAATCTTCTGGAGATTTTTGATGTTCCCACCGAAAAAGATGGAAGTACATGGATTAGAAGGATGAGAAGACATGATTGATCTTGATCAATCTCAAGAGAAGTGAGAACCTAACTTTCCAATAGGTCGTGGCTCTTGAGTGTCTCTAGGATTTGAAATATAAAACAAACCGTATAAAAAGGATTCATCTCGGACCATTGTTGGCCCCTTAAATATTGGCTAAGTACAAAAGGGCACATAGGTACGCAAGGCCTAGTTGAAGAAAGGCGTGTAAGGAGAAGGCATGCAGGAGAGGGTTTAGGGAAGGGTTTAAGGAAACCTATAGAGCACACGTAAAAAAATTCAAGGTTCTAGGACTTTTCCTTATTGGGAATTTTGGGTAGGATACGAGGAAAACGTGACCCAACTGTGCATGCGGAGTGGATAAGGTGCCACTGGCAACATGTTGGCCTAAGAAGGAATATGCCCTACGGTAGAGGCTTCTAGAAGGACATCATGACACAAAGTGGTGAGCTCAGGCCTGGAGGAGCATGCGTTCTTGGAGGACCACATTCAAACACTTGGTGATGGATCTGAGGCCATAGGAGAATGAGTTGGTGGATCAAAGAGGCTATATATACAAGTTCCTACAGAAGTAAAAGATACACCTGAACACATAGAGAAAGGGTAGAGCTCTGCAGAAATACTGTAAGGACTCTGCTAGTTTGGGAAAATAAGGGTAGGAAAGAATGTATCAAGGGTTGGGAATTATAAATTTTCTTTTGTAGGCCTAGTTATATGAGTCTAGTTATAATGCATGACTATGGTCTACCTTTCTGTGACATTCTGTAATGGCCTAATGAATGTAATAAGGTTACCAATTGATATGAATATGAGCATTAATGGTTCTGATACATACATCCTTCTTCATAGTTATTTCTCATTTATGTTTATGAACTAGTATGAATGCTTGTATGATTTCCTTTCTGTATTGGTGTAATTTATTTTATCTGTTAAAGTACTTTATGTCTGGAATAACTGCAAGGATCTAGAAGCCGTTCTGAGCTCTATGGTGCTTGTATGTCTTATTTCCTTTCAAAATCTCTCACACTCAGATCATAGATGATGTTTCCCATTAAACTCACATAAAAGAGAGACTCGGTGCCCACGTATGCCTCAAAGTTAGCGTCCAACACCCACTGGGTGATATGCCGACGCACTTGGGATTTCTTTCCTTCGTGATGGGGGTAAAAATCACTACATCTCAGTTCCATTGCTGGCACCTCTTTTCAAAGTTGTAGTGGGAAATGGCTTACATCATGTTCTGGGTAATGAGTAATGACAGAATGTTTAACTATGGAAAGTGTTGAATCATGGTTCAAGATCATGGAGGATGAATTTTCCTAGAGATTCAACACTTGACCTGAATTTAATGCATGTAACCTCTACCACGATTTATAAGAAACATTTTTCTATTTCTTATTAGTATAACTCTTTGACTGGCTCTCAAAGCATGTGCATCTAGATCAATATGGTATTATAGATCATGCGTGTGGACCCAAGAAGAATACCAGAGGCTGCAGGATGTAGATCTGACGTGGACTCATGTTGTGGATCATTGGTGGAAGGGTGTGTTGGCTAGCTACACTCTAGAGTATGCTATTTCCACATATTCTTGTCTGGAAGTTGCTAAGTTTGAATTTCTGCGGGATCCCAGAGGATCATTTCTACGTGCTATCCCTCTGGAAATGAAGATCTTGATTGTTACTTTGAGTTTAGAGGCATTTCCAATGGCTGGCTAAACCATTCTGAGCATTGGGTGAGGAAGCTAGGGTGGAGGAAGATGGAAGATATTACGACAGAGAAAGAAAGGGAGGAGAGATAACTCAAGTATAGTGAAGCACATGAAAGGGAGATTTCTAGATGATGCGAGGCTACAAGTGTGATGGATCTATGGAGGCAGACGTTGTGGGAAGGAGTTGAGGTTCACGTAGAGGATGTGGAACCTGAGTAGTTTGTGCTACCCCATCTTGGCAAGCACATAAGAGAGACCCCTTTGGATTCTGATGAGAGTTCATCACACAGAGAGAGAAGAGTCATTGGCACGTATCTGAACCCACCCAGTGACCAAACCCTGGTGCTTGGTTTTCTAGATCAAGGAAGGAGTATCATTGACCCAGTTGGTATCAGTGGAAGTGATAGATCTACACCTAGGAGATATAATTTTTTAGTTCCCACTTCTATGGCTATGCATATTCCAGTATTCGGAGGAGTCTTTGGACAAGGAGCAAGTATACAAGCCTTTGGTCTCATGTCTGGGAGTGGCATGGGGTACAATAGTGGTAGTGGGGCATTATCACAGACCATCGGTGCACAGTTCAGTGGAACCTTGGGGACACTTGGCATGACTACTATAGGACCTAGTGGTTCTGGTGGATCTAGTGGGTCAGGAGGAACAAGACCTGGTTAAGCCTAGTGGCTCGGTGGATTTGGTGGCTTGAGAGGTACAAGACCTAGTGGACCCGGTGGATCTCGGCTTAGGAGGACAAGGGCCCCAGCCACCCCCTTAAGTCTTCTTTGAGATGTCTTTAAATTTGCCAAATTACAGAGGTATTGAGGATGCTGCAGAACATGTCCACAAGTGTAAGCTACTATGGCACACAAAGCGGAATGCTAGTTAGTTTGTAATGACGTTGTAGGGGTGCACACATAGTTGGTATAGGAAATATGACCCTCATCAAATAGTAGTGGATTATACTACTTTAAAGAATGCCTTCTTGGTAGAATTCCACATCCCTAAGTTTAAACAAAAGAGCATCAACGCCCTGAAGGAGATTCAATAGGGAATGAAAGAGAGTGTGTGGGAGTATGATGTGCACTTTAAAACTCTCTTGTCTAAATTATCATATGATATTCACCCTTCACAACATGCTCAGTGGTTTTTTGGGGGGTTGATCACACCTTTTAGAAGGGCCTTATCTCATAAAAATTTCACAAACCTGTATGAGGTGCTTGAAGTTGCTCTCGTGCGCCGATGTTGTTGGCAATGTTGTCACTGGTATTAGCCCATTTTTGGAGGCTCAGATTGCTGCTATGGCTAAGCAGCTGGAAAATTTATCTACAAACTCAGCCCATGAGACTCATAGTGGTTTATGGTGTACATATTGTAAATTAGAGGGGAATGTCAAGGATTGTTTCGAAGGACAAGACGCACCGTGACAGTAGACTATGATATTTTTCATGGGGACCATGATGCATGTAAATGCCCCTTGTTACAGTGCACAATTCGGAAGAATTTTTCTTGCTACTATAAGATTTGCACCTCTACAACCCATGACACTAAGGAATGTAGGCTTATTGATAATATCCATGAGGCCATTGATCATTGAGTGTGCCAGACCATTGTTTCCAGTAGTTCTAAAGTGATGATTGCCATTATGAGGAGCGCACAGATGGAGGCACGCGTGGAAGGGGATTTTGTGGAGAATTCTATGGTCGTGGTAACCGCAGAGGAAGAAGTGAGTTCCCATATGGAACTTTTTTTAATTATGGGTCTATAGAGCATTACAAAGGAGAGTGACTAGACCTATTACAAAGTGCTCATGGTGTAGAAAGAAATACAAGTATGAGGAGTGCCCTAATTTTTTTAACACATGAATCAACAACAATGGAAATACAAGGGTTATGTAATGGTAAGAATTAGGAAGACAAACACTCAATGGATGCCATGAGTGACACATGATGTAGGATTGGAACTTGTTTTAGTAACAACAAGAGTAGAGGCCACACACGCAAAGGAAATACCAAGGAAGAGGACTCTAGTTTCAAGAGAAGAAGTGGTGCAAGGAAAGTACCTAGATCCTACTCATCAGAAGGAGGTATATCAAGATACCATGGATGTCATTCAGAGTTTACAAGGAGAAATCCAATGTCTAAAGGAGCAGTCTAGGAGGGAGGAGCAAAGGAGGAAGGTCAAGGTACCAAGAGATGACCTAGATGAGGTTAGGGAAGTATGTAAGATGTTGAGGCAAGAGAATGTTATTCCCTTGCTAGGAGCATGGTTGAGGGAGAAGGTACCATGCGCCGGAGAAGAGCACGAGAGGTAGGTCCTACATGCAAACCTTCCCCCTCATAGCCTTGACTATGATAGAGAGATCACGTTGAATGCAGTAGTGGATGGATGGCTACTGAGTAATATCCTCATTGACATAGGCGCGGAGGTCAATGTTCTCACACTAGATGCTTGGCATCAGATGGGAAGGCCTACATTACAGCCATCTTCAAATGTGATGTATATGGCAAAAAAACAAAGGAAATTCCCATTGGTGTCTTAAAAGATGTGGCTATCACCATTCAGGGAGTGAAGTTTACTGGGGACTTTAAAGTCTTGGTGCTCACCGAGGCAGACAATTTCCCAGCACTACTTGGGCACCCATGGTGTTACAAGAACAATGCGGATCTTCAGTTCAAAAAAGGGTACATCAACTTTGAAAATGAGGAGGAGCGAGTCATCATACCCCTAGCTGATGGGAAGTCAACACCCTATACTGAACCCTTGGGAGAAGAGGTCCTGGATAGAATATATGTGCGCTCAATCAGGGATCCAGAGATAATCCATCCTACTGATGGAGTTATCCAGTTTGAAGATGCTTAGTTAGTAAGTGACACCACCAGTCTAGCATGTGATAATTGGGCACATGGGACCTACGAATTGATCAGACGACATTTAAGAGGATCGATGATAAAGGTGATAAAGGAGTGTGAGTTAGGCACATCGAGGAGGAAAAGAGCTACCTAAGTACTCAAGAGGGGCCTCCCCTAAGGTATTTTTACAGAGAATGGAAGCTTAGTGGAAGGAAGAAAATGAAAGAAGAGGAATGTTAAGTTACGTCCTACTAGGAACTATTGCGTCGTTGGTGGGTAACACATCGGGATAATCTATTGGAATGGTACAAAGTGAGAATTGCCTTCTATGTTCATTTCTCTAGAAGCAATGCACCCACCACCATCAAGGACTACCATGGTAAGGAGCCTACCTCTTTCCACATCCAAGCCTGTGAAGAACCTGGGGAGAAGGCATGGAAGCTGCGCCACCATCCCTCTAGGTGCACAAACTATATTCTACACTGCAGGGTTACACACACGCATGGTACATACATTCTGAAACATGCCGCCAAACAGGAAATTGGCAAGAACTAGCAGATGACCTAGTTCAGACATTCGAGTATCGAAGTACCAAGCCATCATTTGATAAGGCATTGCAGGTTGTTAAGCACCTTACCATGGGGGATAGTTCCATGGATGAAGATAGGATACTAGAATTTCTTGGTGAACCTAGTTTGGGGAAGCACTTTGAAGAAGAGGAAACAGAGGAGGATCAATTTTCCCATGTGTGTGTGAAAAAGGAGAAAGGAAAGATTGGTTATGTGATTGATGGGGAGAAAGAAGAAAGTTTGGATACTAACCATTATGTAGGGACGCACGAGGTAGTGGACAATGTTGATACTTGCGTGCATGCCTACCATGAACATCAACTCAAGAATAACCTAAGAAAGCTATCATTGGATATTACTGGTAAGAGAAGGAAGTCTCTAAGATCATTGATCTTTTTCACGAATTTGAAGATTTATTTCCGTGCAGGTGCCATGAGCTCAAAGACATCCACCATTCCTTAGGGGAAATGAGGATAAAGCTAAAGGATGGTGTGCACTGTAAAAAGAGACCCTACCAGATGAATCCTAATTGGCGTGTGAAGATAAAGGAAGAGATAGACAAAATGATAGATCGGGATCATTGAAGTGGTGGAAGAATCGAAGTGTATAAGCCTGATGGTAATCAACATCAAGAAGGATGGGTGGATTAGGATCTATGTGGATTATAAGGAGATGAATGTAGTGTGTGTCATCAATCCTTTTCCAACCCTATTCACTGAATAAATTTTGGAGGGAGTCGTTGGGCGTGAAATTTATTCCTTTACGGATGGATTTTAGGGTACCACTAAGTCAGATTACAAAGGAAGACCAGAGAAGACAACTTTTGCCACTAAATGGGGAAGTTTTACATACACGATCATGCCCTTTGGGTTGAAGAATGTGCCTACTATTTTCTCACGCATAGTGGTATAGGCATTCCAAGACTTCATCCACAAATTTCTTCAGGTCTATCTGGATGATTGGATGGTGTATGGGCTAGTAAAAGACCATTGTGATAATTTGAGGCTGATGTTTGAGAGGTTTCGACAGTTGAGGATATCCCTCAACATTAAGAAGTGTGTCTTTGCTACCCCCTTTGGAACGTTATTGGGGCATATCATATGTAAGGAGGGATTACTAGTAGATCCTGCCAAAGTTGTTGTGATTGTGGGATTGGGAGAACCTACTAGCCAGAGTGCAGTGCACGGGTTTCTTGGACATGTGGGATACTATCGAGAAGTTCATCAAGGGGTATGCCAAGATCACCACACCTTTAGATAATTTAAAGACATAAAATTTCCTTCCATTAGGGATAGGCATAGCAAAAGGCGTTTGATACATTCAGAAGGATAGGCAATTCACCATGCCTATATTATGTTTTCCCTCTTGGGATAAGCCCTTCCATGTTCATGTAGATGCCTCCAAAACATACATTGGGGAAGTGCTTGCACAACCTAGTGAGGGAATTGTTGATCATCCCCTATGCTTTACAAGAAAGAAGTTGACACCGTAGAACATCTATGACCGAGCGTGAAGCATTTTCAATGATCTATGCACTTCACAAGTTCAGAAAGTATCTGCTGGAAACTCCCTTTGTGTTTTACACTGACCACATGGCATTAAAGTACTTGGTGAACAAGCCCATTATACAAGGGCACATATACCGGTGGGTTTTCTTATTCAAATAATTTGAATTCACGGTAGTTGTGAAGCTAGGAAAGAGTAATTGTGGACCTGATCATTTTTCAAGGATTGATTTAGGGGAGGACATGCAGAGCATTGAAGAGATAATGCCAGATGCGCAACTGTTTAGGTTGTGGTGCGCACCCTCAGATTTGGAGGAGATTGTATTATTTCTAAAAGAAGGTGTGGCGCCAAAAGGGATGAAGACATTAGAGAAGAAGCAACTAGCCATACGTGTCGTGCCCTACATGTTGATCAGTGGGGAATCATACAAATTAGGGCGTGATGAATTTTTACGCATGTGTGTACTAGAGCATGATTCCTCGCCATCATAGAGGAAGCACACGAGAGGAAGTACAGTGGACATTATGCGGGTGACACCATTGCATGTAAAATACTAATGGCAGCTTGTGGTGGGAAACTCTTTATAAGGATTGCAAGGACTATCAGAAAGCGTGTGACCACTTTGTCAACACATTAGAAAACCAGAAGAAGAGATGAAATGCCTTTGCACCCTATCCCTAGCGCTGAACCTTTTGAGAAATATGCAATAGAATTTGTAGTCCCTCTTGCACCAAAGAAGACAGAGACCGAGTCACGCTACGTAATCACTTGCATGGACTATTTGACAAGGTGGGTAAAGGCAGCCCCAACTAAATACTACACAATAGCTATAGCAGCAAGGTTTTTGTGGGAAAACATTATCACAAGGTATGGATGCCCTTTAATTTTAACCAATGATAGGGGTACACATTTCTTGAATGAGACCATGAGGATCCTATTAGTAGAGTTCATGGTGGCTCATCACAAGACTACACCTTATCACCCACAAGAAAATAGAACAACATAAGCATTTAACAAAATATTGATTCATACCCTTACACAAATTTCTGATGTTGGAATACAAGATTGGGATGACAAGGTAGCAGCCATATTATGGGCTTATAAGACAACTTATAAAAGGTTGAACAAAGCCACACCATTTCAATTGGTGTTTGGCATGAAAGCTATTCTATCGGTTGAGTTCATGATACCTTCTCTGCAAATAGCATGCACAGGAGGGCTAGTTGATGAGCAAGCATTGGAAGAGAGAATTGAGGAATTGATGAAGCTGGATGAAAGACAATCACTTACTAGGTGGAGCCAAATAACATAAAAAGTAAAGCAAAAAGCATGGCATGATCGCCACATTAAAAATAAGAAATTTGAGGTTGGGAAAATGGTCTTACTATATGATTCTAAGTTTTTGTGCCATCCTAGGAAGTTGAAAGTCCATTGGTTGGGTCCCTACACAATATCGTACATCCTTGATTCAGGCGCATGCCAGTTACAAGCGTTGGATGGAATGAAATTTCTGAGACACTTCAATGGGAGTAGGCTGAAGCCATACTATAAATAAGGATTCTTGGTGTTTTTAAATAAGGAAGTTTTGCTAGATAATTTATAATTTCCTTTATGCATTTTCGTTTCTTGTTTTTCCCTTTCACATTGTTGTTTTGTTTTGCACCTTTGGTTCTAGTAACCTTATTACTTATTGAGGTTTTTGAATGCACAGAGGGCCTCACATTTTTAATTTTTGGTGGAGAGATGTGAAGGAAAGCATGAGTAAAGTACCAAGGAGGATTCTATTGAAAATCCTGGTTGAAAGAGGTGCATGAAAGAAAAGGTGGAAAAGGATGGTTGGTGTCAAGATAAGGCTACTTTCAGATCCCACGTACTAGAGAAGGAAGAAGAACATAAACAACACAAGGTAGGCGAGAGAAAAAATCATGACAGAAGAAGTGCCTTCGGTGCAATTGATGCGCGTGCAAGAGTCTCTTGTCAAGACAGATTGGTTGCATGCCAGAAGGTTGGGGATTATCCGCATAGGTTGGGCATGTAAGTTAGGGTGCAAAAGTGAGGCTTTGTTTGAAAAATCCGCTTTAAATGTTAAAATTATGGTGGTAGGTGAAGTATCATTTAATGCTTAAAAGTGGGAAAAACTATAAGTAAAGGCTCGGACATTTCATTATTCACTTTGCGTATAAGGAGAAAGAAGCACTTGTGCATCTTTGCAAACTAGGGCTTCCAGAACTGATCCATGTGAAGAAAAATTTGAAAAGTGTGAGTGTGAGTAACTAGTTGGATTTGTAAACCAGAGAGAAGGGATTTCATGGGTGTAAGAGAAAAAGTGAGAAGACATCATTTGTGAAGGAACTATCCCAGTTAGGGTTTGAAGAACTAGGGCATGGGTTTAAGGGGTTTTCTTCACAAGTTTGAGATCTAAGGTTGGAGGGAGTGGAAGAACAAAGTAACAACAAGTGATTGAAGTGATAAGAGAACCTAAGCAATGGCACCCAAGAAACCAGTTGGCACACCTAAGAAGGGAAAGGGCAAGGGAAAGCAACAAGAAACTCTCGCATACAAATGAAGAGTGGTACGCAAAAATGCAATACCCAGATGGAGTATTGTTGGGAAAGGAGTGGGAGTCCCATTTGAGAAGCATGTCTGTAAATGATTACAATCATCATTTGAGCACAATCGAGAAGGAGATGGCGCTAGAGTTAGTGTGCCCAACAAATAAAAGGACACCAGAGGGTTTGCCCATCTATGATGATGATGTAAAGGTCAAGTTGGAGAAGTCAGGGTTATTGCAACTCTTTGAGTTTCCCTACTTCGGGAAGCCTAAGCGCCTTTACCAATGGTTGATGTTGCATGTGCACGAAGACTACTTCCACTTCGTAGGGCGTAAGATGTGCATTACCCTATAGCTCATTTTGTATTTCATAGGCCTCATCTATGAAGGAGATAGTTGGAGGCTGAATTACAAAAGTATTTTCCTAGTTTATTATAGTGATGCCATCACTATCCCATTCTTTCTTCTTTCCCAAATTCTTCATCCCCTTATTCTTTTTCCAAGGTGTAAGCCTAATATGATTCCTTATTCATTTAAGAAGTGTTCCCATGGGTGGAGAACAGGCATAGTGTGGGGTGATGTTGGGCCCCTGAAATATTGGCTAAGTACAAAAGGGCGCGTAGGCGTGCAAGGCCTAGTTAAAGAAAGGTGCACAAGGAGAAGGCATATAGGAGATGGTTTTAGAGAAGGTTTAAGGAAACCCGTGGAGTGCACGTGGACAAAGCCAAGGTTCCAGGACTCAGCCATATTGGGAATTTTGGGTAGGATACAAGGAAAACGTTACCTAACTACACATGCGGAGTGGATAAGGTGCCAACCTAGTGACAGGTTGGCCTAGGAAGGAATATGTCCTATGGTAGAGTCTTCTAGAAGGAAATCATGGCACGGACTAGTGAGCTGAGGCATGGAAGAGCATGAGTTCCTGGAGGACCACATTTAGGCACTTAGTGACATATTTGAGGCCGCAGGAGAATGAGTTGGTGGATCAAAGAGGCTATATATACAAGTGCCTGTAGAAGTAAAAGATAGACTTGAACACATAGAGAAAGGGTGGAGCTCTGTAGAAATACTGCAAGGACTCTGCTAGTTTGGTAAAATAAGGGTAGGAAAGAATGTATCAGGGGTTGGGAATTATAAATTTTCTTTTGTAGGCCTAGTTATATGAGTCCAGTTATAATGCATGACTATGGTCTACCTTTCTGTGACATTTTGTAATGGCCTAATGAATGTAATAAGGTTACCAGTTGATATGAATATGAGCATTAATGGTTCTAATACATACATCCTTCTTCATAGTTATTTCTTAGTTATGTTTATGAACTAGTATGAATGTTTGTATGATTTCCTTTTTGTATTGGTGTAATTTCTTTTATCTGTTGAAGTACTTTATGTCTGGAATAACTACAAGGATCTAAAATCCATTATGAGCTTTATGACACTTATATGTCTTATTTCCTTTCAAAATCTCTCACACTCAGATCATAGATGATGTTTCCCATTCAACTCACATAAAAGAGAGACTCGGTGCCCATGTGTGCCTCGGGTGAGTACCAAAGACCACTCGCCTGGGTGATAGCCGACGACGCTTGGGATTTGTTTCCTTTGTGATGGGTGTAAAAATGAATACAACCATGCAGGTCAAATACTTGGTTTAAATATTCTAAAGAAATATCTTTCAAACCATTTACGACATCCACATTCACCATTATGCTGATATAAACTCTGTTAAAATTCTCCACTTTCAAGGATGGAGAAGGGATACATATTGGTAATAAAGTAGAGTAGAGTTTATAATACGAATGTTACAAACATGCTGATTTGTGTGAAATCACTTCCATTATATAAAAGAAGAATTTTTCTCAGCTCACACAAATGGAATGAATTTAGGAAAAATTGGTATTGTGCAAAGAATACATTTGATTGATGTGATATAATCCATGCAAGGACAATCAGTTTTGAGAGGCACAAATTTAGGAATGCATTCATTGAGGTAGATTGTCAAAGATGAAAAGTATTACATGTCACATCAAGCCATATGGAACCACCTGGGAATTATTAAAAAGGGGTTTCTTACACACCAAAAGGAAAGAAATGATTAAGACAACTATCAAAAGGCAAAGTGACATGGTGCCCCAATCATATCTTATGGGAGTAAAAACATGAATGACTCACAAATTTTTCATCTATAAAAGTAGAGAAGAATATTATCTTTAAAGATTCATGTTTTTTGGGGGAAAATAGAGGATGATTTACCAAGTGAAATTGTATAAATGCAATGAGATTACTCTTGCATAGGGGGTTCAATTTTTTCTAAAATTTTAGAAGATAAATGCAAGAGCCTTGAGATACCATTCTTCCAAGAATTTTTCTATGATTCCTATTAATATCTTGAACATTCAAATTGTATCATGTCAAGATGGTTGCAAGTGTACAACCATTGACAAGCATCGAGCCTGTAAATGAAGCTTTTGCTTGCTGATCAATTTGATGAGCTCTGAGTTAATTGTGTTAGTCATGAGCATTTTTTTTCTGCTTTAATTTGATGTGTTTCAAATACCTATTAATATACCTATTGCGATCTTATGTTAGGAATTCCTATGAATCACACAAGACCTTATCCTTTTGTATAATTGTGGGAATTGCAATTGTGTTATGAAAAGAGATTTCAAATTGTGCAATACATGATTTTAAATTCATCTTGGTTCTATTTTGTTGATACAAATTATTTGTTATCCTATGAGTGTATCTTAAGCGTGATGGATTAGTGATTCTTGATGTTTAATTAAGTCTTTATCATGAGATTTTATATTAAATTCTCAAATAATGTGTGAAACCATGTATCTTTGGGCTTCCATGGATGCACATCTTCTAGTTGAAGGTTCATTATTGATTATTTGAAGTGTTTTCATCATCTCATCTAGTAAATCTTCCAACATTTGTTAAGAGTTCCCAAAATATTTGGTATAATCAACTTTATCTTGCTTAATTCCCCAACCAAATACATCTAAAACTAACAAATCCCACCAGAACTACCCATGCTTGCCTTGTTAAAGCCAAAATATGCATAAGCAAGCTAGTTCCATTGTTATCTTTAGTAGTTTGAGCCTTGTTTTAGGAGACATCTACATTGTCTAGAGTGAAAACTCGTGAGAGTTAGAATTTGTTGAATTGACCATGTCTTCCCAAGGTTATTTTTAAATTTCCTTATAAAAGACTGTCAAATACTATGAATATATTAATTTCCATTACAAATATAGACTACAAAATGGGTCCTCTCACCCTGGATGAAGGCAGATCCTAAAGTAGGAGGGTAGGTCATACCCTCAACATGGTGCTACCTGACTTCTCCATGCTTGAGTGATAAAGAGATGATGAGATCCTTCCCTCGGCTACAAAATGACTTAAATCTTGATCCATCATTCTCTAGGCATCCTTCTCATCCTATTGATGCTACTTGACTACAAAGGGAGAACTAATTTGGGTACTAACATAATGGTCTAATATATATAAAAATTCAAGATACATCTCATACAAAGTACTCAAACTAGAAGTATCATGTCTCCAGATGTCAATGATAGTTATGAGGGATCCAATTGGAGGGTGGCTCACCAATTAGACATTGAATTGAGGTTGAACTGTTATATGTATTTTTCCCACTTTTAGTGTATTTTTCCTTAGTTTGATATGCACTTAAGGAACTCCAATGACATGTGGTCCGTGTGGATAACTATCTACTTTCTTATAATGTGGTTCTTCTATTTTTTGCAGGTTTGATGATGGCATAAAGATCCTTATCATATGATGGGTACTCCTTGACCGTGTCATTAAATGTTTCACTATACTATACAATAGGGCATCCATGTTGCAAGACAATAACTTCCATGGAATACTCAAATGTATATGTAATTAATTGAAAGGATGATCCAATTCATGTAAGGAGAGAATAGGTTTCAAACATAATCTTTCTTTTCAAATTCCAAATGCTATCTCGATGCACCTCCCACATAGGAATGTATCCATATTTCCTAAATTAGTAATGTTTTAGTGGCCAATAATTATATCAAAACCCTAGGAAAAATAACCGATATGAATTAGAAAGACCGAGAATCTAGATGGAGTAGGTGATTTATTAATAACTGGATCTTCTTTAGGTCAACATGGACTCCTTTTTCATCCACAAGTGTACCCTTACTAAACCTTTCTCGTACAAATGAGAACTTTTGTATATTTCCATAGAAATTTTTATTTCCAACGGTTTAAAGTACTTCTTTAACATGTTGTAGATATTTATCCCACGTCTAACTATAGATGTGATGCACAAATTTTAGCAGAGACTTAAAACAATCATAAATTTTGATCTAAGTGTCCATTTGAACCCTTTTTTCAAACTACTTGTTTTGACAAGGTGAATGTACTGTTAATCCGCTCTTCCAGGTTTGAGCAATTTTCAACATGTTTTTAGGTTGGAAATTTGCCATCTGGGGGAATGAAAACTTAAGATTTAAGTTATAATTTTTTTTTCTATTTTAGGGAATTAGTTATTTTTAGTCTCCTCAATGCATAGTACATTAGAAATTGAGAAATTCCTCTTTCTTAGGCATGTAGAAGATGCATGGAATTTTTTTAACTAAATTAGTGCTCAAGTGGTTAAACAAATTTTAGGGTAGTTTTAGCACGATCATCGAGGATGACGAATATTTTTAATTCATCCTCCATATTCTTAGGTTTATTTACACTTATTAGGAAAAAACAAGTTAGAGGGGATGAGTTTTTGTATCCAATAACATCGAATCCCATTGTTCGAATGATGATAGATGTCATATTTATCCCACTTAAATCACTAGCCTAAGAAAACATCACAAGAATTTCAAGGAACAACATCACATATGACTTTATCATGGAATGGTTTGAGTGCATATTTGAGGATACATTGTTGTGGGACATGGAGATATCTTCCTATTTTTACCACCTCATACTATATGGCTAAGGATGTGGCTTTATCGAATGTTCATACTTTTAAAAACATCAATACAAATTAAATTTGTTTAACTTCAACTATCAAGAAAAAAATTCAGAGGATTATACTTTACCCAAAGCTTGGACTAAAATATCATTTCCTTCTAATCCATCTTATTTACTTGGGAGGTGTAAATGATCACATATATTTCAACATCTACAATCTCACCTTCTTCATCTGTGACCTTGGGGTGTGTCACCAGTGGAGTAGTGGGTGCTGAAGATGTTGAATCTACGAGTAAGGACTTTATGTCTCCACATACCTCCCTAGAATGAAAATTAGTATTTTGGGGCTCACACATCTACCATGTCTTCCCATTTTGTGTTTTTTTTCCTTGTGAATATTTCTATTTCCAACCCCGATGTATAGTCTTTCCTTCCTTATCATTTTTACCCTCAAAGGATGGTTTTTTTTATTTCTCTTTCTATGTTTTTGTTTAATATTGATGGCAAACTAGAAATCTTAACCAATGGTATAAAATTGAAAGAGGTCCATGTCCTCCCAAATGTAACATTATAGGCCGTTATGATATTTTAGGATCATGTGTTGTTCTATGTATTGAATCCCCAATCTTGCATAAAGAGAATAAATATTATCAACATAATCTTATAATTGAATGGTACTTAGGTTAGTATATTTGTTGAACCTATATATACATATCATCATAGACTCAAACAAGATAGTATTCTTATGTTTTGGCTCTGTACAATTTTTAGTTTGTACTTATTTATTATTTTCTCGTAAGCCCCTTCAATTTTGACAGAAAGTGATGATTTTAAGAGAGGAAATGTTATCTTATCTTTATTAGTGATTTTATTAAGAGAAATTTTGAACAATAATTGGTCCAAATAATTTTATACCGCATAAAAAAATTTATCCTTAAAATAGGAATATCAAAATTTACATGAACCTTGAAGGATGTTGGAGCACTAAAGGGCTGGATTGTAGATGAGGAGGTAGGATTTCCCATTTCTAGTTGTTGAAGGATATGGGTGAATAAATGTAACGTTTTTTTCTTATTTATCTCTAAGAGCTTCATTCACCATTTTCTTTAGAGCATCATATGCTTTAGTTTTCTATGTCATTTGAGGTCTCCTATAATGAGAAGTCAAATATTATAAAGGATATTATTTGGATGACCTAAGGTTCTTATATCCTAACATCCTCCTAAGAATGATATATTCTAAAGTAAATCGCACCCTAATACAATGATGCAGCCTAGAATTTACAAGTGAAAACCCAGTCATATTGGCGCACCATTTAGCCTAGACCAAGCACTCACGAAGTGCGCAAAGGTACCAAGCCCTCTTTAGGGTTTTTGTTATACGATATTAGCATGATGAAGAATTAAAGCATTCAGATCCATGACTAATAAAACATTTTATAGTGCATGTTCAGATATAGATCTTAAAGTACAATGAATCAAACAATAATCACAATGAAATCATTCATGGAGTAATAAATTATAACCATGCTTAACAATTCATTTAGTCAATAACCTCCATTATATTAAATGTAGTAATACACATAAGATTCTTACAATAATGGCATCATATACTCATGCGCATACAAATATGATAGCGTAATCTCATAGTAATCAAGTCCTTATATATCTATCCTCACACACACTATACTACGTAGGTCATTACACATTTAGAAGGGTAGGGAATTTCCGTCACTACTTATCTAATCCCAAAATAGGTCACATGCTATTATTAGCCACACATCGTTATAATAATATCCACACATATAAGTGTGCTAACAATAGACTTCTTCTAGTTAACTTTCATTAGTAAATATATTCTCAGCCTGTACTCATGCAAAGCGCTTCATAGCCGATCTTCCGAAAATAGCCATTTCTGTCACACAAGTATTTAACGAGTTTGTGTGCTCTACACGCCATCTTCAAAATATAGATCCTCATCTTGTAAATCCCAAATCTGCTCTCTATGCTCAGTGCATGATTCCTTCCTGATCCTCCCGCACATTTGAATGCACTTTTATCTTCTGCATGAACCTTTTGTATGTGTTTTGCTAAGTGCCATATTTTGTCTAAGCAACATTACCCCACACTAATTACATTACCACCCTACCAATGGTTATCTCCAAAACCAATCAAATAATGTGAATAGAAGAATAGAAAGAATTTTCCGAATTAAAGAATGAATTTACCCTATAACATCTTCGCTATTCAACTGGAAGAATCTATTCTAGATATTCTTCTTTTATTTATACATATAAATTATATGAATTATTAAGTGTGGCCTCTGCCTTTTTGGGATATCCACCGCAATTCACTCTAGCTCATCTTGTGTAATCTCTCCTTTCTCATTCTTCAAGACCAACACATTGTTTGACATGGCAGTCATTCCTCCTTATAATAAGTCCATATTTTACGTGATGAGTTTCCCAAGCTCATCAAGCCTTTTCTTGTGTGGTTATTGTACTTTTATTATGGCCTTGCCCTTCTTCTTGACAATCAATAATCATTCTGCGTGGCCCAAGGTATCATCTTTGATTAGTTTTAGGACTTCATTTTCCTCTACAATGGCCCTGGTTCTTATAACGGCCTTCCGAGGATGTATAAATATTGGCCCGATCTACTTTCTTTAAATCCTCCTACAAGCTTTGAAGTAACCCCTCATATGATGTAATCCTTCTCATCACCGAAGCATTTTCTTTCTTTGCTTCTTGCACAGGATTATTTGGTTTTGGCATGTAAAGAGGTTCATCTTCAAGCACCAAGTCCACCAAGGTCTTTACATAATGCATTGCGAAGGAAATGTTTTGGGTACCTTAGGCTCTAAGTGTAATTTTTTTCCATGATATTGTCCCCAACTTCCTCTCGCCATGCTAATTAAAATAGTGTTCTTCTTTTGTGCAAAGTAGTTTTCTTGTTTTAGGTGCACTATTTCTACATCCTTGGCCTTGATCTCCTCCCTCAACACCCTAATTGTTGCATCCTTATATATATTTCCTTATGCCACCTCTTTCAAGACTTTCACCAAAGAATTTCTCACTTGTTCATCTGACATATAAGTAGGCTATACTATTATGTGTGTAGCCTGATGTGTCTTCTTCAACCACCGTGATACACATGACTCTTCACATACATCAAATTCTAGTTTGTCCATGTGCGTGTGCATAGACCATGAAAACTGCTTCCTTGTGCACATGGTTTCCATATCTTCATCCATCAACTCCCATCCATACAAATCCTTTGGTGTCACTATGCTTTGAAAGTGGGCACAGATAATTTTACATGTGTCCTCAACATAGCCCATGATCGGTGCAACATATTCTCCACTTGTTATTTTTATCTTAGCCCCTTAGGAACTTGAGCTTCAAAATTTGGACCTTGTTCTCGCTATTCCCCGAGTAGCCTCATGCACTATCTCATCTGTCTCCTTTTCTCCTTCTTCTCCATCCTTTGGTTCTTCCTCATCCTCTAGAGGTGTAGGAGATTTGAGAGTACTCTCCTCAGAATCTTCTGCCTCCTCGTTCATCTTCAACTTCCTTATTCTCTTCTCAATTGTCTCCTTCTATGGAAAGAGTCAAGGTGATCTACACATTGATTGTGGAGTAGCACCTTGGGTTCTTATTCTCCTGAATACTCTTTTGAAGCAGCGCTCTCCTTTTACTACATCTAGATCCTCATCTTCTCCTTCCTTCCCCTTAGGTGGTGCAGTCACGCACTCTATTTCTACCTTTTCTGAGGGCTACCTCCTGCCTCTGTTCTCTAAACCACCACTATCTTTATGCTCCTCTTCATCTTCTAATTCTATTATCTCTGTGGGCTTAGGGGCTAGAACATTTTCCATTATATGCTTATTCGTTGACAGCCACGGGAGTGTGAACTCATTCTCCACATATTTTTGTTCTCCAGTTTGGGCTTGAGTTGAAGATACACAACTATTTCTCCAACATATCCAATGACTAAAATTACCAGCTTCATGTTTAATACATTTGAGATAAGCCTCTCAATGTAGGCAATCCATCCTGGATATACATATGTCTTTCTTAGTGTATGGTAGTCACAATCTACCTTGTCTACATTTAAGGTTAGTTGGAGTGCATCTAAACACTTTGGTGAGTTGATGCCTTGAAATATCATGTTGGTGATTTGATGCATTTAAGGTTAGTTGGAGTGCATATTAGCTTTTGGGGTGTAAATGTGCTTTATTATACAAACACACCAACTAAATTGACATATCATAGCAAAAATAAGGAAACACATTAAGGATATTAAGAATTAAAAACTAATCTAAATGGAAACACTCCCTTATTACAAACACCAAGAATACTTATTTATAGTAAGGTTTCAGCCTACTCCCGTTGAAGTATCCTGGGTAACCGTCTTCCATAAAGTGCCTCTAATTGACAAGCTCATGTTTCCATTATGTGAGTGATAACATATGGCCACAACCAATGTACCTTGAGTTTTCTGGATGGTACAAAAATTTAGAATCATAAAGGAGCACCATTTATTCAATCTCAAAAAAATTATCCCTAATGTTCTTGTTATGACATGCTTTCTACCTATAATTTTCTTGTATTTTACTCCAATGTGCTATTTCTCATCGCTCATCCAACTTGATTGACTTTTCAATTCATCCTTAGAATTATTTCTCATCAGCTAGACCTCCAAAGCACACGTAATATGCAAAGGTGGTAACATGAATTCCATAGGAAGAACTACTTTTGCACCAAACACTAACTGAAATGGTGTGGCTTTGTTTAACCTTTAATATGTTGTGTGATATGCCCAAAGCAATGTAGATACTTTATCATCCCAATCCTTTCTTCCAACATTATAGATTATTGTCAATGTCTGGCTCAAAATTTTGTTGAAAGCCTCAGTAGTCCCATTTTCTTGAGAATGATTTGGTGTAGTGTTATGGTGTGCAATCATGAATTCATCCAAAAAAATTCTGATTGTCTCATTCATAAAATGTGTGCCCCTATTACACTTCAAATTTAATGGACATCTATACCAATTAATAATATTTTCCCATAGAAACCTAGCTGATGTAGCTATTGTATAGTCCTTTACGGGGTTGCTTCTTCCCACCTTGTCATATAATCTTTGCAAGTTATGATGTATCGTGATCCATTTCTACATGCGGCTGGTGAAATAGGACACACAAAATCTATAGCCCGTTTCTTAAACAACTCTGCACTAGGAATAGGCCTTAATGGCATCTCATTTCGTTGTCCTAGTTTGCCAAGAAATTGACAATGATCACATGCCTTAGAAAATTCCTTACAATCTTTATACAGGGTCTCCCACCATAAACTAGTGAGTAGAATCTTACGCATAGTGGCGTTACTTGCATACTAGACACCTGTAATACCACCATGATTTTCCTCCATGATAGACATGCATTCATGTTCCAAGACACAACGGCTCAATACTTTATCCCTTCCTAGTTTGTATAGGTCACCACTAACCAACATATAGTGTGTCAAGTCTAGAGCAAGTTGTTTCTTCTCTAGGGAGTTCATTCCTTCTCGGTGCCATTCGTGTTTGTAGAAAAACAACAATGTCTTCTAATTCACGATGGAGCTCATTGTAACCTATATAACCTGTACATCTGGAATGGTATCTTTAATTTATTGTGCTTCTTCTCCGACTAAATTATGGATAAATGAGATGGTCCGTAATTATTTTCTCTTGTTTTACCACAACTATGAAATCAAATTCTTGAAATAAGAGTACCCATATGTATATGTGGCCCTATAAAATAGGATTATTTTCCAAATACTTCAATTCCATGTGATCTTGTATAAAATACAAATGTTGTAATTAGCGGTACTATTAGAATTTACGTAGCACATAGATCATTGACAAAGCTTTGCACATTGTAGTTGTGTAATTCTATTCTGTAGGAGTCAACTTTCTACTAGGAAAACAAATAGGATGATCTATGATACCTTCTCCTAGATGAGCTAAGACAACAGCAATGGTTGTGCTAGAGGCATCCACATGTACATGAAATGGTTGGTCCCATGAAGGAAAATGCAAAATAGGTGTGGTAGTAAGTTTCTCTTTCAATATCTTGAATGTGCATTGCTACGGTTCTCCCAAGTAGAACATACCTTTTCCTTTCAGTAACTCCTCCAAAGGTTTGGAAACCTTGGTATATCCTTTAATAAACTTACTATAATACCTCTTGTGACCCAATAATCTATGCACCTCACTTTGAATTGTAGGCTCTTTCATACCTATAATGACCGCAACCTTAGGTGGATCAACCAAAAACCTTCCTTGCAGATTATGTGTCCTAATAGTATTAAAAATGGTGTAGCACATACACACTTCTTGATGTTATAAGAGATACTCAAATGCCTACATATTTCAAACATTAAGCACAAATTGTTATAATGATCTTTAACAAGTCCATACAACGTCCAATCGTCCAAATAAACTCCTGCAAGAAGTTGTGAATAAATTCCTTGAATTCTTTAACAACTATACGTGGAAATACAATGGGCACATTTTCAGACCAAAAGGCATCACAAGATAGGCGAAGCTACCATATTCAGTAGTAAAAGTAGTCTTTTTCTAATCCTCCTTGGAAATCCTAACCTTGTGATACCCGAGAGAACCCATCTCAGTAAACGAATAGATTTTACGCCTTGCAATGTGTTCTAGTATTTCCTCATTGAATGGCGTAGGAAAGGGATCGATCACACATGCATGATTCAGATCCTTGTAGTCCACACAGATCCTAATCAAAAATTCCTTCTTGATACTAATCACCATTGGACTAACCCATTCTTATTCGTCCACGGGATCAATGATTCCAAAATTTAACATTTTTTCAATCTCTTCTTTGAGCTTTTCACACAAGTTGGGGTTCATCCCGTAGGGTCTAAATGGAGTCAGGTGCGCACCTCTCTTTAAGCTTTATCTAAATCTCCTCTAATGATTCATGCACTTATTTAAGCTCATGGTACCCCGAGGAAATAAATCCCGATAATCCCATAGTAACTCTATGATTTTTTCCACTTGAGTAATCGACCAATAGTCTCCAATTATGGCCTCCTTAGGCTCAACATGTGGTCTAATATTAACTTTCTTTTTCTTCATAGGTTCATGATAGGAACACGTGGTCTTATCTGCACTATCTAACACCTTAGTCCCGCTTGTTGAATGCTTTATATCTAGATTTTCTACTTCTTCTTCATCCACTAAGTATACCATTTTTCCTTTTTCCATCTCAAGGAAAATGCGTTGAAGTAGTGTGGCATCATCCTCTATCTCTTCAACAAGATGCGCTCATAATTTTCCTTCATCCAATAACTCCTGAAGGACTTATTTATCCTTGGCACTATCTCCCATAGTTAAGTGCTTCATGACTTTTAATGTTTCTTCCACCAAAGGCCGAGTAGACAAGAAGTCAAACGTGTGAGCCATTCTTGCAATTAAATCCTGTCAATCTCCAAGATCTCTATGGAGTTCGCAATAGACATACCAAGAATGCGCACAACATTGTAAAGTGGAATAAAACTTGTGCACCTAGAGTGAAAGTGGTAGAGCTTCCCGCTCCTCTGTCCAAAGTGTCTCTGCTGTTGAACGTGGTGGTGAACAAAGTTGATTACCATTATGAGTGTAGATTTGCATAGGTGTATTTCTCTAAAAGAACCTTGTGCCAATAGAAATCCTAATTTCATTCCACCCTACAATATTATCCTTGTGGACCATCCACCAATGCGTTGTTGTCCCACGTAGTGTATATGTCAACATATTTCTTCTTTCCACCGGGTTCATCCACTATTATTCCATGGCATGTAGGAATACCATAGGATATCCTTCTCATATGTAATAAGGTACCGAGTTAATACCTATTCTCCTAATATAACACAATTTTCTAACCCTAGGAAATATGCTCTTTACTTCATGCCCTACTAAATCATAAGTGCTATTAGGCCAATTATCACAACACTTGTAGTATTGCTAATAGATTATGCATCCTCCCACTGAAGGATTCCTTCTTTACATGGCTCAAGCACCTCTGGATCCTAGATGATGCATACATAAATCCTATTCAGGTCTTCTTCACTCAAGGGCTCAACATAGGGCGTAGATTTTCCATCTATTAAAGGGATAATAACTCTTTCCTCCTTGTTTTGAAAGATGATATAACCCTTGTTGAACCAAAGATAAACATTATTTGCATAGCACCAAGGATGCCCAATAGAGTTGGGAAGCTATCTGACTCGGCAGGCTAAAACCTAAAATATCTAGTGAGCTTGGCTCCTTGTATGGTAATGGATGCATCTATTAAAACTATGATGGGAGTGGCCTTAGTCCGGTTAGCTATGAACAATACATTAGAGGATGGCTTGAATGGAGGTATCCCTTTTATACCCATGCATCTAAGGTAAGAACATTGAATTCCACACATGTATCAATTATTATATTACTCAATAGCCATCCATCCACAACAACATTGAAAGTGATTTCCTTGTCATAATCTAGGCTATGAGGGGGAATATTTTCATGTAGGATTCATTTTCCAATCTCAGTAATTTCATGTGGAGTATTTCCTTTTAACCAATTCCCCAACAAAGTGGAATGATATTCTCCTGGCGCAACAATTTGCACACTTCTCTCAAGTAATCTATATCTATTTGGACCATATCTGATGCTTTCTTTTTCTCCATCTTCCGTAATTTCTCCTTTAAATATTGTATTTCACCTTGAAGATTATTGAGTACCTCTATGGTTTCCTGGAAAACCTCTTTGATTGGTAGGATCTAGGTACCATGCATGTAGAACTAGCTCCTTGGTGATGGTAGATGTCTACTACAATGCTTCTTTGATGCACGTCACTTTAACGCAGTCGTGATATTTACCTGTAATGCCTCATCTTGCCTTCCAATTTTGGCATACACTCATTTTCCATAGTGTGTTGTATCCTAACCATCTCTGCACCATTGTTTTCTTGATTATGTTATTTGCTAAGATTCTTATACAAGTCTGGGCACTCCTCATAACTATGATTCTTTCCACATAAATAACATGTAATATTTTGAGGACATTCACGCCTGTAGTGGTCAAGAGATCCACATGTGTAACATGTTTCATGAGGGAACTCACTTCTTCCACCACCATGGCCTCGTCCTCCGAATCCACCATGGTATCCTCGACCTTTGCCATGACCACCTTCAAAATGCCCTTCATTCTGATCATAGTGCACCTGATTGTGATCCTGATCTTGATGCTCATTCTTGCCTTTAGAGTTATCTAAAACTCCTGTCTATCATACACCAATATCTATAGCATCCTGGATCTGACCAATCATCTGACAGTCTTTCGTGTCATTAATCGTGGACCTGTAGATTCTACAATAACAAAAGACGTTATTCCTTATCGCACATTGTAGTAATGCACAATGGTTAGCATCATGGTTTAAATGGCATATATCATATTCTACCATCAACAAGCACATTGATTTGTGGGGAAAACTATCCTTTGTGTGACCTTCCACTTCATAATTTGTGCACCAAATCCTTGTGTGTGTCTCATGTGCTAAGTTTTCTGATAGTTTCTCCAACTGCTTTTCCATAGCTGCGATCTATGCTTCTAAAAATGGGCTCACCCAGTGTCTATACTTCTAACTACCTCAGTGCGTAAAGGTTCTTCAAGTTCTTTGCATGGATCAGTGTATGTTTTATGTGATAGTGTCATCCTAAAAGGTGTAATCATACCTACAACAAACAAATGTGCATACTGGCTTGCATGAATATCATAAGACAACTTTGATAACAACTTTTGAAATGGGCATCATACTCTTTAACACTCTTAGTAGTGCCTTGCTTGATATCCTTGAGCACGCTTATACTCTTTTGCTCAAAATCAGGGATGTGAAACTCTTTAAGGAAAGCATCATTTAAAGTTGCATAATCTACAAAAATCTGATCAGGATCAAACTTTTTGTACCAACTATGTGAGCACCCTTCTAACATAGTATAAAATTTACTATCCCTTCACTCATAAGTCATGATTCCTTTTGCATGCCATAGTATTTCACACATGTGTACATGTTCAGTAGCATCTTCTATGCCCCTATACTCTAGAAGATGAAGATACATCTCCATGTAAATATTTTGGGGTTGTTGCGGACCTTTCCCACATGATCTAGAACCTCCTGTGTTTCTTATGCCTCCGGAACCACCAAATCCACTGGAGCTATAGCCACCGTAACTCCTAAACCAAAACTTGTAGCTGGGGATGGACTAGAAGATGTACTTCACTTTGTCTCAACCATAATCTCGAACTACACCCTAATAGTCGACGACATATTACTACTCCTAGAAGATAGTCCAAAAATATGTGTGCCTAAATTCTATGCAGGTGATACACCCAAAAAGGTACTCTCATATAACAATGAAGCCATTTAAGCTTCCATCATGGTGCTTATTATAAGAATCAATCATGATCTCCCACTACTTGAATTGGTTTGCTGACTACTTTTTGTACTAGATACTGGAAGACCAAGCGCAAGGGCAAAGTTGTTACGTGGATTCGGAGATATGTTCCCACTACCTAGGTCATTTCTACGGCACTCTTCTACTTGAGGTCAAGGATGGTTCCCTATCATGCTTTCCCGAATGGGGGAGCTGTATATGCTCAAGTTTTATGTCTTCTACATGAGATTAACCTCCTTCCCGAACTATCTTTCTCCACAACGACATTTTCTCTACAACCTCCCACTACTTCTCTACCACCCTCTCACACACCTCATTATACTTAATCCACATTTTCTCTCTCTACCTCTCTACCACTAAGTCTACCATCTTTAACGAATCCTACTCCTACCGACACGTGTGGTGGGGTTTATTTAAGCATCATTTTTCTCTAAATTACAAATTACCATCAAAATTTTGATCACCAAAGTGCAATTCCCCGAACGTAAGCTCCCCGGGATATCATACAAATTTTAATTTACCTACCTCGGGAAGGAATAAGAGGAAATTAAGTACACCATGAAACCATGTGTCCATAGCGTGAGTCCGAATCAAATCAACATCATAAAAGGCCTGAAATTCTTCCTTCATCTAGAAAAGTGTGGGATACCTCCAATTCCATTTAGAAACGTAAGCAACCAACCACTCATAAAATTCTACCATAAATATAGTGAATAATCTCTCGTACAAACAATCATATGATTCTGCTCCACCCAAGTGCATGTGTTAAACTTAGATCTAGTGTTGAACCTATGTGTGTATTCTTCTTCTAGGTTGTGTATCCACTCCTTAAAAATTTATAGGGTCAATCAAAGTAGGTCTTCATCATGAACCATCCTGAAAACAACTAAAAAATGGGTCCCGACAACATAACCAATGATGTATCCTACAATTTACCAAGTAAAATCCTGGTGCATTGGCACATCATTCGATCTAGACCGAGTGCTCACCTGAAGCATGCAAAGGTACTAGGACCCTCTTTAGGGTTGTTGTTGTAGGATTTTAGCATGATGAAGACCTAAATAATTTAGATCCAATACTAATGCAACATTCTACAAAGTGCATGTTAAGATCTAGATCTTAAAGTATCATGAATCAAACAATAATCATAGTGAAATCATTCATGCAATAATAAACTATAACCATGATTAACACTTGATTAAGTCAATAAAATTCATTAAATTAAATGGCGTATTACATAGAAGATTATTATAATAATGGAATCATATGCTCATGCACATACAGATCTGATAGTGTAATCTCACAATAATCGAGTCCTTACATATCTATCCTCACACACACTATACTATGCAATTCATTACATATTTATATAGGTGGATACTTTCCTTCACCACTTATCCAATTCCAAAATAGGTTTCATGCTATTATTAGCCACATGTCGTTATAATAATAGCCACACATGCAAGTGTGCTAACCATAGATTTCTTGTAGTTAACTATCAATAGTAAATCTATTCTCAACCTGTACTTGTGTAAAGCGCTTCGTAGTCGATCCTCCAAAAATAGCCAATGTGTTTCACACAAGGTTTGTGTGCTACGCACACCATTTTTCAAAAATATATCCTCATCATGAAAATGGCTAAGTCCCAAATCTATCTCTGTCCTCGGAAATGATTCCTTCCCAATTCTCCTACGCATTTGAATGTGCTCTGCTCTTCTGCGCGAACCTTCTGTATGTTTTTCACTAAGTGCTAGATTTTTCTGAACAACATACCATTGATCCAAAACCTATGGGTTTAGGGATTAAAGCACAGAATAAGAATTGTGCCTAATGTAAATAAAATAGTATATTTGAAAAGAGATGTATATTGCTCAAAAGATCGTGATTATAATAGCTATCTCTGCAAAGAGATGTATGTCTTTCCATTACAAGTTACATATAATTATATAATAATTTTACAAATATGAAAAGACATATAGAAGAATGTAGAAGATCACCAATACTGATGGATATGAGGTGAGTCACCTCTTTTGAATCAAATATGTTAAAATTTCATAAAATTTCTATTGTTGGAAATTAATATTTTTAGGAAGCACTTCAAAAATTACAATTTGAGACCTGTAGAAGTGTATTTATGGGGGAATTTTTTTAAAACAAAGTTCTTCACCATTTTACAACATTATACCCATTCTTATATTTTTGATGCATTTTGAATGGATTCAATTAGAGCTACAATACAAAATTTATGACTCCTAGAAGTTTCCCACCGGAATTGTAACCTCAATTGTTGTTTAGATCACCGAGTGATTTTATAGGGAGATACTTTTTGGTGATGAATGTTATTTTTATGTGATCAATTGGCATGATTGGATTCCCCATAATTTACAACGGTGAAAGACTCTTTTGTTGAGTGTATTTGAATGGTATTTTAATTTATAGAAATTTTTATTTAAATTTGTAATGGATCGTTCCATGAAAAAAATAAAATAACACCTATGGGTTCTTAAAAATCAATTTCACACATTTATGATTCTTTGGTAAATTATTACAAATTAAAATCATCTTCCCTTAAATTTTGTGTGATACTTATGCCTACAAAAGTGTGTTTTAATTATCCTAAGAGATCCTCGCCATAGGAGAAAAGTGCTTTGATAATTTTTGCAGCATTCCAAGGTGAATTTTAAGTCATTTACAATCTTCCCTTGTTTTTATTTTAAAAATATTTTGATTATTTCTCTAGTCCCCATATAAAAACGACATTGTGATGGTATCACAACATCATCCTCTCAGCTTGTGAAGTATAGAAAAATTAGGGATGATAATGAAGACCCAAGAAGGAATAGTGGATGCATTGGACAAGATCTCCTTATCCATTCAAAACATGTAGGGAAGTGGTTCAATGAATGGGGAAGAGGTTTCATATAACCCTTGTGAATCAAATAATGATACATTTTATTTTTCAAGGGCTTATAAACACTATTTTATGACCAAAAAGGTAGGAAATTCTCATGGGATTCCTAGACAAGCCCATTAGTATACCATATGGATTGAAAAGTACCAAGTAATATCAAACATGTTTTGGAAGGCAATGTCTCTCACATATTTCATGAAATTAAGGACTAAATGAATTCGTTATCTATAAGGAACCCTACCCCAAAACAAGAAGTAAATAAATTCAAGAAGAAAAATGTTTCAGATCTAGACAAAAGATGTGCTTCCATCAAGATGAAGGAAGTTAAGGAGCTTGCCACCTTAGGTAATAATTATTTTATGTTTAATGTTGAATTGTTGGCATTTAATGGTTTTAGTAAACTAACACTTATCAATGAACATCCCTTGATAGAAAAGGGTATACTTTTACAGTACCAAATGTTGAAATTAGACAGAGAAGGAATTGGTATATGTGAGCATACAGGATTTAATGGAACCTTAGAGAACTTGTGAGGAGTTGAGAAGAAGAGATATGATGGCTAGATTGATAGCCTCTTAAGGGAAAAAAATACTTTAAAAGGTATATGTAAAATATGTCTTTATTAATGACTAATAAAAAGGTTCTAATCATGAAATAAGAGGCAAGGGGAAAGGAATTTCCTCTCAAGGAAAATAAAGTGAGTTAAATAAAAACTTCAAAGTTAAATTAAGAAAAATAAGCTTGTTTTCATGTCAGAAATAACCAATGCCAAGGAGCCAATCAATAGAGATATCAAAAAGAAAAATTCTCATTTTATCATCATCAAAAAGATAAAATTTCTTTATTTTTCTATGATAATTAAGTGGATTCTAAAGGTTATAGAATATAGTCACATGATGGTTTCAAATCAATTTTACTAAAGATACATAAGGTTGAAATCATGCAGGAGATAAGGGTAAAATTAGATTTTTTTACAATCTGATCCTCCAAACATAGAATGTTTGTATGTAAAGAGTGTCAAATGCAGCCCATGGTATGAGGAAATCTCATTTCTTTTCTTGTTGATATGACATTTTTGGTATATTTCCCTCATACACAACTAGTTGGGGAAGGTCATAAGATTTCATGTTTTTTATGTCTTCTTATATCACCATCGGTCGGACATATTTATGCACCTTATATCCCCCAAAATAATGAGGTGAGAATTGTTTCTTTATTTATGGATTATTTGATTCAAATTAAATATTATTTCCACATTATAAATATAGGGGTTGTGTTGAGCTCTATGAAAATAAGAATATTTGATTTCAAAAACAATATGGAGGAAAACTTTATCATGATGTTTTTAGGGCATGAAATGCATGAAGTTTTTTCTAATTTTCCATATCATATGTGGTTAATCAATGGTTTATTAAATATGGAAGATCTAGAAAGAAATTGGTGGAAGGGAAACAACCTTACTCTTTTACATGGCACATATACTAATTATACACTCATGGTGAAGGGATATTCCTTCATAAGAAATGGATCAAGAGGCTTGTAAAGAGTGGCAAAGTGCTCTACTCGAAAAAAAGAATGGGACACCTATTAATTCTCCTAGGAAAATATGATATATTTGATCAAATTTTTATGACTAAGTTATCTAATGATGAAGTCATTTTTGGAGTTGAATGGATGTAATATTTTAGAGAAATCACTGTCAATTATCATGAAAGAGAACTGAAATTCTATGAAAAATGCCAATAAATAAAAATTCAAGCTATAAAGGATGAAAGGAGTACAATGGAAAATTATTTGAAATCACATTATGGTTTGGTTTCACACAAATTAACAAATTTGAAAACTATTTTCCCAAATCAAGTATATTAAAAATTAGAATGAAGGAATAACATAGGATAGTTATTTTGGGGGAAATATAGGAATTTACAATCAGAAAATCCTCCATAATGAAGATTACTCACACTTAGTAAGAATGTTCATTACTATAAAATGAATTTCAAAAAACCATGAGTTGTAGGTAGTTGTACTTACATGAATAAGATTAGTTTTGAAAATATTGTTCATGAGCCCCAAATCATTAAATAACTTCATATTTTTTTGCTATTATTTACACCTTATTCCACATTTTATTTGCAGCCACCAAGTTGATTTTGATCACAATAATGTGGTGTACTTCTTCTTGAAAAATTAATCGGGTAAGGGTAACTTTCACAAGATATTTTGTGGCTACTACAATTTTTAACTTATAGTATTGTAATCAAGATGGTGTGTTTTTCCCAATCCCAGTTTGTTGGGTTGTGGATATATTATTGGGGAATCGATAGAGGGTCATATTTGAAGACATTATTTTTATGAAAAATTGTGGGTAAGATGGCTCACTCACTAAGAACAATTAATGATAATGTTAAAACCTATTTGTTAATGTTTGGAACAAAATTTGTGCATGGTATATCTGTTATACTTACATATCAACACTCATGAGTTATGATCTAGAACTTTTTTTGGGAAGATTAGTTTCACACATCTTAGAAGCATCTTTTGGAGGACAAGGTAATCATTATGATAGGTGTTACATTATTGGTTCAGACATTTTCTAAAATAACTTAAGCTCTTTACCCATTCTTTTTCCATTGAGAGAGGAGTATCCAATCATGAAGATGAAGGGTTTGTAATTTACTATCATTGTTGATGTGTTTTAAGCTATTATACTAGGGATCACATCCCACATCCTTATGATTTTAGGCAAAATATACATTGTTACATTTGTTTTTGGGACAATGGGAGAGAAATTGGGAATAATAAATGTTTGGAAAGTATTTATGATGCCTTGGAAATCGAATTAGAATAATCACACATCATACCAACACATTAGTAGTAGATAAATAAAGAGACACATTTTCTTTTTTAATTGTTTCCTTCTTGTGTACGTAAATCGGAAGAGTAGTATAGGAAATTTAATTGGGATAAAGGTACCTATAATTACTTGGGAAAAAGCAATCATGGGAAGGGGGATTTTCATGTTTCATTTATTAGGCTACCTTTCAAATAACTTAACCCATTCTCTCTCTGTGGGTCTAGAGAGGAAAGTATGAGGAAGATATTAATTATATTTTAATTGTTTCTTAGGTAGTTGTTTTATTTATTATCATGTATTATATTAGGACTTCTAGAACTTGAATAGAGTAAATTAAATATTTAAAAAATAAAGGTATTATGAGCATGTAGGCTCTAAATGCCATTTTAATATTTAAAAGTGCTTATCTTAAGGGGTCGGCCAACATTTTATATCATAAAAACACTCTCGTGGCTATATAAGGAGGTCTTTTGGTCATTATTGGATCATTCCTTCGAGTGAATTTCATATCCTCGTGAAGGATTTCTACTTGAAGCACCTTTACCATCTTTGTCAAGGATAGAAACCCTTTATTAAGACCCTCCCATGGATAAATACTATTTTGGAGGAATTGGTGTGGATAAAACCCCACACTTTATTTTTATCTCTACTTGTACATTTTTTTGTTCTCACCGATTTATGCCCTAATTGACTCATTTGGGAGATTTTGGATGATGTTCCTAATTATTATGTGATCAATTCGCATGATTGAATTCCCCATAATATATAAAGGTTTAACATTCAATTCTCAACTATATTTGAGTAGTATTTTAATTTCATGAAAACATTATTTAAAACTATATAATATATGCTTTCTTAAAAAATTAAAATAGGAATGTGGATCCCTAAATATTATTTTTATTGCATTTATTGATTTTTTTCATTTTTACAAATTCTAAACATCTTGGCTTAACGTTTTAGTGATATTTATGCATGGTAAATTTTATTTGACTTCTCCTAAGAGGTCTCCACCCTAGGATAAACCGTTAGTAGTGTTTTGAGGTTTCTCGAGATAATTTTGAAGTCATCTACAGTCTTCCCTACTTCTAAATTCAGCCATTTTTAATCGAGTTTCTAAGACCCCTAAAAAGAGACATTACAACATTCGATAATGTAAACATATGTGCAAGTAACATGGAATATATTATTCATTCCATTATAAAAATCTAGTTGTTAATGCATCATATTAAGAAAATGCGTGATATGAAAATAAAGTGAATGACAATAATAAATTAAAGAAATTAAAAACACACTTAGAATTTTGTATTATATGGAAAAATAAAGCATATAAAATATAAGTGCTTAAAGAAGATAAAATATAACATAAAAATGTTTACAAAACCAATATGAAATCTCCTACAAGCACAAGAAAAACATAATTTATAACATACAAGTGCATATAAAATTAATTGAAAGCTTTACCACATAGAAATCACAAAATTTTGAAAGTAGTTAAATTATTCAATGGAAAATAACAACCAGAGTATGTAATCAAAAAAGTATACAATGTCAAATAGCTCAATGCAATAGAAAAATAAAACGAAGCAACTACATATAAGTGTTTGAAGAAAATTAAATAATACATCTTTGACCCATAATCATAGATTATAATTAAGCAAGTGCATGGAGTAGTCAAAGGAATAAATATACTAATGTAATTTAGATATGTTTGACAAAAAAATGGAAATTATAATGAGATCAATTCAATAATGAAAATAATGTTGTAAGTAAAAATTTGTGGTTCCAAAATAAGAGCACATGACCAATAGTAGGGAACAAAGTGAACTATAAATGGTAAATGCAATTACTAATGGATCATATTCAAATCAATCTCATCAAGAAATCAATGTGATTATCATTTAAAGTTTATTGTATCATAAACTATGATTAATAATTAGTAATTTTACGTGAAATGTATAATGGAAATGTAGAAGCGGGTGGAGTGAAGAAATAAAACCTAAAGAAGCGAAAAAGAGTTAGAGGACAAGGAATGATTAAGAATGGGGTTGAGCGATGAGAAGATCATGTTATTCCATTATATCATATTTATCTTGCTTGATTTAATGATATGAGTGCAATTTGTGTTTAATAGATTTCCGTACTTTTGCAAAACTATGAAATAAAAAAATAATGGGTGATAATGAATATGGAAAAAGGATGGATTATAGATTTATGGAGTTCCCTCCCTTTTCCTACTCTTTATGAGTATGTGTGATTCCAGAAAAGAATAAGGAGAAAGGTAACTTAGGTGGAGTCATATGTGGAACACCAAAGAAATCATTAAGTGAAGAATGCTTTGTTGAAGAATGGGTTTCTCGACTAAACATGATCGATGTGAGTTTGATTCAAATCCCATATAAGAGGGGGATAAAATATATATATTAAACTATATAATATCGAATGATAAATAACAATTTGTGGCATGTGAGGCCCATAGAGTATATTGAAAAATCAAATAAATAAACAAAATGTTAGGGGGAACTATGCTAAATAGAACACTCACTAATATCCAACATAAAACATATAACAATATGGGTTAATCATACCTATAAATAGAGATAAATTTGTAACCCTAGTATGTCCTCATTTTACTATACAAAAATTGATTGATCGGGGTCTATATGTGTATCTCAGTATCTCGAGTGCGTTAAATGGTCTCGAATATTGTAGGATGATTTATCTAAAGCCAAAAGGAGAAGATTCAGGAATTAATACGTGAAATGTATGCTTTGGAAACACCAAAGGGGGTGGAGTGAAGAAATAAAACTTGAGCAATTGAAAAATATGTAGAGGACTGACGGGTGATAAGGAAGGATGTTGAGGGAGGATAAGATCATTGTATTCTATTGTATCATATATATCTTACTCAATTAATTGATATGATTGCAATTTGTAGTTAATGGATATCTCTACTTTCTCAAAACTATGAAATAAACAAGTACTAGGGAATAATGCATATGAAAAAAGGATGGATTATAGCCTTTTGGATTTCCATACCTTTTCCTAATCTTTATGAGTATGTTTGATTCCAAAAATACTAAGAGAAATTTAACTTAGGCAGATTCATATGTGGAACACCAAAGAAATCATCAAGTGAAGAATGCTCTGTTAAAGAATGGGTTGCTCGACTAAATGGAGATAAATTTGTAACCCTAATATCTCCTCATTTTACTATATACAAATTGATTGATTTGGGTCTAGATCTATATCTGTATCTGTATCTGAGCGGTTTCAATGGTCTTGGAATGTTGTAGGAATAGAAGAGGTTTTTCTGAAGTCAAAAGGAGAAGATTCAGGAAAGGAATACATCAAATATACAATGGAAACACCAAAGGGGGTGGAGTGAAGAAATAAAACTCGAGGAAGTGAAGAAGAGGTCAAGGACGAGGGGTGATAAAGATATAGTTGACAAAAATATTGGTGAAAATGACAGTTTAGTACATCATTTTTATATTCTTGATATTAAGAGTTAAAGAATTAGGGTTATGCTTCCCAATCAAAGATATCCCAAACGTTAAGAAAGTACCTCGACTAAAATGAAAATAATTTTCCTAAAAGGGAAAGCAAGTGTGCTACCTAGTATATCTTCTTTGAAAAGAAAATCATAATAAGTAATATTAGACCATAACACCTCTTCATGGACGGAGGAAAATAATTTGTACTTTATAAATGTGTGGCTCATTCGAAAGGTTATTTTCTTTCAAAAAAAAGATGGCTCTCGATAAACACGACTCGTAATCCTCTTATAAGGAATCAATTCCAAAATTAATTTGTAGATTCACATCATTAAAAATGCCTAACCACATTTAGTCTTGTACATTATATAATATATTTCTACCACAACCACAAACAAATGAAGAACCTCGCCCTCACAATATACGACAATATTACTCATTTCTTGCTCACTTTACACATCTTGCCACCCACAAACAAATTCCCCCCATCACCAAAAATGCCTTTGTTGTCACAAATATTAATTCCAATATGAGGAGACACACATGTTTAGCATTGTTGCTCAATGCATGTCCGTTGCTCCACTAATTGGCTTACAAACAATATTGTTACAACAACTTTTCCAAGGTAGGATTGGGATTACTGCCACCCATAGCAGAATATTCAAAACATTATAAACCGTGGCTCGTCGATCTAGTCCCAAAAATGGAATTATTTTTAGCCTTCGATACAAACTCCATCTCAAGTAAATTTGTGAACGATGTAGAGTAAATGCAATCTTCTCCTATCATCTATTAATGACTAATATTGTAAGAATTTGGTCCATGGTTGTGTAACTTTCTAAGGTGACCCTAAACTGTCCTTTTCTTGCTAAAATACTGAAACTTTCAACATTTTTTCTCAAAAATATAGTAATAAAATAATTTTTTCAACAATGGGTTATGGATTTGATCAATAATACAAATGAAAAATTTAAAATATGTTAATTACAAAGTTGAAAAATCCACTCTTAAAATTGTCCTTTTCTTGTTTCTTCTCTATCCAATGACATAATTCTATTTTGAGATTTGAAGAATTCATCATTTGCCACAAATTTTACAAAGCTTGGGAACATAGATTTTCTTCTATCAAGATGAATTACAAAATAAGATGATTGATAATTATATGTCATGGTTTATCAATGCGTTTACTATTTTAGAGAACTTATAAGCAAACCATGAGGTGAAGGTGATGGTTGAGGCAGTTGCTGAATTGACCTTGAATGCATTGCAAGTGAGAGGGATTTTAGACCTAGTATGGGTTAAATTAGACATGCACATGGAGAAAAATTTGTAACCCTAATATCTACACATTTTACTCTATGCAAATTGATTGATCCGGCTCTATATCTATATCTCGTAATAGGTTCAATTGTATCGAGAGGAAACTAGTGCCCACTATATTTTTCTTTTTGTATGTAGAAGAATAAGAAGACTGATGATTAGGGGGCACTTCGTTTGGGTGTAATGTCTAGTTGTATTGATTTTGTTGCTTTTTCTTCCGAGAATATGTGCCACATGCATCAGTAACCATTACATAATGATTATCAACGTAAAAAGATCATAGGGGCGCGCATAAGCATTGGATTTCAATGCATTCTCTCCGCTAACCTCGGCCATATGATTTCTAATGAGATATCATAATTAGTCGGAGGCAACCCAACTAGGGTACGCCTTTTGACACAATAAATCTGGTCATTAAAAACATATATATGACTATAAATTGTGCTTCAATTTAAGCTCCATATATAGCCTTAAAATATAATGACTTTTCGATTATTGTCTAACATGAGAGAGTGAATCTCGTATGCATACCAAAGTATATTTTGTAATTGCAAGCACGTGGAGACATGAATAACCATGATGATGTATGACGAACCTAAAGGATAGTCCAGATCATATCAAAACCACTTGGCATGTATCTTTCATTGTCCTTTCTTCAGATGAGTTCCGAGTTTATTTTATGAATTTGAATCACTGATTTGAAAATTGGTTTTAAAACCATTGAGGAATTTTCTTAATTCATTTTCAAATACCAATTTTTATGACACCAATTCTGTAGAAGAGGTCACTGAAACGTGGTCATTAGTGTGGAATCCACGAAATTGTCTCATTTTTATAAAATTCGCTGCATGCTTCAACATATTTAGGATTAAATATTCATTTTGAGTCGCTTATTCATTCAATTTAAAGAAACTTAGAATTTTTTTGGGACTCTGTGCAAAAATCTTACAAAATGGAGGGATTTGGCCATAAATTGGTAGAAATGGCAAGGGGTTTGATCCATTAGGTGTCAAACCGAATAAATCTTAGTTTTTGTACAATAATTTTGTTGTATCTCGTTATATTTTGTGGTAAATTTTGAGAATTTCACCAATTTTATCATTCTCGTCAAATAGGCAGAATTAAATCCCATATGTCCGAGTTTTTGAGGTGTAATTGATTCTGGCGGTGGAGAGAAAAATAATTTGATCCACTTTGGCTCAAGTAGTAAAAGGCCCAGGGTAGATACTCTTTAAGGAACGGCCCAAATCAATGGAAAATTGTTGGAAATGAGGTGTCTCAACCTTGTTTGGTTTATTCATTTATTTTCCTACAACCATTTCACATTGTCTAGGCTCTAAACATAGAAATAGGAGTTGCCAATATATTCCCATATGATAGTATATCATGGAAGGACTATTTTTAGAGATATTATGACATATTTTATGACATCTGTAAGGGTCAAAAATAGGGGAGAATATTGTGGACGTGGGAGCCTAATTTTAGACCGAAATCTTGCTCTTTAATGCTATCCACCTCATGAGAGGTTTGGCACATGGTTTTGTAAACCATATATGGTTTCGTGTATAACTGGAGGTCTATAAATTGAAGGCTTGGAGAAGCAATTAGAGTAGTGAGTTTTAATCCTCCTAGAATTGTTTAAGTGATACTCCGTAAGAAACTTACTCGCAAGTGTATGTAATCTTGTGATTATATTTGAAATACATTTAGTGGGATTTTGGAGTGTGGGGTTTTTATCCAAAAGGATTTTCCCCACGTATATCTGGTGTTTGTGTTTTGTTATGAATATGTTGCTGATATTTATGTAATTGTTTTACTATGTTGAATGTTTTGCATAATATCTCTCCTCAAATATTAGCGTAGGAAGTTGTTCCGCTACTCTTAATTTCCTATCAAGTGGTATGAGCTTGATAACCATTGGTTTCAGATTGTGGGTTGTTGGGTTTCTTTGTGCTAATTCGGGTTTGAGTGAGAGCTTGTGTAGAGAATACTTTGTTATCGGTCACAGATATTTTACAAATGGAAAGTACATCTTGCGGGATTGACGAGAGAAGTTTTCTAGAAAAAACTTTGAAATGTGGAAGATAAAGATGGAAGATCTATTGGTTTATTGAGATCTATGGGATGCGGTGGATGAGAAGGTCTATAGGCCTATGGATCCAGTTTTGGCTGCACAATATGATGTAATGGATAGAAAAGCTAAAGGTCTTATTAGACTATGTCTTGTAGATTCTATCCTGATAAATGTCCATGAAGAATCCACTTCAGAGAAGCTTTGGAAAAAGTTGGGTGAGATATACCAAGCTAAGTCTCTAGTAAATAAGATTTTCTTGAGGAAGAAGTTGTTTTCCTTGAGAATGGAAGAAGGTGGACAAATATCTGAGCATCTGGAAACATTCAATATGTTGGTGACTCAGTTGAGCTCGGTTGGGGTTAAAATGGATGAAGAAGAAAGGTGCCAAATGTTGTTGGTTTTGCTGCCAGACTCATGGGATAGCCTAGTCATGGCCATTGGGAGCACTTCAGTCACTCTGAAGATGGAGGATGTTGTTGGTTCTCTACTCTCCGAAGAGATGAGAAGGAAGGTCTCTCTCAACGCTAAAGAAAATTTGAGTGTTTGAGGAAGAAAAAAATCATGAGGTAAAGATGAGAAGAAGTGTGGCCATTCCAAGAATAAGGGGAGATCAAAATCCATTGGTAAGTCCAAGGCGATATGCTGGAAATCTTGCAAATCAAGACACTTCCGAAGGGAATGCAAAGAAGAAGAAGAAGCATGATTCGATTCCGAGTCTAAAAAAGAAGATGGAGATGCTTTATTACAGCTTTGGCCACTCGTGCAAGTGATAATGCATGGTTGATAGACTCAGTGCATATTTCCACATGACTCCTAACAAAAATTGGTTTAGTAAGTATGAAAACTATGATGGTGGTAAGGTGTATTTGGGTGATAATTATTTCCTTGAAATTGTTGGTCGTGGTAGTATTTAGGTGAAATTTTCTGATGGTAGAATTAGAAGATTTGATGTTGTCTCGCATATCCCGGGACTAGCAAGAAATTTATTATATGTTAACAAGGTAATAGATGGTGTGCATGTACAATTTTCTGAAGCAGGTGTGAAAATGGTGAGAGGTGCTATGGTGATAGCAAGAGGAAGTAGATTGGGTACATTGTACCAACTTGATGCATGCACGGTTGAGTGCAATAGCACTTTAGATAAAACTAAGCTAGTAACTACTTTGCTGAAAAAGGAGAGGGTTTCCTCCTCGCAGATGGTCATGGCTTCTGGGTACCCAAGGGTTCTCTTGTCTACCGAATCAAAATTACCTATAGAGAAGACCATGTTATGGCACCAAAGGCTTCGCCACATTGGAGAGAAGGGTTTAAAATCCTGAAAAATAAGAACCTTGTTGAGGGGTTGAATGATTGCAATCTAGAGTTTGATTTCTATGAACATTGTATTTATGGCAAACAGAACCACGTTCAGTTTTACTCATCTACTCATAAGTCTTCATGTATCTTGGATCTAATCCATTCAGATGTATTTGGTCCTATTAAGGTTGCTTCTATTGCTAAATCAGTTTACTATGCTACTTTCATTTATGATTTTAGTAGGAGAACATGGGTATATTTTTTGAAAAGTAAATCTGAAGTTTCTAGTCATTTCAAGGAATTTAAGGCTATGGTTGAAACTCAAATCTGGGAAGAAAATTAAGTGTTTGAGATCCGATAAAGGCGGTGAGTATTGTCTCGTAGACTTTGATAGATTTTATGCAGATTGTGGGATTAAAAGATAAAATATAACTTCGTATTCTCCAAAGTAGAATGGAGTTGCAGAAAGATTGAATAGAACGTTGATGGAGAAGGCTAGGAGCATGCTTATTGGAGCTGGTCTTAAAAGAGGTTTTGGGCTGAAGTCACATTACTACTTGCTATTTGATAAATAGATCTCCGCATCAGCGCTTGTTGATAAAATACCAATGGAGGCGTGGTCGGGGAAAAATCCTTCAATTAGACATTTTGAGAGTTTTTGGTTGTGAGGCATATGCACATGTGCCTAAGGAGAAGAGAACAAAGTTGTATTCTAAGGCTTTCAAATGTATCTTCATTGGATATGGCTATGGTGTGAAAGGATACAAGCTTTGGGATCCTGTTGCACAAAAGGTAATATACTCTAGAAGTGTTATTTTTAGAGATATTAAATCTTTCCCTGTTAATTTTTAGCGCAACAACATAAAGAAAATGAACAGAAAAAGGATGTGGTTCAACTTCCTTCTACACTTGAGAAATTTGAATCGAGACCCCAAAATAGACAAGAAGTTGAGGAGAGCTCACCAAGCTTTGAATCTTCAGAAGAGGAAGAAGAAGAGGAATAATTGGAAGAATCTCCACCTCAGCTTGTTTGAAAGTCTACAAGGAAAAGGCAACCACTTGAAAGGTATGGGTATTCTCCTGATGATTGGAAGTGTATATTTTCTTTGACTACTAACATTGATGAACCGAGATCTGTACAAGAGGATTTGGGTATGAATGATGCAAAGTCCTGGCAAATAGCCATGGATGAAGAGATGGCAGCCCTTAAAAAGAATGATACATGGGACCTTGTACCATTTCTGAAGGTCGGAAACATGTTGGATGTAAATGGGTGTTTAAGAAAAAGATTGGTTTAGATGGAAATGTTGAAAAGTATAAAGCACGGTTGGTTGAAGGGTTACTCTCAAGTTGAGGGTATTGATTATGGTGAGATATTCTCTCCTGTTGCTAAAATGACATCCATTCAGTTTTTATTATCTATTGCAGTAGCTTATGACCTAGAGGTTGAACAAATGGATGTGAAAACTACTTTCCTTCATGGTGATTTCGAGGAAGAAATCTATATGACACAAGCCTAGAGAACTACATGGTGAAAGGTAAAAGCAATATGGTTTGTAAGTTAAATAAATCCCGTATGGCCTTAAACAAATTCCTAGGATGTGGTACCAAAAGTTTGATTCATATGTTTTGACTTTGGGGTTTGTGCGGTCTAAATCTGATCACTATGTATATTTTAAATCTGATGGTGATTGTTTCCTGGTAATTACTTTATATATTGATGACATGTTGTTTATTGGGAAAGGAAAAGGTTTGATTATAGAATTGAAATCTTAGCACTGTGAAATTTGAAATGAAAGATCTTGGTGCAAAAACACATACTTGGGATGGAGATTAGAAGAGATCGTGAGAACAGAAAGCTATGGCTTGGCCAAAGTAAGTATGTTTGTTCTATTTTGCAAAGGTTAAACATGCAGGATTGTAAACCACTTTGTGTTCCTATTACTTTGGGAATGAAGCTCTCCATTTCACAATGTCCATCATCCCCATTGGAGATGGAAGAAATGAGTAGAGTGCCTTACCAGAGTGCAGTTGGAAGCTTAATGTATGCTATGGTCTGTACAAGACTAGACATTGCCCAAGCAGTGGGAGTTCTTTCTCGTTTTATGTCTAATCTTTGAAGAGTGCATTAGGATGCAGTTAAGAGGGTCTTCAGATATTTTTAGGGTACATCAGAGTACTCTATATGTTTTCATGGAAAAGGAGATCAAAATTTCGCACGTATTCATGGTTTTGTGGATTGATTAGGCGGTGATGTCGATAGTAGAAGATCAACCAAAGTGCATATGTGTTTACTCTTAATGGTGGTATAATTAGTTGGATGAGCAAGCGCGGAGGCTGTGGTCAATTTTCCATGACTGAGGAAGAGTACATGGTAGCTAATCATCCCTATAAAGAAGCCATTTGGTTGAAGCATTTGTGTTCGATATTAGATTAAAAAGAAAGTGCGATGATATCTTTGTGATAGTCAAAGCACAATCTTCCTTGCGAAGAACCCGACTTTTCATGTTAGGACCAAACATATTGATATTCAAGTATCACTTCGTTAGAGATATGGTTGGGGATGGAATGGTGAAGTTGGAAAAGGTAGAGACAACGATTGCGAATGTTGTAGATGCATTAACTATGCCCGTGAGCATAGCAAAATTCAGTGGTATTCGAGTCTATGGGCCTCTCGGCCACTAGAATTGTATCCATGATGGTATCTTTCCTGGACCTTGTAAGGTATTCAATAAGTGGGAGATTGTTGGAAATGAGGTGTCTAAACCTTGTTTGGTTTATTCATTTACGATTTTCCTACAACCGTTTCACATTGTCTAGGCTCTAAAAATAGAAATAGGAGTTGTCAAAAGATTCCCATATGATAGTATATCACGGAAGGACTATTTTTAGAGATATTATGATAGATTTTATGACATTTGTAAGGGTTAAAAATAGGGAGAATATTGTGGACATGGGAGCCTAATTTTAGACCGAAATCTTGCTCTTTAATGCTATCCACCTCATGAGAGGTTTGGGACATGGTTTTGTAAACCATAGATGGTTTCTTGTATAAACGGAGGTCTATAAATTGAAGGCTTGGAGAAGCAATCGATGTAGTGAGTTTTAATCCTCCAAGAATTGTTTCGGTGATACTCCTCTAAGAAACTTGCTCTGCAAGTGTATGTAATCTTGTTATTAGATTTGTAATACATTGAGTTGGATTTTGGAGTGTGGGGTTTTTTATCTGAAAGGATTTTCCCCATGTATATCTCGGTGTTTGTATTTTTATGAATATGTTGCTAATATTTCTGTAACTATTTAACTATGTTGAAAGTTTTTCATAATATCTCTCCTCAAACATTAGTGTAGGAAGTTGTTCCGCTTACTCTCAATTTCCTATCAAAAATCCCTTCTTTCACAAAATTTGTAGCTTGCACATAAAATCAAAATTATGAAAATCGTAATCAAGAATGTATATGTTGAATGAGCTTACATGAGGTACCTCGATGTCTCTTTCTATCTCTTTTCCTACGTTGAATGACATAAATATTTTCCCCTTATGCCTTGCCAATATTTTAATCATTTTCTCAAGGTTTTCTTATGGGATTTAGGTTATCGCAGAAGAGATGTAACACCCACAAATCTGATGTTCTAAAACCTCATTAATCCTTAAAAATTATCTAGAAAGTTGTGTCATTTTTTAAATTTTTAATATTTAAACAGTTGCAAGGGTGTCAAACCCTAATAAAATGTTTCATCAATTCCCACTCACAATTACCGCATTACAAATGATAGATCTAGTCTAGATTAATAATTTACAATTTCTTAATCTATTTCAAAATTAAATTTAATTATCATCACTAGATAAGTGTTCAATAATTTCTTTCACTAGGTTAAATAGTTTCCCTCACATGAATTAACATTCAGCTCACATTTAATCAACTCTTATCCATAGTTATCTTAGTTCTCTTAAATCATTTTCCTTAAAGTCCATTTAAATAATTACTAAAACATACTAGGAACTAAATAATTAACTTAACATACAAGGGTATTAAATGGCCCCATTCACCCATTTACACATACCTTTAAATTATCTAAAAACCCATAATATTTATTCTTACCTAACAATTGTAGGGTTGATTCTAACCCTGGATCAAATCAATTATTGCCACTAGATCTTAGGGTTCCATACTAACCCTAACTATCCTTATGAAACCTTATTAAACCTTTTTCTCTTCCCTAGCCTCCTCATTTGGTCACATTTATTTTGGTTAATTTGTAGGATGGAGAAATGGAATCCAAGGGAGAAAGGAACAAAGAAGACATGAAGGAATTCACAAAAATCAAGCTTAGTTTAGATTATATTATGGATTTATTATTGCATTGTTTTCTATTAGTGGATTGTAGGGGTTCTTCCCTAAATTTGGAATGTTTACTTAGTTATTTCTTTGTATTCTACTTGGGTAAACCCCTTTTCCATTTAATCCAAGAGATTCCATACATTTAAAGGTCCATTTCAAGATTTACATGTTTGAAACAATGAATTTATACCCTTATGGCTTGCTGGTGATTTCCTCTTCAAATTTACAGGATTAAATTTTTAATAAAACAAGTTTTAAATTTCCCAATCACGGTATTTTTTTCATTTTTTCACCATCGGTGATGAAACTACCGAAAAGAATGCCAGCCGGTCCTTGGACCACCGCCCTACCTAGGTGACAATTCAAAATGGTCAACTTTCCTAAGCGATCGTTCGAGACCACCGCTTTTCACAAGGTGGTGGTTGTATTCTTTGAAAATAGAACCTTCAATTCCACATTTTCCAAAAATAAGTTTTACAAGGGTGTTTTATAGTTGATCCTCGATTGAATTTATATCCCTAAAGTCTCCATTTGAAGGGTTTAACCATTTATTCATTTCATGCTTAAATTACTAAATTTAAACATTTTCCAATTCAATAGTAATAAGCAAACACTATAAGATTACTTTTTCCATGAAATTTTTATCAACTCAATGGAAGAAATGAAACTTAATCTATTTATAAATATCATTTTTTTCCTTTCCACAACAAAATGCAATTTTTCCAACAAAATAACTCATTATAATTTGATACATCCTTCCATTCAACTACAACTATTTACTCAAGGTAAGCACATGAAAGCTATTATACATTCAAGTATTACTAAGAAAATATTCTCAAAAGTTTACATCTTATAAGGTTTCCTTCATTCTTACAAAAATACAACTTCCACAAATAATAATGAACTTCTTCTTCTTTGAGAATAGCTAATTTCTTAAAATGTAAAGTGTTTTCTTTCTACAATACTGTTGTAGAAAAATCACAAAGACACCCAAATGGCTTCAGATCTTGGTTTGAAATTGGGAATTCGGTGTGATTGCACAACATTGGACCATCTCTCAAGATGTGGGACTTGCGGACTTGAGATGGCCCTCCAGAGAAGGATGGTTCTTGTTTCTTAAACTACCTATCACAAGCTACTCTAGTGCAGGCATAACTAATCTATCCTAATCTAACCATTCCAAGGAGACAGGGAGAGAGAGAGAGAGAGAGAGAGAGAGAGAGAGAGAGAGAATGAAAGAGAACCTACACTAAGTGGTGATACACTAGAAAAGAAAATGGTTGGTTGTAAATATGACTACCTAAAGTGGAGAGAGGTGAGTGATGTAGGGGATCGACAGATGCATCATAGACAAAAGACGAAGTTCACACAAAACATATCTTCAAAACACATTAAACACATCTCCCAAAACCTACAATAAACATTAGAGTATGCACAGTATACCCTACAACAATGAGAGGCAAGAAGAGACAATAAAATAAGCAAAGGATGGACAAGAGGCACCACAAAATAGATTTTGTTTCTCCACAAGTCACACGATACATCATCAGTGGGAAAGAGTTAAGAATATTCCATTACAGAGCCAAGGGAAGAGGCTTAGACTCCATATTCTACCCTAAGGAAGAATGAGAGAGGGGGGCAAGAGAGAAACAATGACCAACCCTTGAAAATGCCCCTCCTTTACAATATATACAAGAAAAGGGAAGGAGAGAGGGAAAAATTCAAACTCTTCTTCAACCACCCCTAGGAGAGCATTAAATCCACCTACCACAATCAAGAGTCTCAGTTCAACACCCATTCCCCGTCGTTGTCCCTTCTTGGGTGAGAAAGATGACCATTCTTCATCATGGCGGTAGATGGGATAATTGATAGCCCTTGAAATGGTGGACTAAAACATAATGGTGGTGGGTGAGAAATCGGTGCCGAGAGCTTTCCAAATATTCCTTTCCTTCTCAAAATCGAGCTTCCAGTCAAAAGATATGGTTATCTAAAGATCGGGATCACGGGCTTGCAATATTTAAAAGATTCCATCCGTGCAAGACCTACATGGTAGCCTCGTGCATTATGAAGATTCATCCCCTTCCTCTCGCTCATGAAGTTGCACTAGATTGACACATGGCGACTTCCGTAGGCTCCTCGGTTTCCTCTATATTCTTCCACGTGGTGGGTTATCGCTCGTTTGGGGACCACCTTTACGGCCTTGCATTTTAAATATTGTTGAAGAGACACATGGCACCTTCTGCGGCTCTGTTCTGTTTATAATTTTAAATGGATGATTCTACCTTTTGAGGCTCTGGACATGTGGAGGGCCAGCGCTTGTTTGAGTTTCTGCTTTGGGCTGCGCCTTTGAAGTTGCGTCGATGAGACATGTGGAAGCTTCTTCCGGTTCTTTTATACTTAGTCGATTAAACAACAAAATTTGTCCCTTTTTTCAAACCTCGAGACACGTAGAAGCTCTGCGCACATTTGGGAACCCACTCTAGATTTTACCCTTGAAGTTGTGTCGAGCTCACATGCGCAGCTCTTTCCGCCTGGCCCTTCCATACTTAGCTGATTTGGGCCTACTCGCCTTTCTTAGTCCTTGACTACGTGGCGATCGACGCTCATTTTGGGTTACTCCTTGGGCTTCACCTTTGACGTTGTGCCATTGAGACACATGGAGGCATTCACCAGTCCTTTTATACTTAACCATTTTGGGCCCACTCTGTCCCATTTTTTGCCTCGACCACATGGTTATCCTACGCTTGTTTGGAAACTACCCCTTGGGATTAACATTTTGAATTTCCTTTGTTGAGGCACATGGCACCTTTGTAGATCTGTGACTTTTTATTTGGCAAAAATACTTTGAGGCTCGTTGCCCGCACCTAAAAACAATGCCATTTTGTGAAAAGTGCAAAAGTTCTAAAATGCCCAAGACCCACTGGCCCGAATTTACACTTGGAAAAATTTCTTTCATAACCCCGCAAACTCACTTTTGGCAAAGAAAACATCACTAGCCCACCGGCCCATATTTTCCATGTTTGGCAAAAATACATGTCTGGGGCAACCAGCCAACATTTTCCACTTTGCAAAAGAAATCCTTCTCGGGCTCGCGGGACCGCAATTATAACTTGTGCCTCTTGCAAAAAGTGGAAAAATGCCAAAATATCTCCCATCGCCCCATCGATCCGCAATTTCCCATTGGTGAAAAGTCTTCCCTAGGCCCGCCAAAGCCCGCTTTTAGCGAAACATCCTTCCTGGGAGTTCCATCGGCCCGCTATTTGCGAAATACAAGTAGTTAGAAGGAATTATTTATATCTCTAGAAAGGGGAAGAAATTTCCTATCTTATGGAAATGCTTTCAAGGGACCTTAAGTTCTTAAAATATACAAAAATTTATATTGAAGCACCGAAAGGGGAAAAATGGTGTTAGTTGACCAAAAATAAGTGTGATCTTGTTTTCGTAAACAAATACATTACAATTTAATAAACCAAAATATAAAATGCAATTTTTATTTCAAATACATTAATACTAGTATTCCACCTTAAGTGGGAATAACAAGAAAGGTTTTCTCACAAAGAAGGATTTATTTTGACTTCAAAAATATCCAAGCGCCAATTTTTCCACGGGATCTCCGTCATTTCTTCTCTTGATCACAACAACAACAATGGGGAGAGGCAACATTCTCCACCAGTGATAATCCAATGAGGAGAAGAAGCTATCCTCCTCATTGGCCCCTGAGCCCCAACCAAAATGTAATAAAATATGGATCCAACTGATGGAAACTACACAATTCTTCCACATCATAAAAAAAATTAAACTATTTCAAAACACATTCAACACAAGATGTAATCACAATAAAGAAACTAACAAAATACACAAGGTTTTAAAATGCAAATCCAATGGAGCAAGGATCTATGGGGAGATCACTTATGCCTCCCAATGGGATTAGGTGCCCACCTTAAACCCTCCAATATACATCTCAAACCCATAAAAAAATATTATGCCCCCCTCAAGGTTCTCTTATGCATCCCATATGTTCTTATTACTCCCTATAATCTCTTGTGTCTCCATCGGAAGAACCAAGTAAGAAATGCAAGCACATTCTTATCAAAGGTGGGGACACCCAACTCAAATCCCTTCAAAAACATGAAATAAACTGTTATGCCTTCCTACATATAACATCCCCATAGCCTTCTCCTACACCATACTTAGGCATTCTACCTAAGAACCCAACAAACATACCAAAACATTCAATAACATACAAATATACACATATAAGGGAAAAAAATAAAACAAGGGTGTAGCTCCTACCTTTCCATAGTAGAGCTTGATCAAAGAGTCACACACCAAGCTCCTTTAAGCCCAATCCAACTCCAACAAGCTCCAAAAATTAAACAATCACTCTAAAACTCTCCAACGCCAAAAATACAAGAGCACAAATGAAATTAATTAACCCCCAAACAAACAAATAAACTTGCATACATAGAAAAAGGGAAGATCATGGTGAGGTGGTTCCATGTAGGATGCCACAAAACTTATCCTATACTCCACATCACAAGTCAAACCTCAACCCCAATGCACAATAAATTTGTGGTTGAGAGCAATGACAAGCCTCTTAGACACATAGTGAAAACTTACACCACCTAAGGAAAAAATTTAAAAGCTACGTAAGAAAAGTGTAATTAATGTCACTTTTTGTCTTAAAAACAAATAATGGGGTCTATTTTTGACCCCCAATCTAGATGTAGGGATGGTATATGAAATAAAGAGGTGTGGGACAAGATTAGCTTGTCCTACAAGCCTCTAAAAATGGCCCTTATGCCCAAATCCAAAAATTCAAGGTAAGGTATAGTGTACAACACTCGTGAGTCACTTACACTCAATCAAAAACACATAGTCCAAAAGACCAACAACTCTAATAAATGACCCATATGTCACATCCTCATATAGCTTAATAACATGATTAAATTACTCAATAAAGGCATATTAATCGACAATGATTAAATAAATTACATCACAAATAAACCACATACTCTACAATAAATAAAATAAAAAGGGAAACATACAAAAAAATCCCATGGGCACAATAGGAGGTCATTCCCCCATGGGGATCCCCTAACAACAAATAACAAAACAACAACATTACACAAGTTGACATTGTGACCTTCGTTGTATCCATTTAATATTCTGCTATGGTTGGTCTCCAATCCCCCTTTCGATTGTTGTGATATAATTACCTCGCAAAATCACGCAATAGTCACTTTGGCCTCATGTTCGCATTAAATATATCAAAGTTAAAATATACGCACATAAATCAATAATCATCTACATATAATTAATTCATCATCTAGACTAAAAATGCTATGAGTCATAATCCATCAAAATCAGAATATCTCTATCATCTAACATCATTCTAAACAAAAATGATGCAATAATATCCCCTCCCCTTAGACTCCACTTCCTCCGGAATTCACTAAAATAGGTGTGAAAACTACTCTCGAGCAATGTAGCATCCTTCCATGCAACAACGGTCTCATCATACCTATCCCACTATACTCACACCTTATCAATCTCTTGGCGTTGAAGGCCTAGGCTCCTGCGCTCTAAAATACACATGGGCTCCGCCATCATTTGCCCCTGCTCCTACACCGCAATGTGGTATAATCCAAAACATGACATGGATCTAGGATATATCTCTTAAAAAAAAATACGTGAAATATATCATGCACGTGATACAAGCTAGGTGGTAAGGCTAGACAATAAACTAAGGGACCTGATCCACTCCATGATCTTGAATTGAACCACAAATCTAGGAGAAAACTTAGATCCTTTTTCATAATGGATAGGAATATTATGAGGTCTCGGCACAAATAAACACCTTGGTTCCCACATCATAACTATGATCGACTCCTCCGACTCGTATACTTCTTTACCTATCTTACGCCTCGTGCAACCGCTACGAACCAAAACAACCTCTTTGCTGCATGTCCTATAACAAACTTGGGCCAATAGATACTATGTCTTCAATTCTATTAAAACTCAAAGGTGTCCTACACTCCCTGCCATAAAGTGCCTAAAAAGGTGCCATGCTAATAGAACTCTGAAAATTGTTTTTGGAGGAAAACTCCATCAAATACAAGTACTCATCCCAATTCGAGTGATGATCCATGACGTACATCCAAGCATATCCTCTAAAATATAATTCACCCACTCGCCCTGTCCATTTATCTCTAGATAATAGGTTATGCTGAAGTTGATCTTTGTCCCAAGGGCCTACATCATGGTAGTCCAGAAGTGTGATGTGTACAAAGGATCACGGTCACAAATGATCTTCCGTGGAATCTTGTGAAGTATAACAATTTCATCCAAGTACACTCTTGCTTTACTACACTAGATTCATAGGTGGTATTCACCGAGAGAAAAATGAGCAACTTTAATCAATCTATCTATCTGTGACCATGATTGTATCATGGTGATATCTCGACGTCAATCACCCTACTATGAAATCCATGGAAATGGTGTTCCATTTCCACTTCGGGATAACATGTGGGTAAAGAAGGACAACTAGATGTTGATGCTCGAACTTCACCCCCTGCCACTCTAAAATGATCAAAATAAATTGAGCTACATATCTCGAAGACCTCTATAATGGTAAATTTGTCTCAAGGCGGCATGTATCTTCTTCACCCCTAGACGGGCTTAATAAGGTACACAATGAGCCTCTACCAAGATATCCTATCCCAAACCTTCATCCCTAGGTACATAGATCTAACCTATGTGCTTGAAAATTCCACGACTCTAATGCAAAACCATTAAACTTCACTTCAAGCGGTCTCCGAGACTCAATCTCTCGATGTGGCTACAAGGTAGAAGTTGTCATGAAGAAGCTCTTGTAAAATCCTACTCTCCAAATATCTACCCAATCAATTAGCCATAACAAAAAGTCTTCATCTACTCGAGCATCGAAAACAACATTCTATTTCTCTTACACATGCTCTATCTCCATATCATACCCACATAGCAACTCCATCCAATGCCACTTTGGCGATCATTGAGATTGGGTTGCATGAAGAGGTAATGTAAGCTAAAATGGTTTTTCATGAGAATAAACCTCCTACCAAGAAGGAAATTTCTCCATTAAACCAAAACATGCATAAATACTGCAAGCTCAATGTCATGAGTTAGATAATTGAGCTCATGATCTTTGATTTTGTGAGACTCAAAGGAAACTACACGTCCCTCCTACATCAATACCCCACCTAATCCTGCCAAGGAAGCATCCGTACACACAAAGAAATCCCTCTAAGTGTCTGGCACAACAAGAATCATTACCGACATAAGGAATCCCTTAAGAATACTAAATGCCTGGTCAAATCCATCAGAAAAAACAAATATCTTCCTATTTTGCTAAAGGGAAGTGATGGGGTGCACAATCTGAGAGAAGTCTTGAATAAATCACCCACCATAGCTGTCAACCCCATGAAACTACGCACTTCGGTCACACTAGTTGGCATGGGCCAATCCATAATAGCTCGAATCTTGGAAGGATCAATGATGATACCTTCCCCAGAAATGATGTGACCCAAGTACTATACCTCTGACTAGAAGAATGCACACTTCTCCAAGTTCCTATAAAGTTGTTGCTCACGAAGACACTGCAGACCTGTCAAAGGTGTTCCTCATGCTCCTCACGCGTACATGAGTAAATCAAAATGTCATTAAAATAATGAGCACGAAACAATATAAAAATTTCTATAATACCCCATTCATCATACTCATGAATATTTCCAGGGCATTTGTTAGACCAAAAGGCACTATTGGGAACTCGTAGTTTCCATATCTCGTATACAAGGGTGTCTTATGAATATATGTCTTTGTCATCCTTAGCTGATGGTATCCAGACTTAAGATATATCTTTGAAAATATTTTGTCTCCCTTCATTTGATCAAAGAAATCATCAATATGTGGAAGGGGGTAACGATTCTTGATCATTAATTTGTCTAGCTATTGATAATCAATACACAATCACAGAGATTCTTCCTACTTTAAAAAAATCATGGTTCACCCTAACGGGATCCACTACGACAAATTAGGCCTTTCTTAAGAATACCCTCAAGCTACAACTTGAGCTGACAGAGCTCAAGGGTATTCATCCTATAAGGTGCTCATGAGATAGGCTTTGCTCCTAGAACCAAATCAATATGAAAATTGATCTCACGTGGGGAGGTATCTCCAAAAACTCAACTAGAAAATTTTCTAAAAACTCCTCAAGATGTTATGATCATCGAGTGACATTCTACTAGACTCATCGTCGGATTTGTGGCTAACTGTGATAACAAACAACTAACAACCTCACTTTGCACACACTGCTAAAGTTGCATAGCAAATATGGTGTGAATGGATGTGGGTCTCCCGGACACCAAATATCTCTGACTCCACTCCTTAATCATCTACACATGATATTACCTTACTGTAACAATCAACCCTAGCCCTGTGTGTAGATAACCAATCCATGCCTAGAATAATCCCATAGGAACCCAATGGAAGGATACAAAGATCCAAGGTCATGGAAAAGGGTCCTAGGTCAACTATGCACTCCTTGACTAAGGATTCCACTATGAGCTTGGCTCCAAAAGCTATCTCCACATCCCCACTAAGGATCTTCCTAACTGCCACTAGCTTCCATCGCTCTGCTACAAATGGAGAAATAAAATAATTTGAGGAACATGAATCAAATAAAATAGGAATATAAATGCCATCAATGTTACCTGTCATCTCAATCACTATGCTCTGGTGCTCTATCTGATGGTTCTCAACCGTAGCATATATATTATGGATCTTAGCCATGTCTCCTATAGTAGGCTCTAAAACTAGTTCCTTACCCTTGTTATTAGGGTTCTTAGGGAACTCTCTCTAATGATGCCCAAGTAATCTGCACCCATAAGCAACTACCAAGTTCCCTCCAATGAGAAGCAACACCTACGGGTATTGTATTGGTGCGTGACATGGATCCTGATGATCCTGCTATGGAATGTTGTGGTCTCTTGTGACAAGCTCCTATAGATTGAGTTCTAGGCTATGCCTAAGTCTTGACTTGTCCCCTAGGAGGAGGCCCCATACTATGTCCCCTTTGAGCATCGAATCTATGGGGAGGCATAAATGGAGGTCAAGTCTGCTACTACTGGCCGAGGTGGTTGTTGTGGTGGCTGAATGAAGAATTTGTATAACCATGTCCACCATAAGGAGGAGGATTTTACCCCCTCAATCTGTTATCCTACATTTTTGGATATGACTCTTCACTCTATCTCTCGGCCTGCTTGCATCTTCCCCTTATTCTCCTCCAAAGTGTAGGCCTTACCAAAATCCTCTACTAGATTCTATGGGAAATGAATACACACTACCCCTACAATGTCAAAGTTCATGCCCTTGATGAACGTATGGATCCTAAATTTCTTTTCCTGCATATAATATACAAACTAAATTAGGTCCAAGAAGTGACTCTCATACTCTGTCATTATCAAGGATGCTGACATAGGTTGTGGAACTCACCTATCCTCTATTGAATAAACCTCTTGGACAAGTATCTACTCCTGAACCTCTCCTCAAAGAGCTACCAAGTGTCTATCTCGGAATCCATATGGATCTTATGCTCCTCAGTCCTCCACCAAACCCCAACTTTGTCTCTCAAAAGGTGGATGACAACAAGATCCTTCATGTTTCTGCTACACGGATATATCTTTAAGAATTTGTTCATCCTAACCAACCATGCATCTTCCTAAAATCCACTAATGTCCCTAGTCAATGAGATGGATGGAGTTTAAAAATATCTATGATGTGATCTTTTGTTGTAGACTATCTACCTTTAGGTCTTTCAAAACTATCATCACACTTCCTAGGGCTCTTAGATTTGTCCCTGTATCTTGTAGCCCTATCTCCAAGACCTCTCTATGGTGAATCTCATCTGACTAACTCCATGTGGGATTTCTCTTCCCTATACTCATCACTATGTCGGGAAGGTGCACGATCCTCTATTGATGGCTATCTATCATGTATGTTGTGTCTCCCTCACATGGATCCTCTGCGTATAGCGGAATTAACATCCTATAATGTTTGAAGTATCTGAGGAAATATGGCTACCACTTTTTGTTCTAGGAATGGTAAGTCTAGTTCCATGTGCAAGAACCCCTCGGTTAGTCCATGCCTCATGCATAAACCAAGGAAAAGAGTTAGTTTATTACTCTAGATTTTATTTCGCTTTTCTAGGTTTTCTTCATTGTATTATCATGAAAGTTGTGTGATCTAGGTCTAGAGTTGCACTATGTTTTTTTATTATGTCTTATGTTTCTAAGTGTGCCTCGGGGTCCAAACATTGAACCCATGGCTCTTATACCAAGTGTAATGCCCATAAATCGACATTCTAAAACAACATTAATCCTTATAAAATTATCCAAAAAGTTGAAGCATTTTTTTCTTCTAAATTTTAAAATAGGCTACAAGGGTGACAAAACCTAATAAAATGTTTAAGTAATTCACACCAGTAATTCTTGCATTATAAATAATAGATCGGGTCTAGATTAATAATTTACAATTCTTAATCTATTTCAAATGTCAATTTAAGTATCATCCACTAGATAAGTGTTCAATAATTTCTTTCGCTAGGTTAAATAGTTTCTCTCATAGGAATTAACATTCATCTCACATTTAAACAAATCTTATCCATAGTTATCTTAGTTCTCTTAAATCATTTTCCTTAAGACCCATTTAAATAATTAACTTAACATATAGGGGCATTAAATGGCCCCATTCATCCATTTACAAAAACCTTTAAATTACCTAAAACAACATAATATTTATTCTTACCTAACAATTGTAGGGTTGATTATAGACCCTTGGATTAAATCAATTATGGCCAGTAGTTCTTAGGGTTCCATACTAACCCTAACTATCCTTATGAAACCTTATTAAACATTTTTCTTTTCCGTAGCTTCCTCATTTGGTAACTTTTCTTTTGTTTAATTTGCAGGTTGGAGAAATGGAAGCCATGGGAGCAAGGAAGGAAGAAGCCATGAAGGAATTCACAAAAATCAAGCTTAGTTTAGATTGGATTATGGATTTATTATTGCATTTTTTTCTATTAGTGGATTGTAGGGATTCTTCCTAAATATGGAATTTTTACTTATTTATTTCTTTGTATTCTACTTTGGTAAAACCCTTTTCCATTTAATCCAAGAGATTCCATACATTTAAAGGCCCATTTAAAAATTTACATGTTTGAAACAATGAATTTATGCCCTTATGGCTTGTTGGTGATTTCCTCTTCAAATTTCTAGGCTTAATTTTTTTAAAAATAAGTTATAAATTTTCCCATTCATGAACTTTTTTATTTTTCTGCCGTCATTGATGAAACCATTTCCCAAAGTAGGCCGGTGGTCCTAGGACTTTACCCCTACTGTGTGACGATTCACAAACCTCTACCTTTCTTGTGCGGCGGTTCGAGACCGCCGCTCTACACAAGGCGAAAGTCCTGTTCTTTTGAAATATATTCTTCAATTCCACATTTTTTCTAAGAACAAGTTTTACAAGTGTTCCTTAAAGTTTATCCTTAGCTTGAACTTATATTCCTAAAGTCTCCAGTTGATGGGTTTAACCATTTATTAATTACATGCTGAGATTACAAAATTTAAATATTTTCCAATTCAATAGTAAAAAGAAAACACTATAAGATTACTTTTCCCACAAAATTGTTTTCAACTCAACAAAAGAAATGAAACTTAATCTATTTCTAATTATCATTTTTTCCCTTTCCAAAAAAGCAAATTTTCCACCAAAATAATTCATTATAATATGATACATCCTTCCATTCAACTACAACTATTTACTCAAGGTAAGCACAAGCAAGTTATTATACATTCAAGTCTTACTAAGAAAACATTCTCAAAAGTTTACATCTTCTAAGTTTTCCTTCATTCTTACAAAAATACAACTTCCACAAATAATAATGAACTTCTTCTTCTTTGAGCATAGCTCATTTCTTACAATGTAAAGAGCTTTCTTTCTACAATACATTACAACTTAATAAACCAAAATATACAATGCAACTTTTCTTTCAAATACAATACTACTAGTCTTCCATCTTAAGTGGGAATAACAAGAAAGGTTTTCTCACAAAGAAGGATTTATTTTGACTTCACAAAATCTCCAAGTGCCAAAGAGCTCCACCATTTCTTCACTTGATCACAACAACAAAAATGGGGAGAGGCAACACTCTCCACCCAATCAATAATCCAATGAAGAGAAGAAGCTATCCTCCTCATTGGCCCCCGACCCCAACCAAAATGTAATAAACTATGGATCCAACTCATGGAAACTACACAATTATTCCACATCACAAAACAATTTTCTCAACCATTTTAAAACACATTCAACACAAGATGCAACCACAATAATGAAACTAACAAAATACACAACGTTTTAAAATCCAAAGCCAATGGAGCAAGGTTCTATGGGGAGATCACTTATGCCCCCAATGGGATTAGGTTCCCACCTTAAACCCTCCAATATACATCTCAAACCAAGACACAACTATTATGCCTCCCTCAAGGTCCTCTTATGCCTCCCACATTCTCTTATGCCTCCCTATAATCTCTTATATCTCCCTCAAAAGAACCAAGTAAGAAATACAAGAATATTCTTATCAAAGGTGGGGCACCCAACCCAAATCCCTCCCAAAACACAAAATAAAATCTTATGTATCCCTACATATGATATCCTCATATCCTTCTCCTACACCATACTTAGGAATCCCACCCAAGAACCCAACAAGCATACCAAAACATTCAATGATATACAAATATACACATATAAGGAAAACAAATAAAACAAGGGCGTAGCTCCTACCTTTCCATGGTAGAGCTTGTCCAAAGAGTCACAAACCAAGATCCTTCAAGCCCAATCCAACTCCAACAAGCTCCAATAACTCAGCAAGCACTCTAAAACTCTCAAACACCAAAAATACAAAAACAAAAACTAAATGAAGTAACCCCCAAAAAAAAAAAAAATTAAAATTACATATATAGAAAAGAGAAGAGGAGGGTGAGGTGAATCCATGTAGGATACCACATCACTTATCCTCAATTCCACATCACAAGTCAAACCTCAACACCAATGCACAATAAATTGGTGGTTGAGAGGAATGACACGCCTCTTACAAACACAACCCAAACCCACACCCCCTAAAATTAAACTTTAAAAGCCATATAACAAAAGTGTAATTAATGTCACTTTTGTCATATAGAACACATAATGGGGTCTACTTTTGACTCCCCATTCCATAGGTAAGGTTGGTATATGAAATTAAGAGGCATGGGACAAGCTTAGCTTGTCCCACAAGCCTCTAAAAAAGCCCTTAATCGTAAATCCGGAATTCCAAGGTAAGGTAGAGTCTACAACACTAAAATTTACTTACACTCAATCAAAAACACATAGTCCAAAAAAACCAACAACTCTAATAAATGACCCATTTGTCACATACCAATATAGCTTAAGGTCTGTCATGCCCTCACAAACCTATCTCCTTGAGCTAGCATTTTGCCCTTCCATAATTCCACATAAACAAGTGTCACATCGACATCATCAATATCTAATAGTACTACATCCTCCTCGGACATTTATTGATCATATATCATTTGTGGTATTTTTATCTCCATATCCCCATCAACTCTAATGTATAAGATAATATTACCTAAAAATATTGTAATGGGACAAACTATCGGTGCACTCACTCAAACATCACTACCTCAATCATCTCCATAGGTCACCAAACATTCACCTCTCCTTGTGTATCATACGTAGATCATATGTCTCTCCCAAACATGTAGGGAAGTGTACATATATCCTCCATATAATATCACCAACACCATACTATCAAGAAAACCTGCACAATAATTAAGACTTCGTGATACCACATATTAGATGAATTCACTCCACAATCTCATCAACCCAATGTAATAAGAATTTTCATAACCCCTAGCCCATGGAATAACTCATGGCCAAATAACTCTAATATGTTCATGGGCCATGAAATATAGCACAAATGTCACATCCGGTTTGAATATCTTCCTTTGAGGACTACTACCACAATATTTATTAAAATTTTCAATAGATATATAACCCAAGAAAAAATAGTCTAATGATCTACCATATTATCTACAACCACTTTCAACAACCATAGAAACCACCCCCTCCTAAATCTTGCAAGGTATAAAAACTAATCCCCAACATGAGAAAATAATTACGGTACTCCCAAGAACAATATCATCCCAAAGAGATTCGGACACAAAACCCCTCACAACATAATCCACATCTAAATATTTGTATCTATATATTATCCCCATATCTCCACCCCGTGTTACCTCATCAATACGAATAATGGTATTTACCTAAATAGGTAGTCGTAAGATCTCATAAATGTAATCTAGGGTAGTGGTAATCACCACTATAGGTAACTCAACAGTCACTATGCTAGGTAAGTGCACCAAGTTGGGGGACCAAAAGGGGCTCTTCGGTGGATGTATTTTTCGAAAAAAAAACTTCAACTTGTACAAGTTTTTTGAAATAGTTACACTCAAAATTGGAAGATGTTGTAGAAATATGAATCGTAGCATTTTGAGTCTAGTTTCTAAGCTACTATATTTTATTGGAAATAGATAAATTTAAGTGGGTGAAACAACTAAAATACCAAAAGATGGTCTTTTTGTTAAAAACATCATAGAGTGACTTTCGTGCCCCCACCATTTTTGAGCACCATTTATTAGTTTTGAAAACCCTTTGGTAGAAAGATAGCTAGCATCATCTAGTTTGGGCTATATTTTTTTAGATTCTTTTAGTGAATAATTTTTATTTATGATTTTTCTAGTATATGATTTTATGTTTGGAAAAATAACAGAGCTCCGACCATGCCTCCCCCTAACTACCTCAAAAATATCAAAAATTAGATATTTTTTTTTTTAATATGTATAGAATTATGCCTAGTTTGGTCTAGTATAAATTTTTTAAAAATTTCAATCACCCAAAAAATGATACACCATGAAGATAGACATATTTACACTTGAAAAATAGCTATAAAAAGGCATAGTTAGAAAAATAATAATATGGAAACCTTATATTAGTGAGAAAATTTGAAAACTTATATTTTTAGAAAGAAGAGACTCTACTCTACGTTGTGGTATAATTTTTAAAAATGGATCGATTGTTTTATTTTGATTTTTCATAGAGGAAGTGGCATTTTAAAATTATTTTAAAAACACGTTGTTTGTTATGTTTTTGTAGGTCCATGCCTCAGGCTTGGGGATCCAAACCGGATCCCAAGCCTTGAGGCATGGTTGGGAAAAGAGAAAACACAAAATGCGTACGTGTTATAACGCGTACATGTTATGTCTAGTATAAACATAATGCGTATGTGTTACTGTGTAGTATAAAAATTATGTATGCTTTTGACATGCTTCTATTCACATAAATAAATGTTTAATTTTTTTCATTTATTATTATTTATATTTTATTATTTCTTATTATTTAAATTTATTTATGTAAATACAAGAAATTAGGATCACTCTGCACCTTATGGAATTAGTCTCACAACTCCATGAGTCATGGTTTAGGAGATAGTTTTTAAAGTATAATCGCTTTCAAGATACATAGGTAATTTTTAGGATTTCAGCATTCAACCTAAATATTTTAGCATTTAAATTCTATAATTGAAACCCTAAACCATAGGCCATAAACCTAAACACTGAACTATAAACCTTGAGCCCTAAACCCTAAACCCTAAACCTTTAACCATGATCCCAAGACCCTAAAACCTAAACCATAAACCCTAAACCTTAAACATTTAGCCTTTACCCATGATCTCTAAACCCTGAGCCTTAAGTGTTAAACCCTAATCCATAAGCCCTAAACCATAAACCATGAACTATGAGCCCTAAATATTAAACCCTAAACCCTAAACCATAAAAACTAAATCCTAAACCCTAAACCCTAAACCTTAACAACTGAATCTTAAACCCTAAACATTAAGTGTTGAACTGTACACCCTTATCCCTGAGCCCTAAAATCTAAACCCTAAACTCTTGACCATATACCCTAAGCCCTAAGCCCTAAAACCTAAACCTTAATCCCTAAACATTAAATCCTAAACCCTAAACCCTGTACCCTGAACCATAAACCCTAAAACATGAACCATAAACCATAAACCCTTATCCCTAAACACTAAATCCTTAACCCGAAACCCTAAACCCTAAATCCTTAACCTCGATCCATAAACCCTAACCATAAACACTAAACCCTAAACCCTAAACCTAAAACCTAAATCCTAAACCATAACCCTAAACCTTGAACCTTGAACCCTAAACCCTAAACCTTAAACCATGAACCATGAGCCCTAAACCCTAAACCCTTAACCCCAAACCATATTTCATAAATATTTCCTAGTCTCGTGCCTAGAACCCTCATTTTGTCTGCTTATAGAACTACCTTGTTTATGAGAGTTGGGAAAAGTAACTAAATGGATATGACATCTACCTTGTGCCTTGTAATGCATATATTACACATCTCTTCCAAACTTGTTTCTCCCCACATATAGTTGTGCTCTTCAATGTAAATTTATTCACACTCGAAACCAATTTCACATTTCTCATATTTCCATGTATGGTATTATGTAAACCAAGATGACCCATTGGAAGCTAGAAAAATTAACCATCACAACAAAAAAATTAATCTTAAAGGAAACAAAAGAACATAGAGAATATATAAATGCGAGAGGTGTAGGATAGTAATTGAATTTCTTGTAGTATCCTCTCCTCCGAAGAAAGATAAAGTTCAAGTGTTCTACTAGAATGGATAGTAAATTTGACAAAACTTCCTTAAGTGTTCAAAATAAGCATAGAAATAGGGGAATGCCTAAGAACAGTAAGGTCTTATCCATCGCATAGTAAATATTTCTTGTTTAGTTCTAAATGGGAGTTACCTAGCCTATGACTCGGTGACCTTCTATTCATTGATAATTCCTTATATGATAAACCCATGGATCTTTTCAAAATACCCTGAACAAAAAGATAGGGGTAGTCATCAATCCTAGTGAAGGTGTGATGTGATTTCAAGAAACTTGAAATTCATATAGATTTATAGATCATAACATGAATTTTCAAATATCTCTATCATTATAAATGGAAGCCAAGTAACAATGTCTCCTGTACATCCAAGGATTGAGGACTACTAGGGTACTTAGAAGGATTGGACAATTAGGAATATGAAATTTTCCTCCTCCAAAATATCAACAGATGAAAATATCAAATTTTATGACTCTCTTTGAATGTTCTAATAAGAAATTTGATGAACCCTAAACTTTGTGACCTTTAACCCTCAACCATGAGACCTAAACCCTAAATCCTAATACCAAACTAATAAATCCTAAACCCTAAACACTAAATACTAAATCCTAAAACCTAAAACCTAAACCTATAACCCTAAACCCTTGACCCTAGACCCTAAACCCTGAGCCCTAAGCCCTAAGCCCTAAATACTAAATCCAAAGCCCCGAGCTCTAACCCCCAAACCTTAAACCAAGAACTATGTACCCGAACCTTAACCCATAAACCATGAACCCTAAACCTGAATCCCTAAACCATAAACCCTAAACCTTAAGACTTGAACCTTACACCCTAATCCTTGATCCCTAAAGCCTAAAGCTTTTCTTTGTTAGCCCTAAACCCTAAATCTAGAGCTCGGATCTCTAGCCTCTAAACATTAGACCCGTAACAAAGCCCTTGACCTTAAAACCATAACTTTTCACCCCACACCCTAATTCGTAGACCTTAAACCATGCAACATAACCCCTACACTCTAAACCTTCGAGCCTTGAGCCCTAAATTGTAAACCCTAAACCTTAAGGCCTAAATGTTAAATCCTAAAGGTCCCTAAACCCTAAGCCATAAACCCTAAAAACTAAATCATAAACCCTAAACCCTGACCCCTAAACCCTAAAATCTAAACCCTAAGCACTAAACCCTAAACCCTAAGCCCTAAACCCTAAACCCTAAACACTAAACCCTAAAATTTTCAACCTAAACCCTTAACCCTAAAACCTGAACCCTAAACCTTGAGCATTAAACTCTAAACCCCGAACCCTTAGGCCTAAACCCTAAACCACGACCTTTAAACCTTAAACCCTAACTCTTCAACCCTAAATCGTAACCCTAAATCTGTTGGCATATTTAATACATTGTTTATTGGTTAGTTTGGAGTACAAAGTGTTACACCTCCTAACCGTTTTCACTATGTATTTATTCACCCCCTCGTACATTCATAGATCATTCAAACATTATCTATGAATGTGCGAAGGACGTTAGACAAGGTGTAACCGCTTTATGCCCAAACTAACCAATAAACAATGTATTAAAGATGCCAACATTCCCCTTAATATATTGTTTTTGCAAATCTAGCCCAGATTCATCATCTTGTTACGTCGTGACGTAACAAGATGATGAATCTGGGTAGATTGTAAAAAACAATATATTAAGGGGGGGAATGTTGGCATATTTAATACATTGTTTATTGGTTAGTTTGGGTACAGGCGGTTACACCTCCTAACCGTTTTCACTATGTATTTATTCACCCCCTCGTACATTCAATAGATCATTCAAACATTATTTTACATTGCTCTTGTGCTAACAAAATCCTCATCCCTAAACCTTAAACCCAGAGCCCTAAACCCTAAACCCTATACCATAAACCCTAAGCCTTAAACCCTAAACTTTAATCCGTAAATCCTAAACCTTAACCCCTAAACCCTAAAACCTAAACCTTAACCCCTAAACCATAAACCTTGAGCCCTAGACCCTAAACCCTATGCCTTGAACCCTAGGCCATAAGCCATAATCCCTATGTAAAAACCCTAAACCTTGAACCCTTAAACTTAAACCCTCAACCCTAAACCCTAAAAAATAAACCCGAGCCCTAAACCATGAACCCTCAACGACTCAACCCTAAACCCTTAATTGTGATCCCTAAACCCTAAACCCTAAACCCTTTGCCCTAAACCTTGAACCACGACCTTGAAACCTTAAACCCTAACTCCTAAAACCCCGAATCGTAAACCCTAAATCTTAAACCCTAACTCCTAAACCGTAAACCCTAAATTCTCAACCCCGAACCTTAAACCCTAAACCCTAAACCCTAAACCATATACCATAAACCCTAAGCCCTAAACCCTAAAATCTAAGCCCTAAATCCTAAACCCTAAACCCTAAAGCCTAAACCTTGACCCTAAACCCTAAACCATGAGCCCTAAACCCTAAGCCCTGAACCCTAGGCCCTAAGCCATAATCCCTAAGACAAAACCCTAAACCTTGAACCCTCAAACATAAACCCTCAACCCTAAACCCTAAAAACTAAACCCTGAACCCTAAACCCTAAACCCTCAACTCTCAACCCTAAACCCTAAACCCTTAACCCTAATCCCTAAACCCTAAACCCTGAACCTTGAGCCATAAACCCTAAACCCTCAACCTTGACCCCTAAACCCTAAACCTTCAACCTTAACCCCTAAACCCTAAACCCTCAACCCTTAACCCTGAACCATAAACCATAAACTCAAAACCCTAAACCCTAAACCCTAAACCATGAACCCTAAGCCCAGATCCCTAAACCCTAAATCCTAAAATCCAAACTATGAGCCTTAAACACTAAACCTTAAACCCTAAACTATAAACCTTGAGTCCTAAACCCTTAGCCCTAAACCCTAAACCCTAAATCATAAACCCTCACCCAATGGAAAGTCCTAAAAATATCATTCATCGTGTTTCAAAGTGTGCAAGGAATAGTGTTTAAGGTGATCGATCAACTCATTTACTTTTTATGAGAGGCTACTTCCTTTCAAGGCCGAAGAAGGCATTTTTGGCCATTTTGTAGTTAATTTAACACCCTTCAAAACAAGCTAAGATGAGCTAGTCATGTCACTGAGTTATCAAGGACCATTATTTGTGAAGTATTAAGGCATCGTTTGTCTCCTTAAGAGACATATGAGGAAAATCATGTATGCAAATCATGAATTTGATTCCATGAAAGGATGATTTTAGAGCTAGGAAAGGTGAGGAGATGATCTTTATATGGAGCACCATGTTTCTAAGAATGAGAAATCATCTGAGTTCACTTGATGTAATTCACTTGGTACTATTCATAAAAACTCATTCAACACCTAGTAGTGTGATCACACCTTAAGGAGGAGGCACATTACAATCACCTCATTTTTTCCATAGGACATGAATCCCATTCAGGAGCAATCCTCTATCTACAAAGTGAGGATCTTTTTTTAGTAAAGAAGAAAAACATCATAGAGTTAATTAAAGGTCACTAAAGTGAATTATGGACCAAATTTAAAAATTCGTACCAATTCAAGCAATGGTATGGCCAAAATCCATTTTAGAAGGTCAAAAATCCTAAAAATGACTATATGCTTTCCCAAAACAAAGACCAACTACAATATCTATGCCCGAAAGTTTTAGGTCGTTTTGCGAAATCCTGAAAATGAGTACGTCTTGAAAAGATTAGATTTTAAAAACTATCTTCTAGATTATAATCATTGGAGCTACGAGACCACTTCTATAAGGTGTAGAGTGACCTAATTTCTTATATTTACTAAAATAAATTTAAAGTATAAGAAATGTCTTATACTTAAACATTTATTTTTGTAAGTATAAACCACCAAAACACATGCATGGTTATAGTGCGTACGATGCATACACATTATCACATGTACTCATTTCAAACAAGTCAAAACGTGTATGTGTTATAATGCATAGGCATTATGCTTCGGTGATTCTCGAGCCAAACAAATTAAAACTCGAGTGCGTTTTAGCAAAACACGTTCATGTTTTTATTTTTTCAGATTCTTTTCCACTTTTTGGCCCCCCAACTTAATGCACTTACCCCTGCTCTCAACCCACCGATGCAAAATTGCCACCATCATCTCTAAATCCGAATAGATATGACTATAATGAAGAATTCGATTAAAAACCAAGTGCCTCAAAATTGTCCCAATCTTCATCACTCATATTCTCACATAGAAAACCTAAAAATGGTGGCACATAATCCTTTAAAATAATCAAAAGGTGTCTTTTGTCTTTTGTCATAAAAAATTATAAAAATATCAAAAAACCAACAACAAAACATCTAATCAAGACTAATTAGTGTAATTGAATTTGATTACATGAATATATATCGATTAGAACAAAACAAACATTGATGATAGTAGTTATCATCGATCCTATATCCCAACATTGAAAAAACCCATAACCTAAAAATATAAAAAAATTACCTCTATCCGAGATGGTCGTTAGCTACTTTTTCCACTCTCACTAACCTCCATCTCTAAAACTATGAAACTATCTATTCTATATCAATAATAAGAAAGAGTGCAATGCATTTCCACAATTATACAACTTCTATATATAGGCATTCTACCGGAATCGATATCAAAACAAAAAATGTATTGATTCTTGTGGAAGCAATACCGATACAAGAAATTGGGTGTCAATCATAGTAATCAATATAGATAAACTATATATTTCACACTCTCTAAGTTTTTCCTTCTTTATGGTTCCAAGATGGTAAAAATGTAGTATTGTATCTTCTTCATGACGATTCCATATTTCCCAATCCACTGTGGAATCTTCATCTTATTAATAATATTTTCCCGTAGCTTCCAACAAGTCATATTCCTATAGGTCGAGAACTCATTACTTCACCTATCACTTGAATTCTCTCGATTACGCAATTCCCCCTTTTAGCAGTCCATTTCATGACCCGAGTCTTGGGGTAGGGTAAATCGATAATATTCAAATATAATTACAATTTTACACAATCATACATGATCTTGTGTTTATTTATCCATAATAATTTCAAACAAGTTACAATCACGGTGTCCCACGATGGACCCCCTTTTGAGGGGATCATCTATCGAACATAAATCTAATTATCTCAATCACTTTTTCTTGTAGATTTTTCATCACAAACCACTTGCTAAAAAGGAGAAAATGTAGACACTAGAGTTAGGTCACCCTAATTTTTACATGTATGTACATACCAAAAGACATTCTTTTATAAACCCAAGAGATATATTTACCCATATACCAACCTATATCAATTTTTTACCTTGTGTAATCATAAAATAAATAAAATTTAAACCATACAACCTCAACCCCTAATAAACATCCCGTAATATTAAATAAATAAAAACCACTATAACTCACATTAACCACAATAAAAATTGAGTTGGAACCATAGCCAACCTAAAATCCTTCAAAATGGAAGGAATCAATACATATTCCTTGTATCAAAATTGTTCATTAAAAAATGACATCGATTCTATTAAATTATTTTGATCCTATAAAAATTAGCGCATGACATTTCCCAAGGATACAAAAACATCGAAATGACAAGGTTGTTCGAGTGAACATCTAGAGAGTTGAGATGAGGTCCATTATTAATGCTAAGAAGAAAATCACCATGGTGTGCTAACCTCTTATATAGGAAGTGATCTTCAGCACTCGACCATCCGAGTCTCTTTTATCACAAAGAAATATCCTTCGTTTGAGTTTATAAGTCATTTTTCGAATATTTAATTCTAAAACTATTCACCTTATCTAAGTATCCAAGTCTTAAAATATCCAAGTAAATCTATCTAATAAGAAAGGTATTGTAAAAAGTATTTGATTTCAAAACACTCCTTCAACAATAATCAAAACCAATCATATGTATTAACACTTATTTTTGTCGATAGGCTTCTTAGAGACAACTTTCTTTGTAACTGAATTTTTTTTGTAGTCGTCCTTTATTTAAAATTATTTTTAAAAATTACATGTTTTGTGATGCATGGAAGAAGGAAATGGTTCTATTGGCATTTTTCATTGGTTATCAAGACTGTTCAACTTTCACCTCTTGTCTCTTCATCTTCTGTCCATTGGTGTCCTCCTAATTCCCATTGCCTCTCTAAATTGTTCACAATTACAATACTATCTGATTTCCACTTTGACAGTTTCAGAAATCATTGGTATTCAAATTTTCATGGCACTCCTCTTGTTATGCTTAGTCTTTACCCACCTTACAATTTTGCAGCATGTCTCAACTGGTTAATATTTATATAACAGCAAGAAGTATTTTGAGATTCTGTGGGCGAGGTTAAGGTGCATAGTAGAGCCAAGATTTGCTGAGAAAACGGTGTTTCTGTACAGTGAGTATTCGAAGAAGGAAAAGAATATAACATCTGCTATCAAAAATTCCACAGAGGATGCCGTGGTGACCTCATCGGGGGAACGCCATTTTGTATGCATAGGCAAGAAGCAAAATCCATTCAGCTAGACTTTATACCTAATTGAAGTGCCCCGTAACCTCGTTCCTCTTCTTCTCTTCTGAAAACAATAATAAAACAACGGTAGACAGCCAGCTCCTTTCCTCTCAGAGGAAACTCAACTAGATTCAGACACAATACATATCCAGATCAATCAATTCGTATAAAGAAAAAAGAGGAGAATATGGGTTACAAATTTAGCTTGTCTGCAGCGCTAATCTACCCACAACTGTACAGATTTTAGATCGCTATTAGCATATCTCCATTCATCACAGCCCCCCATAACATTCTGTTTATTTAATTTGAGTGTGTAGGTTTGCACTTGCTGCGACCATCCAATTACTGTTAAATTTACAAAGTTAACCAGGGGTCCAGTGGGCTTATTGCCTCAGATCCCAAATAAAGCACCTGAATTATTGAGTAATAAAAGAGACGGGTCTGAAAAAATATTTAGGATGTGTCACTCTCCACTATTGTCCTTCACCCAAGTCGCACTCCACATTAATTTATTTTTATTTCAATTTGTTCTATTATTATTATTTGTTGTTTTATATGGGGCAGTACACTTCCCTATTCCCCGTAGCTAAAGAGGAAAGGAAGTTGCATGGGGTCGGCTTGCCAGCTGGAATGAGGAAATGCAGCTTGCATTTCTTGGTAACGTACATGCATAACTGTCATCAAAACGAAGAGCACAGAGGAAGCGTCCATCTGGCTTCTTAGATTTCCCTTTCGTAGAAGCTCCAACAACGCAGGTATGGCAACTGATGCACCGATCACAGCCTTATTCTCCTCTATTGCAAATAGGATAAATGGAGCGGCTGTTGCATTCTCCCTAGCAGGCATGTTGCCATTTCTATGTACAAAGGTCCTGTATGCAATGTTTCCGTTAATCTTCTGTTTCCATTTGGTTTTGATTTTGATATTACCATGAATTTGATTTTCAGTGAGGAATAAAATTGATAAATCCATGCAGTTGTCCCCAAAATTAAAAGTGCTGCAAGATGTGGGAGTGTTTGATGGCCGAATTGAGTTACCTGAGATTCGATATGCTACCAGAGGGAATTCAGCATTTACTTTCATTGAAGACTTTGATATTGAATCTCTGGCATGAAATTGAGTACCTTCCCAAGTATGTCTATAGATTGCCTTCTTTGAGTAAACTGAGGATGTATTGGTGGAAGGCGCTGCTCAAAGATAGATTCTATGTTGTTTGCCCAAGGAATCTTGAGCTTAAGAAATACAAGAGCAACACATTTTGTGTCAATTGTAGTGAAAGTATCTCTACCCAACCATCAGTCACATCGTCTTCTACAGGTTTCACCTAAATCTTTGTAGGGGAGATAAATAAGTTGTGTAGCACTGGTCGATCCTAGATCCTCTAGCTCTATAACGGGCTCACAGCCTATGAACCGGTCTACAGGATCCTTCATTGGGAAACCAAGGATGCATGTCAATGTAGCCTCGGGGCTGTAAATGCATAGACCGTTTATTCCATAGAGATCATGAGCAGAGCATTCGGTGGGAAGCGCTATCTAAGATATATTCCAGATTACTCTATCTTCGTCCATGGTGTACAGTCTCAGATTTCCAGTGGGATCTAATGTCAATCTTCTCTGTAATCTATTTCCACGGCCATAATCTACTGCTGTAAAATTAAACTCATCTCTTGACTAGAATCTACCCAAATCATCAAAAACTGCATGACGGGTGATGTTGTATGGCTTTGTTCCATTTTGAAAAATAGGCTGATAAGGAGGCTGCATATGACATTTCATACCTAAGCCGAAGAATGTTGTCATAATCAAAATAAAGATGGTAATATACTGACGAAAACAAGTTTGCGCCCAATGTGGATACTAATAGATAATTCCCTGTGAGGATGTGAAAAGGAAGCAGAGTGTCTGTCAGAGACGCAAAACTTTCCCACACGCTCTGTCCTAAAGTATTACTCAAAACAAGGTTTCCAACTTCAGCAGAGCCTCTGTGCTGCTGTTTGTGTGGGTTTCCCATATGGTGCTTCCTTTGGCATCGAATGAAATGAACATCATTGTTTAATATTACAATCTTTACTCTCTCCTTCTATTGAATGTGGTACACAATGTGATTGATGACATTTTTATTCTCATTGTAGGAAAGAATAATAAATAAATAACAAGTACTATAACATAGCTTACACCCCCTCCTGAATGCTTCAAGATTGAATATTCTTCATTAATAGTTTACAAATCTCTAATTTTATGAAGGAAATTAAAGAAAATAATTGTTTACCAGATTCAAAATGTATTGTTGTGAGATTAGTTTATGTAATATATTTACATTTAAATCATTACATTACAATCCCATCGGCTTCCCAATTTCAATAAGTATTTATGATTATTCTCTATATTAGTTGTTTTTCCCCATTAATATGTGTCTATCAGCCTTCCACAATCACCTATGGATGATGTTGCTATTTTGTATTGACATCGAATGGCCCTATCGACGCCGATTCCTTCCCAAAATACAAAAAAATATTTTTAATATATTTTGATATAATTTTTTTATATTTTGACATCAAGACTAATGTTCTCGTAGTTGTAGGCATTGATCATTGTGACATGACTATTCTAGCAATAGTTTATGATTTCATGTGGGAAAAATATGATATCAATAATGAGTTGATCATATGCATAATTCTCATTATCCTGAATCCGGATGACATTCCCAAACAGTTGGACCATCTCCTTTAACACAATGATGAGGCCAATATTTTAAATCCACCCCATCTTGGCATTGAAAAAATAGATTGATTCTCACCTTTAAAACATTGCATATTTCAAATTTACCATCCATATTATACAATTATATTATTCCTTCCCAAACAATATATTGGAATAGGATGGATGCTAGCACAGGCTCTGCAATGGGCTAGGGGATGGGCGTGGTGACCTTGTTTTGGCTGCACATATATCCGGTAAATCATGGGCTCAACGTTTATTTACGGAAATCTTGTGTGTTCCCTCCAAAATATTTTCGTCTTGTAATGAGGATGCTCCCCACCTAAAGGTTCTGGACGACGTGCTCAATAGGGCTAGAAACAGATAAAAGTACACGGCTATGGGAAGATTTCCAGGTCTTCGTCCTAACATCACATTTGTACGTGAATGGTACAAAATAAAGTGGGACTGTAAGCTGGACGTGAGAGCGCTTGTGAAGGGAGAATTATTTTTTCTCTTCCAAGAATAATCATACATGAAAAGGGTGCTCTTGGGCTCGCCCTGGTTCTATAGGGGAGGCTGTTAGTTTCATGTGATGGTGACCGGGGTTGATAGCGGATTGCCCATTCTTTGCTCTCCTGGTTTGAATCAGAATCACATCCCTTCCTTAGGAGTTTTGGGAGCCAATGGTTTTTTTCGGGATAGCGAGAGCTATGGTCGTGCTCATTGTTGTGGATCTTACTACAAAGCTAGAACCAGATTAGTTTTCACAAGACTGTGCATCAATGCTTCGTTAGGGACGAAGGTACCCCCAAGTATCTTTCTCGAACCCTCCGAGGGAAAATTTGAACAACTTATTTAGTTTGAAGAATCGCGGGTGATGTGCAATAATTGTAGAGAGGTGGGTGAAGCCGCATCCTACTTTAGGAGTGAGAAGGCTACCCAAAAGGACAATGTATCCACGGACGAGCTATAGGCTCTTGTCGCTCAGATAGATGATGTTGAATCAACATTGAGGAAGAAGATGGCGAGGATGATGGAAAAACATCTGATTATGATGATGATAATGGAGAGAATTCATTGGTACTGAATGACCGGCTTTGTGACCACAGTGTTGACGACCCACATGGCGTGGTGGCGTTGCGTGGCTATGGGGCTGAAGTTCAGAAGGTAGTTGGGAGCTGGGGGATGGGAGTACAGGTGGTCTTCTCTCCTATGGTGATATCCTATCGATGTTTAATGAGTTGGATGTTGGACTAACGGTTGACCTAGAGGCGTGCCCACTTGCCTCGTTAGGGGTTGTTCGATTTTGTATGACGAGGATGGGTAAACTAAGGTCTTACCTAGGAAATCTAAGGTTGTACATTTGGAATGGTTGCTTCGGAATCACCACTCGTGGTGGGTCTTGAAGCACTCCCTCTTCTGTTTATTGGGCCATGACATCACTTGGCGTATCTTCGGGTGGCTTATTTCTCTTTTGGTCTTCGGTGACCTTGCTTGTTTATCTATGTGTTTGGCCTTTAGTAGAGGCCTCTCCTTATCATATCAAATGTTTTATCTTTCGCTCTCTATGTAATGGTGGGTTTTGGATCCCCTCGAAACAAAAGCTTTACCCAATCTAAAAAAAATACTACATTTTCTGTTGTTATTACATTATTGGTTATTCCTATCTTGGTTTCCTAAAAGCAAGTCCATCAATTTAATACAAATATTTAGTTCATAGAATTGGTCATTGCTTTAAAAATAACCTCATAATTATGTTATATATCTTTTCTTAAGTCATCTACATTTGTAAAATTTGACATTTCATTGAAAGAGGAGTTATGTGCTCACATTTGGATCTCTTATCCAACATTATCATCATCGACACAGTTTTGTTGAACCTTACTATTTTTGAGTTGTATTGATTTATTTCATGAGTTAAAATCAAATACTAACATCTATTAAAAGGGGGAATCATCCTTCTTCTCCATTACATTACTCAAATTTGCATACTAATAGTCATTTATACAACACAAGGTCGTGGAATGTGTCCTTCATTCGTATTTGAACATCTTCTACATTGATTATTTATTTATCCTGTATGCATTTATAGTGGTGTGTTCCATGGGGTTGCAAGGTATCCATGTGGCTAAGTGACTGATAGGTTTTCCTTTCTTTTCCCATTCTATTTTTTTATAGGACATTAGAGTTTCTAAATATTTTTTTCATTCCTCTTTCCTCTCAATGAGGTGGTTCGGTTCCTCTCATCTTCTATATTAGGTCATGTGTAATCAAATTCATCTCCTATTGTGGCGCCTCATTTAACACAGAATTGCGGAATAATCAACCCCAATACTTGACCATCTCAATAAGTCAAAATATCCAAAGTGCAATGTGAGTAACAGTTCTATCCTATGTAAAATGAGAATCTCTATTTCTTCAATGTTTTTTTATCTATTTAATTTACTTTTTCAAAGTTACATACAATTTTTACATATGACTTAGAATTATATTTATTCTTTGGAGATTACATACACTCTATGTTAAATGTTTAATCTTGGAATATGCAAATATTGTGACCACTAATGAATTTTTTTTTGAGAAACGGAAAAATGTGTCTCTACATGTAGTTATGTTTTTAATCTAATGATGTAATTTTCAATTCAATACTCAAAGGGTGGTCAAGTGTAGAAATTCAAATTTAGTAACTTATCCTTAAAAACTGGAAAGTGTAGATATTTTACAATTCTAAGAAAAACTCTTAGATTTTAATTAAATAATATATCTCATTTTATTTATATGTAGTTTATTGTATTTGAACACTATTCTATCATTTCTCAAATAAATATTTGTTATCTTAAAAGTTAGTAATCACAACACATATTATCCCCAAACTCTATATTTTTCAACATTAGTTACTTGTCCAAGACTATACTTCTCAGATCTAGATTAGAGTATGTCCTTAGCCTACTAGTATAATCTCATATCCTCCCATATACCAATTTATTTCCAATTTCAAAGCATTATGTGAGTCAAATCAGCTTCCCTAAGTTGTCTATAATGTGAATTTTTAACCAATGGAAGCTTAAAAATGTAAGTCTATTACACTTTATACAACACTTGAAATTCAAATAAGATCCTATTGAATGTATTAACACTAAATCACTCAACACTTTCCTAAATATTCTTAAATAATATGCACTTAATTTATAGCACCCTCACCTAGGTTTGAATCACTCGGAAATATAGCTTCCTATATTTCCAAGAATTCAATGGTGCTTAGAGGAGGATGTTATCACAAGAAAATCACTTAAACTATTGTAAAATTTATTGAATGGATAAAATGGATAATTTAATCATGTAAAGAATATTATAGTTTGTGGATATATGGTGGAAAATGAATGCATGAGTAATTGCAAAAATTTAAATAACTAACAATAAGATGCAATATGATCTCGAACTCGTAAGGAAAGAATGGCTACAAATCAAAATATTTCTCCATATGCTCCATGATATAGAATGATGAAATTTCTATATATATAGGAGGTGAATGTACAACCCCCTCCTAGATCAGTGAGTATAACTCCAACTAATTGATACGAGAAGTAGAGTTGACTCGACACAACCAATAAGCTAACCTAACACCACCAATAAGTGAAATGACACAAATAAGAAAACATATCACAAGAGTGAAGGGAATATCCAAGTAAATAAACAAATTTAAGGAAAATAAATATCCTACATTAATGAGTTTCGAATCTCTCATGAAAATGAATGCATGAGTAAATGCGGGAATTGAAATAAATAACAATAAGAAGTAATATGATCAAAACTCACTAGGCAAGAATGGCTCCAAATCAACTCAATGCTTCATATTCTCCATGAGATAAAATCATGCAAGTGATGTAAATATAGGAGGTTACTATGTAACATCCTCCTAGATTATTGGGAAATTACTCTCATTAATTAATACTAGAAGTAGAGTTGACTCACACAACTAGTAAGATAACTTAAAAAACCTGAAAAGCTAACTGAAAAAACTAATAAATCATATCCAATGAGTGTAGGAAATATCCAAGTAAATAAAGAAATACAAGGAAAGTAATATCCTACTCTAATATCCACCATAAGCACAAATTAGGTGGGAAATGAAAAGGAAAGTGGGTCCCAACAACAAGGCCCTATGAGGTACCTAAGTATAATGTAAATCTATCATTAAGTGGAGAAGAAGAGAAAAACAAGTGGGAAAAAACACCCTCCCAAAAGATAGAAACCAAAATCACTCAAGAAAACTAGAGAAGATGAAGAAGTAGTGGGTCTCTGTAACTCGACCCGATAAGGTACCCACATATGATGATCATCCTCCAAAGTATATAGAGAGAAAGAAGTGAGGACAATAAGGTCCCCTAAAAAGAGTGTCAAAGGTGTGGTCCTTTGCATAAATACTGGAGAGAATCCCCATACACCGAATTTTTTTCTTTCCCTTGAGAATGACAAAAAGGAGCACTATCACTCCATAAAGGAAGAAGAAGTTTGTAGTACTATGATCTCTGCATCTAGTATACAACTAGAAGTTGGCGTATTTCTACAAAATGTGTTCAAAAATTGTAATTGTAATGCCACCGCAATATACGTTTCCTAGAGAGAAGATTGTGGGAGCCAAATAACCATAAAAAGGATCCATAAGAAGAGGTGGAGCATAAAAGATCTCTGAAATAATGGAAGTGATAAATGTTTGAAGGTGGGAACTATCAATAAGAGAGATGAATGAGTCCTCTAGAATATGTGATGGTTTAATTAGAGCATATTCTTGTAAGGAAACACAAGTAAAATCTACAAATAGAAAAATTAGGTGGGGAAGATACTCGTCCCAAAGGGGCTAATCAATGAGGCCGATGTCTAACAAGAATGTATTGGCATCACAACATGAAGTAGGAGGAAAATATTTCTACAAAGAGTTATTGGAATTCTAAGTTTAAGTAACACTACACTCAAAGGTATCAAATTTTCTAACTAGGGTGTTGTTGACTAAGAAATCAAGATGTAATGGAGCACGAGACATAATCGTAATATTTTCCTCGAGGAATGTTCTCCAATAGAAAATTGTTGCAAAGAGTGAATGGAAATATGAACATGGATGACGATGAGATTTGTGGAGGAAATAATATGTAGAGTGTTCTCAATGGAAAGACCCTATTGTGAATGGTCAACACAAGACTCATGAGTAACAACAGTGTATAAGAACACTCAATAATGAAAGCTATGTGAGAAGAGGGAGGATATATGGTGGCACAAGAGTGGGCTAGCGAAGCATTTCTCTCACCCGGTGAAAGAAGGTGTCAATACAATTTTTGTATAATGGTCAAGGAAGTTAAAGGTCCCTCAATGTGTTGAATAAACATAATATATCCCTCAAACAGAAAGATAGAGAATTTTTGAAAGAAGATAGATATTAGAGAAAACATATTTCAGTGATTCAATTGCGTCGAAAAAATAAGATATTTATACAAGAAGGAGACAATTTTAGAATGGTGTTGAAACAAGAAATCACAACCACTGGAAGAATAGAATGCCACACAAGCATAACTATTTTATATTTTATTAGAGCAATGTAGTAGATTATATTTTATTCGATATTCCCCCTTAATACATTTTTTTACAAATATACCCTCAAAAAAATTCAAACTTCACCTTTCCAAGAGACTTAGTGAGTATATTTACAATCTCGAGCATCTATCGGTAGTCTTGGATCTAAAAGTGGTGGTTGAAGACTTATTCTTGCATGTAGTGACCTTCGACCTTGATGTTGTTTGCTCTCTCATGGAAAAATGGATTCTTCAAAAGCTTGAACATGCCTTGCTTCATCACAACGGTGAAAGATGGGAGGCTTTTATTTAGGAATTACGATATCTACCAAAATGTGATGTAACCAAATCCCTTCCCACACAGCTCCTCATGTGACACGATACGCTTTCTTAATGAATGAGAGAGAAATAAAAATTTACTTCTTACTTATCCACAATATAGGTCAAGACAAGAGATGAAAAATATATCCTAAAGTTGAATTTATGTCATCAATATATCCAACATAGTCTGAGTCTATATATCTTTGCAAAAATAATTGAGAGTTCTTTGGATACTCTAGACCATAATCAAATGTTCCTCGGACATATCTCAATGCATGATTCAATGCTACTCAATGAAATTTATTTGGCTCCTACATGAATTTGGAGAGATAGCTCACAAAAAGATAAGGTCTTTTTTGGTATACATCAAGTAAATGAGAATCCCAAAGAGTTGTCAGTAAAGAGTACCATCTACTTGAGGTGAATCCTATAATCTTGAAAGTTTTAAACCTTTCTCCATATGAGTGGAAATAGGCTTACAATTGGACATGCCATACATTTCTAGGAGTGTCTTGGTGTATTTCATCTGGGAGATAAAAATATGATTCTTCTTCTGTCATATCTCCAAGGAAAGACAAGGTGAAGTAGCCCTAAATCTGTCATGTCGATGAATTTCTTCAAATCATTCTTCTCATCTTTGATGAGATTGTCAGAACTCCCTATGATCATAAGATCATCTACATACAAAACTAAAATTATAATTTCTCTTTCGATATTTTTGATATACAGATTTGAATCAGAGGGGATATAATTGAATCCATACTACAATAGATGATCGTATATTTTTATGTACCACACCCTAGTTTCCTATTTAATTTAATAAAGAGGATTAATTAGACGACATACCTTTTAAGGATGTTTCTCATCAATAATCCTTTTGGTTGGGTCATGTATACATATTCTTTGATACCACCATTGAAGAAAGCACTTTTCATGTCCATATGTTGAATTTTTATTCTATTTTGTGCTACAAGTTAGGTATGAGCACAACTCGATGGTTTTGATTTTTGTAGTGGGCGCAAAGGTCTCATCATAGTCAATTCCTTCTTACTGAGCATAACCCTTTCCAACTATTAATTCTTTATACTTGTTGATAGATCTATCTCGTAGTTTATTTTATTATGAAATCACACTTGTAGCCAATGGACTTCTTACTGTAGGCATATCGAGAAGTTTCCATGTTTGATTCTATATCAAGGATTCATATTTTGCATCCATGGCCTTTTTTCACATTGGATGAGAAAGTGCCTCACTAACCGAATCACATTTTGTGCTATCAATTATTAAACTCATGAGTGTGAGAATTACTTCATTTCTCTCCTATCTTCTCGAATCAACTCTTGATGAAGTTTTCGGAGGAGATTTCATGTGGGATTCTCTCATGGTTCTTTAGACCCACTTCGTGACGTTGATGTTGTAGAGGATGTGAAGAACTATTTTTAAAATTCCCAAGATCAACGAACAATTCTCGTTGCATCTCATATTTCTTCTCTGAAGAATCATCATGCTCATCATCTAGATGTGTGAGAAATCTATGGGAGGAGGTTAGTGCTTAATATTCCTTCTATAGAAATGACAAATGATGAGTCATTGAAAACAACATATATTCTCTCATTTATCTTTTTGTCTCAATATCCATGAGATGGTATGATTTTGAGGTATAACTATACCCAAAAAGTAAGCACTCGGCATGTTTTTTCAACAAGCTTCTTCCACTTCTTATCTAAAACATGCATATATGCAGTACAACCAAATACTCTCAAATGAGAAATATAAGTTTTGATTACTCCATACCTCTTATGGTGTCATCTCCTTCAAGATTTTTATAGGTGATTGGTTAAGAAGAAATACAACAATCTAGAGTACTTCCGTAAAAAATATGCTCTCCAATTTTGTACTTGGAAAGCATGCAATGGGCCATATCCATGATAGTCTACTTATGGCATTCTATAATTCCATTCTACTGGGAGTATACGGGGTAATCAAGTGTTGTGTGATGTTGTGCTACTTCAAGAATCCTAATAATTTCTTCAATGTGAATTTACCACCTAAATCTGAGTGGAGGGAAAGAAGGGTGTGCCCGGTCTATCAAGAACTCTCCTATAGAAGGTATGTAAATGTACAAAAGCTTCACTCTTATTTCGAGAAAAAACACCCTAGTCTTATAGGAATTATCATAAGTGAACAACTATAAGTACTAAAACCCCTAAAATGGCATAGTAAAGGGTCCACAAAGATCAGTATGCATGACCTCGAGATGATTTTTGGCATGGTATGTACTCGATTCGAACAGATCTCGATGTTTTTTTCCTACCAAACATCTAGGATAAAGAGGTAATAAATGTATGAAACTAGGTCGAAGAGCTCGTAATGTGAGTGTAACATGTAGCTTATCTTTGACCTCTTCTCCAAGTACAACAAGCTCTACTCGTAGATCCTCCACTCGACGTAAGTCTTCTTCCACCTTCTCTCCTTCATTCATACTTATGGTATTAAGCTTTGACTGGAGATGCAGAATTTTTGTCAAATTATTTGCTTCATAGATTGTGCACAAACTATCCTAGGCTACCTTTGATATTACCGCATTCTATATGTGTGGTTGCACCTCATCAGATGTGCTTCGAGTGATCAACATGAAGGATTTTGCATCAGCCTTGTCGTACTTCCTTTTCTCATCTTTTTTGATGGGATGAGCGAGTGCACCCATTATGATCTCCCATAGATCTTCAAAGAAGAGAAAGGTTCTCATATTTGTTTTCCATGCAGAAAAAATTGGCCCTTTCAAGAGCTAGGCATTCGATAGAAATATTTTTGGAGCTGACATGATGTCAAAAATAAAATTTTATTATTATTATTTGGTCAAAAAGTAAAATTTCTTACATGATGAACAATAAACTAAAATTGGGCTCGATACACTCTTACAAAAAGAGACGCATACGCTTGTGTGGGCATTTTATCTCGCGTTCATCATCTACTTTGTATTTTTTTCAAGCTCCACATGAACCTTCTTGACTTGACACCATACGTCAAACCATAACAACTCCAATAGTCCATGATGCAAAATCTCCGTCAAATTGTAAGTTTTCACTGTTATGAAGGTCTTCAAGCAAGGAAAAGTAAAGTTTGGTGCTTTCTTCTTGCCTTGTTAATGTTGAGTCATTTTGTGGATTACTTGCAACTCTACTCTCAAGTTTGTGGAATGATTGACATGGGAATTGAATGTTGTTATGGGTAGTGTTGGTGCTCAATTTGGTCTTGCCCCATTTTCCCTTAAAGTTCTCCGTTTTCTGGGTCTTTCTTCTTCTTTACCTCCCCATATTGATGCATAAAACTCTATCCTCCACTTAGTAGCTATGATCAATCCCTTACTTGGTCGAGGATCACTTAAAAGTCCAAAATTTTTTTCGTTCCTCCGTCCATGTGAAAGAGTCTCAGTAACTTGGGTGTAAACTCATGTTTTTTCCCTTCCTTCTATTTTCCACAGTTTTGTTGTTCTTATCTTTTTGTCCCAAGTATCTGTGAAAAAGTGATTGGATGCGGCTCAGAGGATCATATTTGGGCCTTATATCATTTTAAAATTCTCTGGTCTTGAAAGAAAGATTCATTTCCCGTCTCAAATGGTGATTTTCCTGCATTTTATAGTTTAACGGGAGTGTTTTTCCCCGTCAAAATTTACATCTCAGCATCTATGGAAACTTGACCTTTTCTGGTTGGATGCTCCTCGACGGGGAACTTTGAAAACTCTAAGGCCTGATTCAACTAAAAACTTGTCCACGTGAAGGACCGAAGCTCATTTGAAAATTTGCCTTTTGGTTTGGCCTTGACGTTGCACCTAGGAGGCACTTGGAGATTTCCGCCTTTCCCATACTTAGACAATTTTTTTATGTGGTCGGTATAGTTTTGGTGGACCATGGACGTGTGGAGGGTAGGTGCTCATTTGAGGATCTTAATAGACACGAGATCAAATTTACACAATAATAATTCTCGATTTCTTCTTGATATTCCGTATTACTTTCATATTACACACAACCATTTATATAGGAAATAGCTTTCCTAAAAGATAGGAGGTAGCTATAACTTCTCCTTAAATCTCTCACCAAACTCCTATTCACGTGAGTTGTTTATTAACAACTTCACGTATTACAAATATTAGTTATAACAAAACATATAATAAATAATATGAGTTGTTAACCAACTCATATTATATTACAATTAATAATCATGATTAATAATGTAAACAATATTAATCCTAACATTCACCCCCTTAGTGTGAACATTATTAATCACTAATCTTCACCCCCTTAATGTGAACACGGTGAAGAACCATATTCGAAGAAATTGAACCACCTCCTGAAAGCACTTCTTAGACTAGGTACAGACTCCATAGATTATCTCTTTACCCTCGTAAAGGTGTAGTGTCAAGCTGAATTATGCAGGAATGCTCCCTTCCTCTTTGGGTTCCTGTGGGACTTTCCCTTCCTCCCTGGGTGCCCGATTCGAATCTCCAAGATCCACAAGCTTCACACTAGCTGGATAACCATCCCTTGAATCTACCTCGAAATCTTCTCCTGCTCCCAAAAGTGAGTATTCTGAAAACATGACTCTGCCAAAAATTCTGAAAAGGGTTTATTCAACAAACCATCACACTGCAAACAAGAACACTGAAACTGAACTGAAAATAGAAACCACACTGCACACATGTCACCAAACCATCTATGCGGCCCCATCGTTGGCAACTGACGAGAGGTCGCTGAATGACCTCCAACCTCCATTTTCCTCCATCCTCCGATTATCTAAACTCAAAACAAGTAGTCTTCAGAATTATAATCAGGTTCATCAGTCACTCATTCATCTTCTGATTTAGAAGATTCTTCTACAACTATATTTGCTTCATGTGGCTTCAATTTTCCACTGAGAAGATCTTTGGCTTGAGTCGTGCAAAATTTAGACATATGTCCTTTTTTCTTGCAATAAAAGCATTCTAAGTCCTCTTTTTTAAAGAACTTTTTGTATTTATTTTTCACATACATTGCCGTTTCTTCTTCTATATCTTCTTTAGTCCTTTTTTCTTCAGATAGAAGAGCTGATATCATATCTTCCAATGAGTTGGAAGGCATCTGACCAAGAGTGAAAACAACATTACTGTATTTCGGTGGTAAACTATTCAGCAGAATAGCTTTTGCATCCTCGTCGTCCACTGGAGCTTTTACTTCTGCAAGTTGTCTCAAAAGAGATCGTAAATTGTTGATGTGACTAGACATTGTATCTCCATCACTCATTTTGAGCTTGAACAGCTGAAGTTTCAGGGAAAAATTTGCATTGACTACTTTTGAACCAAATAATTTGCTCAGATTATCCCAGATGTCCTTCGAGTTTTTATCTAGATCAACATAATGTAATTCAGAATCTGAGAGGGCAAGGCCAATAATGGCTTTGGCTTTATCATCCCGTATTTCCCATTCTGCCAATCTGGTCAGATCTGAAGGTGCTGGTTCTTTTCCATCCACTATCCTCCAAAGATTTTTGTTCATCAACTGCATCTGGATCTTGACTTTCCATGTGTGAAAATTGAGACCATTGAATTTTTCCAATGGCATTTCCATTGTAAAAAAGATACAACCTATTATTCACCTAGACACAAAATGACAATGACAATTTTTCCAAACTTTTTGACTTGACCACAATTACTTTTTATTTTGATGAACATATAAAATGACTCTAAAAAACAATATGTAGACCTACAATGACATTATTGACTTATTTAACAATTAAACAAACTTGATGGACAAACCACTCACAAATTGAATTTGGCAAAAATTTGACGACCAAGTAGTGACAATATAACGACTTGAAACATAATCAACATTTTGACATTATTGATGACACAGTTTTTTTTGTTTTTAAAACATAACTCTAGAACTATAGAACATAAAAATTTACTTGACTGAGTAGACACTCATAGACTCGACTCGAAACAAACATTGAGTGACACACAAAAAATAATATTATAACTATGGTGAACAGATCCTAATATCACCAATATTTATGAAAGTTTGAAATCAAACTCAAACCTTTGCATCTAAAACTGCGGGCAATTGGATGGCAAGGAGTAATAAATGGATATTTTCACCACACAGTGAATCCAGGTATGGAGAAAAACAAATATTTTACAAGAACATCATAGGAGATCACGTTGAACAGCTGGGCATGTACCTCTTGGTTGTAGGGACGACACACACGTCTCTTCATCTCGACGAGCCACAAAGCAGCGCAGTCATATATGCGATTAGTTGAATATGTGAATGAATGGTGTCTGAGATCTATGAAACTGATTTCTCAGAAAATGATCCAAGAAGATAGGCTTATCAGATATTATACACGCACAAAGATCTTTTTTTTATTGACATAAAGTGGTTGATGCCAGGTCGTTCACCACATGCTTCAGATGTAGATCGAACCAGCTCCAGCAATGCACTTCATTCTCTAATTACGGCTTGCACTGTGACTGTGGACAGCCTGCGTTTTCTTTCAAACATTCACTGCTGAGAAAAAATGGGATTGCTCAGATAAAAAATGTGGCACTCATGTGTTTGATCATCTAAATTTGGTCTCAAAGTGATGTTGCACATGCAAAAAAAAACGTGGATGCTAAACATTCCAAATTGCAACTTTGATTACTACGCAAATTATTTTACATTCTCGTCCCTCTCATCTCGGTTTTTGCTCTGATACCAAATAATAGCACAGTATCAGATTTACACAATAATAATTCTCAGATTTCTTCTTGATATTCCGTACTACTTTCATATTACACAACCATTTATAAGAAATAGCTTTCCTAAAGGATAGGAGGTAGCTATAACCTCTCCTTAAATCTCTCACCAAACTCCTATTCACGTGAGTTGTTTATTAACAACTTCACATATTACAAATATTAGTTATAACAAAGCATATAATAAATAATATGAGTTATTAACCAACTCATATTATATTACAATTAATAATCATGATTAATAATGTAAACAATATTAATCCTAACAGATCCGCCTCGTGGTCCCACCTTAACAATGGCGATGGGGAGACATATGGAGGCTTCCGCGGCTCGCTCTATACTTAAACTTTTCAAACCAATTTTGAAACGCTTGGGACACATTAAGGGACACTCATGTTTGGGGACTAGCTCCTTAGTTTTATTTTGAGGAAGTGCTAGGAGGAAACTTGGAGTCTTCCGCTCACTTTTCCCTTGCTTGCATTTTTCAACGGCCAAGGAAAACTGTCACGGACCCTAGACACATGGCGCCTTCCGCTGATCCTTCAAATTTTTTAACAACTCTGCTAGACTGAGACACGTGGTGAGCCCACACTTGTTTAGGGTCTCTACTTTTGAGGACCATACCAAAGGTGTGCCAAGGAAACATGTGGAGGATTCCGTTGGCTCCTTTTTGTTGAGACTTTTTCAAAGGCCAAAAGGCATTTTTCTTGGGCCTAGGGCACGTGGAAGGCTCGTGCTTGTTTGGAAACTTGCCCTTGTACTTCTCCTTTGTGGTTGTGCTAAGGAAACATGTGGACGGCTATAATATAAAGTAGAGAAGGGGCGAGAATAAATGGTTTCTCTCGCATTTAACCTATTTTTCTCGCAATTTTTCTCCAAGACTCTTGGAGATGCGAATACGCACTATTTTTCATCATTTTTTGATGAAATTCCTTGTCATCTCTATTTGTAAAGTGCCATTTAATGGATTTGGAACTTAATTTGTGAGTCCAAGGATTGTTAAGGTTGATATTTTAAAATTGGAATTGCTCAGGCACTTGCAAAAATGGAAATTACTAGAGAAGATGGATGCGGGATAGAGTTGTAGAGGAAAGAAAGGGAAAAGGATGAAATGATGAAATTTGTAGGTGCAAAAGATGAAAAAGGTGTTGCCTCGAGAGCAAAAAGGATTACCTGTCATATCCAGTTGTGCAGAGCCTCCAAAAATGATTAAAAAGGGGATTTATTGCATGACAGAATCAGAATGATTAGAAGGATTGAAAAAAATTGTGGCATGGCATCCTAGTCATTAGTCAAGGGCCCAAGAAACATGATCAGTTCACAATTGGTCCACCTAGTAGCTTTCGGATGTGAATTTGTTAAATGTCACTTTTTGAGATAAATTGGTAACAAGCAAAGGTCCCTTGAATATTCTTCTCTTTTGGGGGAAATTGAGTGATTAAAATGTATAAATGCAATGAGAATACTCTTACAAAGGGTCGGAGGGTTGAATCCTTAAGAAATTTTTTGAGAAAAGTCCTCTTCCTGAGAGACCAATCTAAGATAACCTGTTAATTTCTTCTATGTTAGATTTTCTATCATTAGAAGTTGGTTATAGATGTATAGCCATTGACGAGCACTAAGATTTCTCTGGAAGCTTTCCCTTGCTGATGAATTTAAGCAATTTTGAAATTAATTTGTGTCAATATTGGAGCAATTAGTGTTTTCTTTGTTTTAGAATGTCTGCAAGTAGTTTTTCTTATTCCTATTGCAATCTTACATTGAAATATTTGTGAAATCACATAGGATCTTGTCCCTGTGACATTTTAGTGGCATTTGCAATTTCATTTCAAGAAGAGCCTTCATCCTATGATGAGATAAATGATTTAAAATCACTCCACTATCATTTGTTGATAAAGATTGTTTGTAAGTCTTTAGGTGTACCTTAGGCATGATTCATCAGATATTTTGGTGTTTAATTGAGTCTTTTAACTCAAGCCTTCATGTTATATTCTTAAATATTGTTTGAAAATGTGCTAATCTAGGCCTCCATTGAAGCACACCTTTTGGTTGAAGGAATTTCTTAACTATTATGTAGATTTATGTTGTTGAGTTGTCCATTGTTGTGAATTTTCTCAAAGATATGGTATAATCAACTTTATCCTACTCAATCTCCCACAATAATTATTCAAAAACCATGAATCCATCTTGAACTATCCCTGTTTCCCCTCTATATCAACAAAGGAACAAAATCTATTTACTAAAATATGCGAAACAATCTAGATCTCATAATGTCTTGAGAACCTTAGAGTTGTTTTGAAAATATCTCCATCTTTTAGAAGTGACAACTCTTAAGAGTTAAATTATGGAGTATTGACTATATTTTTCCAAGGTTTTCTTCATAAAATTTGTGCATAAGAAGCACATCTCCATCTCCTTGATGAAAGTGAGGTTACACTACAGGTCCTGTCACCCTGCTTGAAAGGCATGACCTAAAGTAGTGAGGATAGGTCAAATCCTCTTGAAGGTGCTATCCATCTTTCCACAAATCTAAGTGAAAAAGGGCCAATTAGATCTCATCCCTAGCTACAAAACAACATACATCATGATCTATCTGTCTCCAAGCTCCGTACTAAATTTGTGATGCTTCTCATCTTGAAAGGTAGAACAAATTTGGATACCAACACTCGTTGTGCCATTTCCGGTGATAATTTGTTTATTTGTTACCAGTTCATATCCATTTGGCCCATCAACAACACTTGTTAGGCTATTGCTAGGGACTCTTTGAAGTATTTGAACAAATACAATACATACAGACCTTGGAAATGTTTCTTACATGATCTAAGTGCAAATAGATTGCTGAAACATTATTATCTATTAAGATCTGTAAGAATTGTTCAAAGTTGTAAGTTCTAAGTGCAATATTTCCAGCTTATACAGTTATTGCACTAAAGTTTGTATCATCATTGACAAATTTGGGTAGAAGAAGAGTAGATCTTGTAAGCTTTGCATGAATCTGGTATTGACAAAAATTTGATAGGTCTTTCATAGTGCATTTACACAAAATAAGGTGAAAATCCTTAGTGGCGACTCCATGTTATTTAAATTCTTAATAAATACCAGTGTCTTAACATATATCAAGTAAGATTTGTCATTAATCTTTGCAAACCTATAAGTCGAAGATTTTTCTTCACGGGGACCCTAGTAGAAGTTTGTTTCAAGAGTTGGGAAAGTCTAATCCAGAAGGAAGAATAATTTGGAAGGTTGTTGGAGATCAAGCATCAAGAAAAGATATCTCCATTGGTGAAACTGATCAACCTGTGATTGAAGAATACAATACTTCCTCAAGTTCTTCGAATCGGGTAGTCTCTTTGTTGAATTGAATTCTCCATCTCGAAGAGGGTCCATCTTTTTATTTGAAACATTTGCTTCTCAATCTACCATGATATTTTCCAAATCTAATAGATTTTGCCAAGAAACAAAGGTTTTAGAGGCACTCATTCTAAAAATTGCATCCATGTACCACACACACTCCTCACTCCTCATCATTTTATTTCTCCTTCAAGATCACCTCCTCAAAATTATATGGCTTAGCCTCCACCCAAACCTCCATTTTCTTTTAATACTTTTGGTCCCATCAATTTTAGAGGTATGGTGACTATCCAAATCTTGTGCCACAAGATGTAATAAATAGATTTCCTAAGTTTCAAGGAAATAATGCAATCACTGGTGATCAACACTTGAATCTCTTTGTTAATATGACAGAGGAATTTGAAATATAATTTGAGGATGTATACATTAAAGTTTTTATCCATACTCTAGAAGAAAATGCAAGGGATTGGTATAAATCTTTGCAGATAATTCCATTGAGTCTTGGACTGAGATGAAGAATGCTTTTAGATTGCAATATGGAGATAAAGAATTCCCTAGGTTTCTTTTATCAAAATTTGAAAATATAAAAATGAATCCTAATGAATTAGTGCATGATTTCAATACAAGATTTAAAAAAACATTGAGAATACTTCCTATTAATTTGAGGCCATGTGATGAATCATGTTTGATAAAGTATTTAGATGCATTTGATAAGAAAGATGCTTACTATTTGAGGGATAAGAACCCTAGAACTTTGAGGCAGGCCTTTACCATGGCTCTGCAAATTGAGAAAAACATTAAAGTAGTTGGAAAACCTCCTAAGAGGGAGGGTGTTAAACTAATTAACCTAGAGAAGCCTCAATCAAGTAAGGTTATGGATCTTGAGGAAGTTGTAAAGACTTTGGTTGGAGCTATCAAAGAAATATATTACAAGCTAGCTAGGGAAGAGAAAGGAATCGACAAGGTTTTCAAGGTTAGCATAGGTAACAAGGACAAGAAAGATTTGTAAATCATCCTAGAAATGATCAGAGATTTGATGACAGAGGTAAAGGACCCATGGGAGCTAGACAACCCCAAGCTAGGGAAAATAGAGTAGTGCCTGATCCTCTAAATGCTAGAGTTGTTGTTGAAGAGACAAATGAAATTGATTGGTGTGACAAATGTTTCTTACCCCACCCGCCATGTGAAGTAGATTAACAAGTTGAATAAGATGATAATGATGACAACACTGATGACGATGCATGCATGGTGGATTTTTCTACAAGATCACAACAAGGAGAAACTTCAAATAAAGAATTGCTACAAGTTTTTGGGATTGCACTCATTGGGTACTTCTTCTTCCTCCCTCATATAATTTAGAAATAGATATGGTACAATCTTTTGAACTTACTAATAATTATTTTGAGTACCTAAGAGCTCTAATGATTAAGAATTATGATGGAGGAATCCCATCAGAAGAGGATAGACAACTGTTAATGAATGTTGTTGTTTCCTAAGAAAAAGAGTATAACACAAGAAGTAAAGTTGTTAAAAGGGCATGGCCTCAAGCCAAACCAAAATCCTTAGTTCTCACCAAAGTATCAAAAGAAACTCCAAAGAAATATGCATCTGGAAAAGGCCTTGTTGTCTCAAGTAGAACTAGTGTTCCCACCCATGCCCAAAATGTGAAAAATATTGTGCCATCCGATGAGTTTGTCAATCATTCTCCAAATGCTACTTTGCCCAAATACATTCCTTATGACATTGCCCAAGTCTTGAGTTAGATCAAGATTTATTTTCCAATTGATGAACTACTTAGGATTCCTGAGCACAGGAAGAGGGCCTTCGAGTATTTGAGATTGGAAGAAGATAGGATTACTCAAGGTAGAAATATAAATAATGTAAACACTCCTCCAACCATTGCAGACCTAGAAAAACCACCAGCATTGGAGGAGATGGGTGAACCACCTAAATTTTACTTGGGAACATATTTGGTTAAGTCTCGATTAAATGTTGATCCATTTTTTACAATGCTGATTATTAAAGATAGACTGCTGCACAATTGTATGTTTTATTCTGAAGCGTCATGCAATGTTATGCCTCTAGAAGTCATGAATGAATTGAACATTAAATTTATGGTAGCTTATTGCAAGTGTACTGCAATGGATTCTAGAGAGGTTCCAGTTGTAGGGTGTGTAAAAGGTTTGGTGGTACAACTTGCATCTTATCCAGGTAAGAACTTGAAACTTGATGTTGTTATTGTTGATTTCCCTACCAAATGGGGCATGTTGTTATCAAGAAAGTGGGATACAAGTGTTGGTAGAAGTGTTCAGATGGATATGTCTTTTCCACCATTCCAATTGAAGGAAGCCTTATAAAGCTGTATGGGAGAAGAAGATGTTGCACCTCATTGAAGATCCCAATAATGCTTCTTATGAAGTGTTGTATGCTGATGTAGATGCTGATAACTTTGTTGGATTTGTTGATGGCAAAGAGCACAAGATTGATCAATGTAAATTTCTTGAACAAGTAGGTTTTCCTTGGACCTTGTTATTCGATGGAGCTTGTTCCAAGTTTGGAAATGGTGCTGGTATTGTTCTAATTTCTCGGGGCAGGAAGAGTTTAATTTTTCTTTCAAACTCAACTTTGAATGCACTAACAACATTGTTGAATATGAAGCATTGTTATTGGGTTTGAGAATTGCATGGAAATATGGTGTAAAGGATATCATTGTCAAAGGAGATTCAGAACTGATTGTTAAGAAAATTAGAAAACTGTATGCCACTAAAAATAAGAGAATGAAACAATACAAGAATGCATTATGGGATTTGATTGAAATGTTTGATTCTATTAATATTGTGCACCATGATAGAAAGTTTAATGTTTTTGTAAACAAGTTAGCAAAGTGCTAGGATCCGATTTGGGAATATGTACAAGTATCTCCATTTTGTGAGTATGATGTTGAAATACTAACAAGGTCATATGTCCTTGACAATGTTAAAAATTGGCAAGTGTTCGATGATGATGCCCAGGTGAAATGGTTTCTGCAGAACCAAGGTGATTTTACTGACCAAAATATAGATTGGGAACCAATGGTGTGTGTTGTTGAAGGAAAGGAAACTTTATTTGGAAAATACATCATCCAAATGAAGACAAACATGATTCCTAGAGGTTTGGTGGCACTTGAATCAAACTTTGATAATGATGATTGCATTATTAAAATAAGTATGTCGGTTTCAAGAGATGTGGAAGAGCACGACCAAGGTACAAAAGAAAAATGACATAAAATCTTGTTAGGAAGTAATCTTAGCAAGGAAGAGAAGCAATCCTATGTTCAATTGCTGAAGAAATATCAAGACTTCCTAGCTTGTTCTTATTCGAGTTGAAGGCATACAGAGAATATTTGTTCTAACATGAGATTCCTCTTGACTCTAATGCCAAGCCTTTTAGGAAAAAATAGAGGCAAATCAATATGCTCATTTCTTTGAAGATGCAAGAAGAATTGAAGAAGTTGAGGGATGGAGGGATCATTCAGCCCATAAGGTACTCAGCTTGGGTTGCAAACCTATTTCCTATCAGAAAAAAGAATGGTGACATAAGGTTGTGCATAGACTTTAGGAACTTGAATAAAGCATCATTGAAAGATAATTACCCTCTGTAAAACATGGAGAATATGCTGTAAATAGTAATCGCTTTTGACTTTTTATCCACTCTGGATGGTTTCTTTGGCTATAATCAAGTTGTTGTGAAGGATTCGAAAGAATAAAGACCGCCTTTACCACTCCTTGGGAAAATTATGTCTATGTCAGGATGCCTTTCAGGTTAATGAATGCTGGAGAAACTTTCCAAAGAGCAATAGATGTAGCATGTGTTGGTTATATTAATGATTTCACTGTTATTTATCAAGATGATGTAACTATGCTGTCCAAAAAAGAAATGATCACTTTCAATACTTGAAGAATGTTGTTAAGGTGTAGAGAGTATGGGATATCATTGAATCCCAAGAAATTCCATTTTGGAGTGCAAAAGGAAAAGATGCTTGGTCACATTGTATGAAAAGAAGGGGTCATGATTGATCCTAAGAAAGTGGAAGCCATCAACAAGGTTCCAATTCCAAGAACTAAGAATGGATTTCAATCCTTCTTTGGACAAATAAACTTTATTAGAAGATTTTTGTCTAGCTTTCTTTGAGTTGACCATCCCCATTACTAGCATCTTTGAAGAAGGACCAAGTTATCAAATGGGAATAAGATTCCATTGAAGATTTCAATGGGATCAAAGAATCATTAAAGCATGCCCCTGTTTTGGTAGCTCCAAATTACAAGAAACCTTTTTAAATGTTTTCTTTTTCTTTAGAAAACACCATTGCATTTGTCTTATTGCAGAAGGATGATGAAGGGGCTGAGAGACCAATTTCCTTTTTTAGTAAGGCATTGCAAGGAGATGACTTAAATTACACCATCATGGAGAAGTAAGAATTTTCCTTGGTGAAAGCAAAAATGTTCCCCACACCATGGTGAAATACATCTTATCAGAGATGGAAGTCTCAAGCAAAAGATGCAGATGGGTAAACAAGTTGCAGGAATATGACATGGATATCCAAACCATTAAATTGATAAGAGGTTTGGGCCTAGCTAGGCTTATGGCTAAGAGAAACTTGGAAACTATTGAGGTGAATGAAGTAGAAGGAGAAAGGGTGGATTTCCTTGAAAAGTTGGTAAGCTCTGAATGGTACAAGGATATAATATTTTATCTCAGACATATATGCTGCCCTGAACATTTGAGTAAAAATCAGAAAAGAGATCTTAAGTTACCCTCTCAAAAATATGTCATTACTGATTTTGGGTTAGCTTGGAAGAACCCGGAGGGAGTGCTCTTAAGATGCATTGCTAAGGATGAAGCCCCAAAGGTAATTGTTGATCTCCATGGAGGATTTTGTGGGGGAAATTTTGCTGGAAGAGTTACAACACATAAAATATTGAGGGTTGGTTATTGGTGGCCAACTCTCTTCAAAGATACAAATCTATTGGTTAGGAAATGTGAAAGTTGCCAAAGCATTTTTCAGGAAGAATGAAAGCTTCAAGCTCCCTTCCTTTGTAGTTTGTTTCAGTTAAAGCCCCATTTAAGAAATGGGGAATGGATTTCATTGGCAAAATTTTTGATCCTTCAAGTGCTAGTCATAAATGGATTCTTGTAGCCATTGATTATTTTACTAAGTAGGTGGAAGAAATCCACACCAAGAAAGCAACACACCAAGTTATCATGTACTTCATGCTAAATCAAATCATATATTGATTTGGAGTGCTAGCTAAAAATTTTCTTGATAATGCCATGAGTTTTAGATCTAAACCGTTGGTGGCAATGTGTAAAGAGTATGGAATCAATTTGACATATGCTTCTAACTACAATCCCGAAGGAAATGGACAAGCTGATTCCAAAAATAAAAAATTGTTGAAGATCATTAGAAGAACCTTGGAGCTGAACAAAAAGAAGTGGGGTGAGAAAGCGAAGTTTTTGTTTGGTGGCAGAATAACTATCAAAAGAGCTACTAGTAAAAGCCCATTTGAGTTGGTATATGGAACTCTAGCTTTTCTGCCCCTTCATTTGCAATTTTCTTCATTTCAGTTTGTTCAACAAATTGAAGATCAAGAATTTAATCCATATGTTGCTCAAATAAATTAGATTATTGAGTTAGATGAAGAAAGAAGGACATCTCATCAACAATATATGAAGTAGAGAGGAAATTGGAAGAAGTTATTTGACAAGAAGGTGACTCCAAGAGCTTTTAGCATTAGGGATCTTGTGCTATTATGGGATAGAAGGCATGAAGATAAGGGAAAACATGGTAATTATGATGCATTATGGATGGGCCCTTATTCAATTGACATTCGAATTGGTGAAAATACCTTCTTCCTAAAATAATTAAACGGGAGGCGCTTAAATTTCATGTTAATGGAAAGCACTTGAAATATTTCCTTGATTGATTTCTCAAAATCAAGGTATACACCATTGTATTGTGTATAGTTCTTTACTTTCATTTTGCTTTTGTTTTTTTCATTATGGTTCTTGGTGACTTGGTTTTGATGGTTTCTTGGTTCATTTTTTGGAGGGTGGTTATGGTTTATCTGCTCTGCAAGATTATTCTTTGACTCGGTTTCCCAATGGTTTATTTTTGGCGGTTGGTCTATTGTTTGTTCTTGTGCCACTCATAGGAGTACCCATCCCGGTTAAGAGCCGATGTTGGTGCTCAATTTGGTCTCACCTTGTTTCTCCTTAAATTTCTCCAGTTTGCGGGCTCTGTCATCTTCTTTATCTCCCCCATATTGATGCATAAAAACTCTATCCTCCATTTGGTTGCCATGATCAATCCCTTCCTTGGTCGAGGATCACTTAAAAGTCCAGAATTTTTTTTTCATTCCTCTGTCCGTGTGAAAGAGTCTATAACTTGGGTGAAAACTCAGGTTTTTTCCTTTCCTTCTATTTTCCACAATCACGTTTTGTTGTCCCTATCTTTTTATCCCAAGTATCTATGAAAACATGATTGGATGCGGCTTGGAGGATCATATTTGGGCCTTATATCATTTCCAAATTCTCTATCTTAAAAGAAATATTCATTTCCGCGCTCAAATGGTGATTTTATTGCATTTTACGGTTTGACGAGAGTGTTTTTCCCTATCAAAATTTACATCTCAAGCATTTGTGGAAACGTGTCCCTTTATGGTTGGATGTGGCTCGACAGGGCACTTTGAAAACTCTAAGGCATGATTCAACTCAAAACTTGTCCATGTGTAGGGCCGGTGCTCATCTAAAAATTTGCCTTTCGGTTTGGCCTAGGAGTTGCGTTGGGGAGACACGTGGAGATTTATGCTACCTTTCCCATACTTAGACAAAAATTTTATGTGGCCGATACATTTTTGAGACCATGGACACATGGAGGGCTAACGCTTGTTTGAGAATCCACCGTGGTCCCACCTTAATAATGGCGATAGGGAGACATGTGGAGGCTTCCACTGGCTCGCTCTATACTTAAAATTTTCAAAGCAATTTTGAAAGGCCTAGGACACATGGAGGGACCGCGCTTTGTTCATGAACCGTCCCCTAAGTTTTATTTTGAAGAATCACCAGGAGGACACTTGGAGGCTTCGGTCACTTTTCCCTTGCTTGGACTTTTCAATGGCTAAGGAAAAGTGTCGTGGGCCCTAGACACATGACACTTTCTATTGATCCTTAAACATTTTTAACAACTCTGCCAGACTGAGACAGATGGTGAACCCGTGCTTGTTTAGGGTCTCCACATTTGAGGACCATACCAAAGGTGCGCTAAGGCAACACATGGAGGCTTCCGCTGGCTCCTTTTTCTTAAGACGCTTTCAAAGGCCAAAAGGATTTTTCTTAGGCCCAAGGCACGTGGAAGGCCCATGCTTGTTTGGAAACTTTCCCTTGTACTTATCCTTTGTGGTTGCGACAAGGAAACACGTGGATGACTATAATATAAAGTAGAGAAGGGGTAGAATAAACATTTTCTATTTATTTTACCTATTTTTTCTGCCATTTTTTCTCCAAGACTCCTGAAGATGCGAATACGCACTGTTTTTCATCATTTTTGATGAAATTCCTTATTGTTTGTGTAATCAGTAAAGTGCCATTGAATGGATTGAACTTAATTTTTGAGTCCAAGGATTGTTAAGGTCAATACAATGAAGTTGGAATTGCTCGGGTACTTCCAAAAATGGAAACTACCAAAGAAGTGGATGCGGGACATAGTTGTAGAGCGAAAGAAAGGGAAAAGGAGTAAATGATGAAAGTTATAGGTGTAAAAGATGAAAAAGGTGTTGTCGTGAGAGAAAAAAGGATTACCTATCATATCTAGTTTGTGTAGAGCCTCTAAAAATGATTAAAAGGGCAGTTCTCACATGAAAGAATCAAAATGATTAGAACGATTGCCAAAAGTTGTGGCATGACATCCTAGTCATTAGTCAAGGGCCCAAGAAATGTGATCAGTTCAAAATTGGTCCACCTGGTAGCTTTCGGATGTCAATTTGTTAAACGTCACTTTTCGAGGAAAATTGATAACAAGCAAAGGTCCCTTGAATATTCTTCTCTTTTGGGGGGAAAATTGAGTGAGTAAAATGTATAAATGCAATGAGAATACTCTTGCAAAGGTTCATGGGGTTGAATCCGTAAGATAAAATTTGAGAAAATTCATCTTTCTAAGACACCAATCCGAGCTAACTTGTTAATTTCTTCTGTTGTTAGATTTTCTATCATGTCAAGTTGGTTATAGATGTATAGCCATTGACAAGCACTAAGATTTCTTTGGAAGCTTTCCCCTGTTGATGAATTTAAGAAATTTTGAAATTAATTTGTGTCAATCTTGGAGCAATTAGTTTTTTCTTTGATTCAGAATGTCTGCAAGTAGTTTTTCTTGTTTCTATTGCAATCTTACATTGAAATATTTTTGAAATCACACGGGATCTCATCCCTATGATAGTTTAGTGGCATTTAAAATTTCATTTCAAGAAGAGCATTCATCTGTGATGAGATTAATGATTTAAAAGAACTCCACTATCATTTTTTGATAAATATTTACGTAAGTCTTTGGGTGTACCTTAGGTGTGATTGATCGAGAGATTTTTGTGTTTAATTGAGTCTTTTAACTCGAGCCTTTATGTTAGATTCTCAAATATTTTGTGAAAACTTGTTGATCTTAGCTTCCATTGAATCACACCTTACGGTTAAAGGAACATCTTAACTATTAGAAGATTTATGTTGTCGAGTTGTCCATTGGTGTGAAGTTTCTCAAAAATTTGGTATAATAAAATTTCTCCTACTCAATCTCCCACAAAAATTATTCAAAACCATGAATCCATCATGAACTACCCATGTTTTCCTTGTATATCAACAAAAGAAAAAAATCTATTTACTAAAATATGCGAGAATAATCTGGATCTCATAATGTCTTGATAACCTTAGCCTTGTTTTGAAAATATCTCCATCTTTTAGAAGTGACAACTCTTAAGAGTTAAATAATGGAGCATTAACCGTGTTTTCCCTAGGTTTTCTTCATAAAATTTGTGCAAAAGAAGGACATCTCCATCTCCTTCATCAAAAAGAGGTTACACTACGGGTCCTCTCACCCTAGTCAAAAGATAAGCCCTAAAGGAGTGAGGATAGGTCAAATCCTCTTGAAGGTGCTATCCATCTCTCCACAAATCGAGTGATAGCGGTCTGTTAGATCTCATCCCTAGCTACAAAACGACATACACAATGATCTATCTATCTCTAAGCTCTATGCCAAATATGTGATGTTGCTCATCTTGAAAGGGAGAAAAATTTGGATACCAACAGCAAAGAAACAAATACTCTTCCCGAAACGTAAAATAGAACTAATTCCCACACTCTAAATAAAAATTAAAGGTTTCCATATTTAATGTCCATCTCCACTTCAATGGAAAGACTACCACTCCATATCCGCATGTCATAATTACTTGCACAGGTCATTAATGATATTTTATACGCCAATCAAACTAAAGCGCCACCCTTTTCTAGTTTTTAACATAGGTCTCCTATGTGATAGGAAATTAAGATTAGCCGAATAACTTCCTACACTAATCTTGAGGAGAGATATTATGAAAAAAATCAACATAATAAACCGATTACAGAAATCTTAGCAACACAAACACTAGATATACATGGGGAAAATCCTTTCAGATAAAACACCCCACACTCCAAAATCCCTCTCAATGTATTTCAAATATAATAACAAGATTACATACACTTGTAGAGCAAGTTTCTTACAGGAGTATCACCAGAAACATTTCTAGGAGGATTCCAATTTTATAGTACTTACAAAGCTCACCACACCAATTGCTTCTCCAAGCCTTCAATTTATAGACCTCCGGTTATACAAGAAACCATCTATGGTTTACAAAACCATGTGCAAAACCTCTCATGAGGTGGATTGCATTAAAGAACAAGATTTCGGTCTAAAATTAGGCTCTCACGTCCATAATATTCTCCCCTATTTTTGAACCTTATAGATGTCATAAAATCTATCATAATATCTCTAAAAATATCCCTTCCATGATATACTATCATATGGGAATCTTTTGACAACTCCTATTTCTATTTTTAGAGCAATGATAATGCAAAAAGCAACAGTAACAAAATCTAGAGTGAATAAACCAAACAAGATTGAGACAACTTATTTCAAAAATCTCCCACTTCTCGAATACCTTGTAGGAGCCAAGGGAAAGATACCATCATGGATTAAGTGCTAGGGGCCAAGAGGCCCATAGACTTGAAACACCTCCTAAATTTCGCTATCCTCATAGGCTTAGTTAATGCATCTGCAACATTCGAATCTATCTCTACCTTTTCTAGCTTCACCCTACCATCCTTGACCATATCTCTCACGAAGTGATACTGAACATCAATGTGTTTGGTCCTGGCATGAAAATTCGGGTTCTTCGTAAGGTAGATTGCACTCTAACTGTCACAGTATATTGTAACTACACCTTGTTTCAATCCAATATTTGAACACAAACGCTTCAGCCAAATGGATTCTTTATAGGCATGAGTGGCTGCCATGTACTCTACCTCAGTATTGGAAAAAGTGACCACAACCTGTCACTTTCACATCCAACTAACTGCACCATCATTAAGAGTAAACACATATGCACTAGCGGATCTTCTACTATGAACATCACCGTCCCAATCAATCGTCAAAACCATGAATTTCTAGGGAATGATGATCTCCTCTACCATGAAAACATATAGAGTACTTTGATGTACCCAACAAAGATCCAGAAGGCCCTCTTAAGCGCATCCCAATGCACTCTTCCAGGATTAGACATAAACAAGAAATAACTCCCACCGCTTGGGCAATGGCTAGTCTTGCATGCGGACCATAGTATACATTAAGGTTCCAACTACACTGCGGTAAGGCACTCTGCTCATGTCTTCCATCTCTCGATGGGGAAAAAGGACATTATGAAATGGAGAGATTTGTTCCCAAAGTAATAAGAACACAAAGTGGTTTACAATCCTGCATGTTGAACCTTTGCAAAACATAACAAACATACTTACTCTAGCCAAGCCATAGCTTTCTGTTCTCACAATATCTTCTAATCTCCATCCCAAGTATGTGTTTTTCTGCACCAAGATCTTTCATTTCAAATTTCACAAAGAGCTGAGATTTCAATTCTACAATCAAACCTTTTCCTTTCCCAATAAACAACATGTCATCAACATATAAAGTAATTACCAAGAAACAATCACCATCAGATTTAAAATATACATAGTGATCAGATTTAGACCACACAAACCCCAAACTCAACACATATGAATCAAACTTCTGGTACCACATCCTAGTACTTTGTTTAAGGCCATATATGGATATCTTTAACTTACAAACCATCTTTGTTTTACTGTCACCATGTAGTGCTCGTTTGTGTCATATAGATTTCTTCCTCCAAATCACCATAAAGGAATGTAGTTTTCACATCCATTTGTTTAAGCTCTAGGTCATAAGCCTCGTAATAGATAATAAAAGCTGAATGGATGTCATTTTCACAACAACAGCAGAGAATATCTCACCATAATCAATACCCTAAACTTGAGAGTAACCCTTCGTAATAAATCATGCCTTATATTTTTCAGCATTTCCATATGAACCAATATTTTTCTTAAACACCCATTTACATCAAACGGGTTTCGACCTTCAGAAATGTTACAAGGTCCCTGTATCATTATTTTTAAGGGCTTTCATCTCTTCATCCATGGCTATTTTCCAAGACTTTCCATAATTCATATCCAAACCCTCTTGTATAGATCTCGATTCATCAATGTTAGTACTCAAAGAAAATATACACTTCCAATTATCGGAGAATAACCATACCTTTCGGTGGTTTCCTTTTCCTTGTAGACTATCAAAAAGTTGAGGTGGATATTATTCCACGTCTTCCTCCTCTTCTTCCTCTTTTGAAGATTGAGCTTAATGAGCTCTCCTCAACTTCTTGTCTATTTTGGGGTATCGATTCAATTTTCTTAGGTGTAGAAGGAAGTTGAACCACATCATTTTTGGTTCATTTTATTTATTTTGTTTTGGCTGAAAATTAATAGGTAAAGATTTAATATCTCTACAAATAACATACGGAGTATATTACCTTTTGTGCAACAGGATCCCAAAGCTTGTATCCTTTCATACCATAGTTGTATCTGATGAAGATACATTTGACAACCTTAGAATCTAACTTTGTTCTCTTCTCCATAGTCACATGTGCATATGCCTCACACCAAAAAAATCTTATATGTCTAATTGAAGGATTTTTCCATGACCACACCTCCATTGGAATTTTATTAACAAGTGCTGATGTAGGAGATCTATTTATCAAATAACAAGCATTGGTAATAGCTTCGGTCAAAAACACTTTTCTAGACAAGCTCCAATCAACATGCTCCTAGCCTTCTCCATCGATGTGTTTTGTTCATTCTTTCTACAACTTCGTTTCGCACCGGAGAATATGAAGTTGTCCTTTAATCCTGCAATCTATACAAAATCTATTAAAATCTATAGAAACAAGTACTCACTGTCATTATCAGATTTCAAACACTAAAATCTTTCATCCATAGCCTTAAATTCCTTGAAATGACTAAAAACTTCATATTTACTCTTTAAAAATATACCCATGTTCTCATACTAAAATCATCAATGAAAGTAACACAATAAACTAATTTAGCAAGAGTAGAAGAAACCTTAACGGGACCAAATACATCCGAATGGATTAGATCTAAGATACATAAATATTTATGAGTAGAAGAGTAGATTGAATGTGGTTCTATTTTCCATAAATACAATGCTCACAGAAATCAAACTCCAGATTGCAATCATTCAACCCCTCAATAAGGTTCTTATTTTTCAAGGATTTTAAACCCTTCTCTTGAATGTGGCCAAGCCTTTAGTTCCATAACATGGTCTTCTCTGTAGGTAATTTTGATTCAAGAGACAAAGCACCTTGGGTACCTAGAAACCACGACCATCTACGCAGAGGAGGAAAAAACCTCCTTTTCCAACAAAATAATTCTTGGCTTAGTTTTATGTGAAGTACTATTGCACTTAACCATTCATGCATCAAGTTGGCAAAATGTACCTAATCTACTTCCGATTGCTATCACCATAGCAACTCTCACCATTTTCACACCCGCTTTAGAAAATCGTACATGAACACCCGCATCTATTAGCTTGCTAATAGATAATAAATTTCTTGCTAGTCCTGGGATATGCAAGAAACCATAAAATATTCTAGTTGTACCATCAGAAAATTTCACCTAAATACTACCACGACCAACAATTTCAAGGAAAGAATTATCACCCAAATACACCTTACCACCAACATAGTTTTCATACTTATTAAACCAATTTTTGTTAGGAGTCATGTGGAAAGATGCACCTGAGTCTATCAACCATGCATTATCACCTACACGAGTGGCCAAAGCTGTAATAAAGGCATCTCCATCTTCCTTTTCGGACTCAAAATAAGAACCACACTTCTTCTTTTTATCTTTCTTTTCTTCTTTGCCTTCCCTTGAAAGTGTCAAGATTTTCCATAGTTCTAGCATATCACCTTAGACTTACCAGGGGATTTTAATCTCCCCTTATTCTTAGAATGGCCACACTTCTTCTCATATTTTCCTCTTTCTTTTGTTCTTCCTCAAACACTCAAAGCCTAGTTTACGTTCACGAGATAAATTCCTTCTCATCTCTTGAAGAGTAGAGAACCAAAAACATCCTCCATCTTCATAGTGACTAAAGTCCTTTCAATGGCCATGAATAGGTTGGCCCATGAGTCCGGAAATGAAATAAACATAGTTTGGCACCTTTCTTCTTCATCCATATTAACCCCAACTGAGCTCAACTGAGTCACCAACTTATTGAATGTTTCGCCCATATATTTCTCCACCTTATTCCATTCTCAAGGAATACAACTTATTCCTCAAGAAAATATTATTTACTAGAGACTTAGCTTAGAATATCTCACCCAGGTTTTTCCAAACATTCTTTGAAGTGGATTCTTAGTGGACATTTATCAGGATTGAATCTGCAAGACATAGTCTAATAAGACCTTTAGCTTTTCTATCCATTACATCATATGTTGCAGCCAAAATTGGATCTGTATGCCTATGGATCTTCTCATCCACCGCATCCCATAGATCTTGATCAACCAACAGATCTTCCATATTCAGCTTCCACATTTCAAATTTTGTGCTAGAAAATTTCTCTACGTCAATTCTCCCAGATGTGCTCACCATTTGAAAAATATCTGCAACTAAATAACAAAGTATTCTCTACATAAGCTCCCACTCAAACGCAGATTAGCAAAAAAACCCAACAACCCACAATCGAAAACAAAGGTGATGGGTCTACGATACCACTTGATAGGAAATTAAAAGTAGCGGAACAACTTTATACACTAATCTTGAGGAGAGATATTATGCAAAACTTTGAACATAATAAACCGATTCACGTGAAATCTCAAGCAACACATTCATAACAAGAACACAAACACCCGGATATATGTGGGGAAAATCCTTTCGGATAAAAACCCAACACTCCAAAAGCCCACTTAATGTATTTTGAATCGATAACAAGATTACATACACTTGCAAAGCAAGTTTTTCACATGAGTATCACTTTGGAAATAATTCTAGTAGGATTCCAACGTTACACTACTTACAAAGCTCACCATACCAATTTATTCTCCAAGCGTTCAATTTATAGGCCTCCTGGGTTATACAAGAAACCATCTATGGTTTACAAAACCATGTGCAAAACCACTCATGAGGTGTCTTGCATTAAAGAGAAAGATTTCGAGTCTAAAATTAGGATTTCACGTCCACAATATTCTCCCCTATTTTTGACCCTTATAGATGTCATAAAATCTGTCATAATATCTCTAAAAATAGCCCTTCCATGATATACTATCATATGGGAAACTTTTGACAACTCATATTTCTATTTATAGAGCACTGACAATGTGAAACGACTATAAGAAAATCTAGACCGAATAAACCAAATAAGGTTAAGACACATTATTTCCAACACTATGCCAAAACAACGCCAAAAATTTCTATATGATATGCATCTTAATTGTTCTGAAAGGTACTTCGTAAGCCAATTGCTAGACAAAAGAGACAATAAGAGAATGATTACATTCAATAAAATTGCTAAGCAAAATATGATATATAATCTATAAATTTCCAAATTCCCCATGTGCTAACAATAGGATTTTTATTTCCATGCAGAAAATAACAAAACAAAAAGACTTAAATAACATGTTGTAACCATGTTCACTCTCATTTTCACACGGGAATGGAACATGTATCCAAATTACTGCAGATCAATCCAAAAATTTCGCACCAAGGATAGTTTAGTGGCTCGATACCAATGATGGATAGAGGACAAAGATAAGAGAAAAAAATTTCATTAATTACATTATATAAAGAAAATCAGATATTTATATAAGAAGGAGACAATTTTAGAAGGGTGTAGAAAGAAGAAATCATTGACCGATTGGAAGAATATAGTGCCACATAGGCATAACTATGGTTATTCTAAAAATAATGTATTATATTATATTTTATGCTAACAAGAAGGTCATACACCTCATAATTGTGGTTAAACCAATCAACTTTTTTGTAGAGGCTCATCAGCCGAGGAACAAGACTATTAAGGTAGGGCAATAAATTGTGCATAGTGCAATCACTAATAACTTCCTTTTAAGACCAAAATATCCTAGATTCGAGTGTAACAATAGAATGATGAAACCCCTAAAATTATCTCGATGACAATTCATAGCTTATCGCAAAAAGTACAAGCTCCCAATGAGTTTTGTAAGAACCCCCCTGTAAATGATGTGCTTTATAAATTAGTGTTGTTGTAAACATAAATGAATCCATCACATAGAACACAATAAAAACACACTTTTAACCAAATAAGTGCAAAAATCTAAGCTATCAATCAAAATTTATAGCAAATATAATTTCCTATAAAAAATGGTTTACTTAATTAAACTTCGCAAAACAAATAAAATCGTAAATGAGAGGAAAGGGGGTTTGTGAATATACTCATTGAAAATGAGACAAAATATTGAATAATATAATAGTTTAATTTCGAGGGGATTTAACATCCTTTTAACCTAGGCCTCACCCTTCATCTTTGTTAGTTGAAAATCAAAGTTTAAAAAACCATGTAAGGCTCCCATAATATACATTCTAACCAAAAACTTGCATACAAAATGTGAAATGCATTAAATTGTTAGACAATTTAATATCCTAGTTGGAAAATAAACAACATGTTCACCTTATGAGTGGAGGGGTCCATAAAAGTCAAAAATTGTATAGATGATTTAGGGTTAAGAAAACCAAATAAAAAATTATACTATTGACATTACTTCTGTTGCATAACTAGTTCATGGTGTAACTTATGACATCAATATGATTCCATATAGTTCATTTTGGGCTTCGAGAGGCCAATAAGGAACATGAACTTGATTTTTAATGTTACAGGATCATTTTTAGCCATACACCGACATGTATGGGGTGCCCGTGTTAGGAAAACGCTACCACGGGTGTAAAAATGAATTTTAACACCTGCTTTGGTGTAAAGAAATCCCTTCCTAGGACTGCAAATTCATTTCCATCCCATGCTAAAGGTTTGAAACGCACCTCACAGAGATGAAAATGCCCATCACAGTGAAAATGCCACTCAAGAAGCCAAAAATGCCTCAATCATGATATAAATACCTCATACATATGAAAAATTCATCATACATGTGAAAAAATAATTCCCAAATGATTTTAGAATGCCAACGAAGGTTTTTATTAGTCTGATCTGCACCAAACTTCTTCCAAAGTGTTTAAAAACTCTCGAGTTCGTACACACCTTATAGAAGGCTCGCAAAGGGGTGAGGCTTCCTCGGGAACTAGTAATGCATTGTAGTGATGTATTACACCTCTTAGAGTCAACAAACATCCGATATGCACCCTATAAACATTTCAAAGTTCTTGGAAATGATTGTAATAGAAAAACTAGACAACATACTCGTAAAAAGAAACCATAGTAGATCACAATTGTTAGGAACCAAAATGGAGTCAAATCTATCTATATCTTAATTGTTAGTTTAAAAATGCATTTTTGAAAACTAAAAATAAATTAGTTTTGGAAAAAGCATCACCATAATTGCTTTGATACCATGTTAGTGTTTGTGGATCTATGATGAAAAATGAATGCACTAGAAATTATAGAAATTTAAATAAATGACAATAAAATACAATATGATCAAAACTTACAAGGAAAGAATGGATCTAAATCAACGCAATGTTTGAATGCTCCATGAGATAGAAATATGCAAGTAATTTACATATATGAGGTGAATGTGCAACCTACTCCTAGATCGGTGGGGATAACTATCACCAACTAATACTAGAAGTACACTTGACTCCACACAACCGGTAAACTAATTTAACATAAGTGACAATCTAACTAACACAAATAAGAAAGAATATCCCATGAGTGTAGGAAGTCTCCAAGTAAATAAAAACACAAGTAACATATCTATCCTACACTAATAAATAAGACCACACAACACTATCTTTGTCACGTTTGGTACATTTTTGACTCTTTCGTTCTCAATTGTCTTTGTGTCAAGAGGTATAAAGAAACCAATAGGGGTTGACATAAATATGTATGCATAATTGCACATATACTAGGATAACTATATGAGGCTTGTTCTTTCTAGAGGGGATGTAATGCAACACCTTAATTTCCTAACCATGGGTGAACCACTAAGTATAATCTAGTTTCGCCCATACAATGATATCTCCTTTGATTATCTAACGTGTTCATGAAGTTTGTTGTAGATATCTAGGGTTTTGATTAATTAGAGGTATTTACAGATATCTGCAAATCACTACAAATAAAAATTTACTCTCATTTATCGAATAAAACACAAATTAAATTTACATAACCACATTTTGCATATGTCCAATATTGTATAGATACATTCAAGATTGGATTACATTGTTATAAGATTTGTAAAATTCCACATTATAGAAATTCCCAATTTTAGATTTAAATATGATACATTTAGATATGTAGAATAAACATTTCACCCAATCTTCATGCCCAAATATCCTCTATACCACTCTCCATAGCTAATTCTTTACCCCTTTAAGTTTTTTAAGTAATTGCTATTTTTTAGCATAGTTGCAAGTATCAATGTTTAGTTTTGAATTTGCATATGGTTAATAATTTTATATTAAATAAAATCATCGTCTTGGAACATCCCTCAATATTTTCCCAATTCACTCTTTATATACCTAACTAATTATGAATCAATTAGTCTAAATTAAAAATGTTAGGTACATGGTTTCGAGTTGCAAGTGTCATCTATAAAAATAAAAACATCATCATAGATCACAAAATTTATCAACCATTAGTTATTAACATAGGAACAGGGACAACTATATGTGATAATTGATATAACCTCATAATATTGATACATAGTACACAACTTTAACATGCATTAGGGAATAATGAGGTTATTCGTGCACATAATAACTCTTATATTTTTTTGAATAGTTGCAAATATTAATGCTTTATTTTGAATGTTGACATGGTTACTTTTTATTAATTAATTCAAAACTTCATCTTGGAACATCATTCAATTTTTTTGTAATTCACTCTTTATATACTTAACTACTTACGAGTCAATAAGTTTAAAATCATAAAATTTAGGTACATGGCTTCAATTTTGGATGTTGTGAAGTCTACATAATCATATTAAGTAATATTATATAGATCACATGCTTTATTCATCATCATATTTTCACATAGGAAAAGGAGAACTATGTGATAATTGATATATCCTCTAAATATTGGTACACGATTCACAACATTCACATGCATTAGGGATTATTGAGGTTATTCCAACAAAATAGTTCATATATCTCTTTACGTTACATGGTTATTTTAGTTATATTAGCATTTCAACCAAGGATTGATCACACATTATCAACAACATCGGATATTACTACTACAAAGTGCTAAATATCAACCCTAGAGACAATACCATTCATAAATGCTACATACCCATCGTGACAATAACATTTTCCTTAATCATTATTAGATGAAAATATTGTTTGACTTTGTAGGTATAGTTGAGATACAACTTCAAAATAATATTTTTACCAAAAATACTCACAACTTTCTTAAGTAGATGAAGGTCCTTTATTTACAATGCACTCATCATTTATGTATATTAACATTGGACATTTCCATTGTGCATTTTCTATTTTTATTTTTTTACTTTCTTGGTCTAGAATAAAATTAGGTTTTTTTAATTTGAGTTTCATTTATTGTGATACTATTTTAATTCATATAATATAAATTACGATATACTATTTGATTTTCTATATCATTAAGTGTAAAACAATTGAAAAAACCCAAAATGTTATCAATGTGACCCCAAGATAAGAAAGTCATAATATTAAAAGATTGTTTTTCAGATATGTGTAATCCCCACCACATTTAATTAAAAAAATTTAAAAATGAGCGATGAGGGTGGTTGGGTGGAATGAAGGAGACTGGTGCAAGATTGATGAGGGTAGTATGGTGGATGAAGGAGGGTGGAGGCATATAGGAGGAACTTTTGACAAGGTACAAATGCACTTCCCGACATGTCATTGTCCTTTCATAATAATATAAACTCGTACTTGAGATCCAAAGGTAGTAATCATGTCTGAAACCAAAGTAAAATAAAAGGAACGATAAGAAGATTATTCCAAGCCGTGATCTCAGATGATAATAGCACACCACATTAGATTTACAAAAACAGAATAGCTAAAATACTATATATGGAAATCCATCATAATCCATAATGCTAAATACATTACAATACAATGACTTGAATTAATCAATAAGAAAGATGTACATATAGGAGGAGGGAAGTGCAACTACTACTTAAATCATTTGTGAATAAATCCCACTAATCGATACTTGTAGTTAAGTTTACTCTTGAGGACTAGTAAACTAACTCCACATAGCCAGAAACTAACTCAACACAACTAGTAAGCTAACTCCACACAACTTCTACACCTAAGAAAGCTAACCCAACAAGTGTAGGGCTAAAACAAGTGTAAGAATTATCCTAAAAAATAAATAAAAGGATAAATAATAACCTACACTAACACCCTCCCGTAAACATGGCTTAGGTGGGCAAAAACAAAGGTGGGTCCCAAAAAAAAAAGGCATGATGAGGTACCCACGTACAATAATCGAGAAAATTAGACACCAAAAGGTACCTAAAACTAGTAATAAAAAAATAGAGAGAGCAAAATCCCACTGCAAGAAATCCTCATAAGATCAAGTCCAAAAAATCGTACAATTCTAAAGAAGTGTGGTGTGTAATGTGGTCTAAATCCAGTTCTAGATCATAGAACTAAAAAAATTGACATTGGGCTTCACCAGAATAGCTACATACAAGGAGAATCTCAATGGAGTGATGTTGAAAATGCAAAAGAAACACCAAACATAATTTCATCAACTACTACAAATAGCTGTACCATGATCCAAGAACAACCGAGGCAACAAGGCAAGGACACGAGATCCAAATAAATAGGAGTTCCACAATCCAAGAAAATCTAAGGTAACAAGGAAAGGACATGAAAATTGAAGAAGCAAGTGATCAACACAATACCCTCCCATATTGCTAAATGATTAGATTGATACCATAGATTTGTATCGATTACCAAAATCAACTACTCGAATACGAACAAACTATTAATGGGCTTCACCACAATAGCTTCCAAATAAGAGAGACTGTCAACATGCCAAAAAAAGTGTCAAAAATAAAGATCGAAAATGTCTCAAAAAATAAGAGAGATATAAATGTATACATCCATAGATACAATAATGTAACACTTAAAATTTTAGGACGTCAGGATCAACCAAAATTGCATCCACAAGTGATTACAACACCCTCCCAAATTTGACACTTTATAATTGAGTACATGTAAATATTACAATGAGTAAAAATACCTTTTACATTTGAAATATGTGTATAAAAATGTCACTAATGCATAGATCTCAAAAAAATACACAATTTCAAATAAAAAACACCTTAATCCGAGCTATGGATCAAAAGTTATAAGCTCTAGAAGGTTTTGTTATTAAAATAATGTTGTAATGATGATTTTTTTTAAAGGTACATGTGACACCCAAATGTCCAAAGGGTAAAATAATGCATCCACATGATACATGATTGGGACCAAAGGATAAAATCTTGAGCCCAAAACCTACATGTCCAGAGGGTACACGTAAATATCCAATAGATAAAAGAATGCACCTAAAGGGTATAGATCTCGCATCCAGGTGGATAAAAGACTACATCCAAAACAAAAATATCTAGACGGTAAAATAAAAAATATGGAAGGTACATGCTTATATCGAATGGATAAAATAATACACCCAGAGGGTACATATTTGCATCCCTGTGGATAAAAGACCGCATCAAAACATATGTATCCACGGGGTAAAAGAATGCATTTAGAAGGTACATGCTTATATCCAATGAATAAAATAATGCACCCAAAATCTCTAACCCAACTATGTGCAAGTGGTGACCTGAGATCTCCCAAAAAATTTAAGTGATTTTCCATGTTGATTAGAAGGAGGTGGAGTGGAGATAGAAATTTAGTGTTTCTTATTGCGCATCCTATAAAGATTGCATTCGCTTATAACACCTATGCTATTCATAACCACTACCCCCACAAAACTAGACTTATTCTCTTATTTATAAGATTCATTGGGTTTAGAGTTGTTTTCTTTGGGTTTAGGAGCACCAAAACCCAAATAAATATACTTTGATACCAATTTGTACCAAAAAGTTATGACAGAGAGCTTTCTTTGGGTTCGAGCTTCTGGTGTGATGGCAAGTTGTGAAGCCCAGATATCGGGCAGTTAAATGTGCTCGACCTGGAGTAGTACTGGGATGGGTGACCTCCTTGGAAGTCCCAATGTTGTTACCTCCTAATTTCATTGGGCCTAATTTCGTGAATACATGGTGGGCCCAGGGCTCACATGGTTTCATCTGGATCCATTGTGTGTGGGTGTATTGGCGCAGCAGCTGGTTAACACGATGAGATCCCTTTCCACTACCGGTTTGATTTTCTGGTGCGATGGAAATTTTTACAGCTCTGATACCACGAAAAGAATGATAACAATATTGTTCCAAGATGAGATCTCAAATGATAATAGTACACCTCATCAGATTTGCAAAACAAAAGAGCTAAAATACCATATATGCAAATCCATCATAATCCATAATGCTCATTACATTACAATACAATGACTTAAATTACTAAATAAGAAATATGTACATATGGGAGGAGGGAAGTGCAAATACTACCTGAATCAGTGGTGATGAACTCCCACTAACTTATACCGGTAGTTAATTTAACTCTAGAAGACTAGTAAGCTACTCCACATAACCGTGAAACTAACTCAACCCAACTAGCAAGCTAACTCCACACAACTAGTACACCTAAGCAAGCTAACCCAACAAGTGTAGGACTAACACAAGTGTGAGAATTATCCCGATAAATAAATAAGACGATAAATAATAACATCCACTAACATGAAAATTATAAATTTAGCATTAATTAGATAGTCAAAATGAGGGCAATTTGGAGGAAGGAGGAGATTAGTGAAATTAATGGAAATAGGAAGCTTTATATTATGTGGCCATATAATATTGAGACCCTTCGCATATACCACTTGTTCCATTTTGTAATAATTAAATCATAGTTGTCATGTTATCTTTATAAGAAAATCCTCCTCATAGATTTATTAGCATAAGAAAAGGATTTCACAGTTTATAGAAAAGAAGAAGAAGAAAATATTTCAATTTATTTGCAAGTTGGGAGGAGAAATGATCCCACAAATGAATGATGAAGAAGAAGGAGAAGAGGTGGATGACTTGGCATTTCTGGTTGAAGCCCTAGAGGAGGAATCCAAAACTTTTCTAGAGAGCATGCTCTTTCATTTTCTCGTCAATTGTAGTTAGATGAAAAGTTAGATGATCGGAGGAATGGCAAAAAGGACAAAACATATACAAGAAATCCATCTTCCGACCATCTTCTTCCAAATGTTTCCATAGTTGGGAGGTGAAATGTTGTAAAATAATCCTTGTTTAACAGGTTTTTAGAGAAGTTTAGCCATTGTGTTTAACGAGCTAAATATTTTTTTGCATGGAACACCATCGTTATGGGATGTGCCAAAAGGGTTCCCCTGATAAGGCTTTTTCATTATATCATCAAATGCATAAGGCAATTGTGTAACCAAACAGTATACATTTCCCTTTGTTTTCAATGTGTGTGCTTCTTATTGGATTTGCAAGATGGAAAACAAATCCATTCACACATACGATGCAGCGAGAGTTTGAGAGGGATCTTTATATGGAGACTACACTCATAAAGATGTTGTTTTGATTAAGGCATTGAAATTTCCACACCTGCTATCCCACATATATCTATGAATGATTTTTCCCTTCACTTTTCCGTTGTGTGTCCTATTTACCATCATAATCTCTACCGTGGTCAAATAAGAGCCTTGGAATAAGGCATAGATGTCCATTTCATCATAATGATATTTTTATCAAATGTTGTATTTTCCAGTTCCCTGTTTACCATGGATGCATAATGTGGGAGCATACATGCAAGGCCAAGTATTTGAGAAATTTTGAGAAATTATATATATATATATATATATATATATATCATCATCATGGGGATGTGTTGAGAGCTTGATATGCTTTGAATAGTGTCCATGATGGGACTTAAAGGATTTTCAAAAATGCCCGAGTCAAATATTATCTACTAGAGTGTTACGGTTACATGTCTTTCTAAAAGACCACAAAGGGATTTAATTCAATATCATTGGTAGATTTATAGATGAAATTTGAGACCTTTGTGAGCCTCATTCATATCTCTGTGCCAATTGAGCTTGTAATAAGGTTTCAAATCCCATCAAGAAACAAGGATGGTGAAAATTTATAGATGTAGAGGTGGTTTTCCTTGTAGTCATATATTCAAGCATGGGAGCATAGACAAAGCATGTAACCATTTGACCCTTGAAGAGGGATGAAGCCTTGTGTAGTGGGGGTAAAAATGCCTCAATTACCTCATACACTACGGATGCTAATATTTTCCAGGCATGGTCTACTTACCTATATATTTTATAATTTTTGTATGATTGGTTTTTAATTTGCAATATAATAGTAACTTCAATCCATTAGATGCTCAAACCATTGGATATTTTAACCAGATCGCTAGTGCAATCAATAAAACAACACCTCATAATTTATGTTATCACCTTACAAGTTGACCCTCAACCATGTTGCAAGCACAACCTTATGCATTGCTAAATCAAGAGAGTACAAACTTGGTGCTCACTTCCATTGGTATTGGTGAGAACTAGATGAGTCATCAACTAAAACAACCTTTTTCTCTACCTTGCAAAGTTAGAAAAATGCAATTTTTAGAGACCTACAAAATAGCCTACTAGGCCCTCGTAAAAGAGATGTCAAACATCGTATGTGTTCCTTGTTATATAGAGAGTCTCTTAAAGCATTAACTAGACATTGTTTTACTATTTATGCTCTCTTCAACACTCCTATCAAATCCCTATCACTCCATTTTGCACTTTTAGGGAGATTCCAAAACTTAAAAGTTGGGTTTCATTTCGGCTCACCATTTAGACCCTGAGCAACAAAATGCTTTCCCACCTTCGCAAAACTCTAGCATTTTTACTAGACAATTGCCCGAAACCTTGATTTGGGAAAATCACTTTCTGGTTAGTTTTGAAAAGGGTTTTGTAGGTGTATGGTCATTGTTTGACTAGGTCAAACTTGGCTGATTACTGAGTAGTGGCTCTAGAAAACCATTTGCCAATTGTACACTATTCACTAGTTCTGAATTTTTTCTGTCCCTTTGGACTCTGGTATATAGGTGGACTCGTATAAATTCACCCATCAAGAATTTTCTAATCGGAGGATAGTTTTTGTATGCATTTTCTTAGCCTCTAAGTAAAAATTTGATTTTTCACAACTAGGGGGGAAAATGTAAAAGAAAACCATAAAAACGAACCAAGTTAGAAAATCAAAATGAAGACCTTTGACACTTATAAATAACTGTTTGAAACTCTATCTTCTTGCTTGACGTATGAAATTTTTCTTTTGGGAAAATAGTGTTTCTCTGTGTTCCTTATATCTCTCTCTCTCTCTCTCTCTCTCTCTCTCTCCTCCTTAGTTAAGAAATGAAATGAATATATTCCCAAACCCCGTATTTTTGTGTGTGTATTATTACTACAATGTAAATGCAAAACCAATAACATTACTTTTGATGGTTTTATGTCGATGCCATATTAGCAATTTGTCATTGATTTCATGATGACATGGTTTTAATGGATGTAAGTAAGATAGAGAAACGACATGGTTGTAATTCATTTTGTATTATTGTAATTTATGTATGTTAATGGAAATAAATATATATGTAATGTTATGTTACAAGAAAGAATTATTATTGAAATTTAGTAATATGGATGAGATGTTAGTTTTAGGGGTGTTCGGGAAATGTGCATTTAACTATAGGTGTTCTTTTGATTCAGAATTACATATGGTAAAAGGGGGTTGGATATATATGTTAAGTGATATTGTAGAGGATATTTCAACATTTTTTCAAGTATTTAAATGTTTATTAGTGAAGTATTGTAACATTTTTAATACACTAGTGTTTAAGGGAAACGTTCATCTAAATATGGTTGGTATTTTGATCCCAACTTTTGTATTGTAAAATTTGGATATGTGTGTTAAATTAAATTGAATTTAATATCTTACCTTGAAAACATAATAAAGAAATCTAAATGAAACAGTCAACGCTAGTATAAAATCCGTGTCCATAACTATTCATCATGTGTGATTCTCTTTTATCATAGAGGAACTAAAAAATTAGGATAAACTTCAATATTTACACTCGATGACACCTTCTAGTTAAGTAGATAAGAGCCCAAGATGATATTTCCATCCTAGCCTCGCATGTTTAGCGACACCATCGTGAACCCGACGGTTAGGAAAGACATAGTTAAACATTATCTTGAGTATGTGATTACCTTTTAGGATTGGTAATCAGGTGTGTAGTAATGATAATGTGATATATTAAGGTAGTAATCCATAGAAAACTAACATCAAATATATTGTAAATCCTCTTGGATCGACATACATATTGAGTGGCAAAGGTTTTCAACTAACCTTGGAAGTCACCTTTAAGAGTTGGGATCATAAATGAACTCAATACCCAATCTCGATTATCATTGAGTTTAATGGTGTAATACTAAGGGTTAATTATGAAACTTATCAACATATTAAGTTATGATTAGTTGGTGAAAATGTAACCAAAAATGTTGTGCTTGGAAAAAGGTGAATTTTAGATCGCTCATATAAGGTGTTCAAACCATTTTGTGGTGAGGAAAGGGACCCACGTTGGGAAAATATTATTTGAACCCTAACCTTTAAATGATGAACCACTCTATCTTTCTTCCCCACTAGTCCTATTAGGTAATAGATGTATGATGTGAAACTATGAGATCTTGTCCTTATAGAGAAATCTACTAAGACATGGGATAGTAGTCCCTGAAAGCACCCTAAACTTTCATAAGCAAATTGAAAAGATAAACAATGAAGGCTAATTCCATTGCCACCTAATTATCTTAGGATTCTAAGTCTTCGAATGAAAACATTAAGATAGAAGCTTAAAATAATGCCTAATTATTATAGAAACAATGCAAAAAAACTAACTAAACATGTCTACTAATATGATCAATTACCTAACATGGGCCTAAATAGACCTAAGGGGAAATAAAATGGTTATGGTTGTTACTCAAATAATGGTGAAAGGACATCTCCAAATGACTTGTTAAGTCACTTTAGATTATTCATCTACTAAGCTTGCTGAAGTTTTTAACCAAGGATTGGACTTGGCATAGAAATCATATGTATTATCTGAGATGCAAATCAAAGCATGGTGTGTGTGTAAATGAATGAGGTGAGTTGTTTTTATAGTTACCTTTTGGGAGAAACTTATATTTTTGTGCGTGTGGGACAAAATCCCCAAATTATATTAGAATTGCTAATCATGATTAGGCCTCGCTAATCACAATTAGTGAATTACCAAGTAATTAACAGGTATGGATCCTTAATCAACTTCTTAGGGTCAACTAAGAGGCTAGGATAGGATTTTGAAACTTGATGAGATGTTGTGGAGATGAATGGGGTGATTATGAGTGGTTGGAAGAGGGGTTTGAGTCAATGCTAGGGCATATTGACCAAAATCAAGGAAAAATAGGCTTAATTAGTTTATAAATGTTAATTGTCTTGTTTGAAAATGATTTTGGCTTACGATTCACCATTAAATGTCATCCTTAATGCGAACATGATTTTTCGATCAAAGAAGTGCTTATTAAATGACCAAAGTGGAAAAAATGTTAGTTAATTAGCAAAGAGCACTAATTATAATGAAATTGGGAAGAATAAGAGTGATTTGTGTGTGTTGTGGCAATAAGATTGTAAAAGGGGAATTTAGGTGTCTACATTTACCCCTATTTGAGGTGAATTTAATGACTTCACTTAAACCATAGTAGACAACCCTAAACATGTAAATTTTGAAGAAACATTAGCAAGATTAAAGATGCCCCTCGAGTGTCGATGGGTTGACATAAAAAGTCGATCGATGATCATAAATATGATTGAAATGGATAAAATAAAATAGGTTAGAATGGGTGTGAAACCCTCATGTATTGAGAAGAAATAAGGAAAGGGACAAATGTGGTTGTTTATTACGCCGAGTGAGTTTTTAGGAGAAAAATTAGTAATGGTAATAAACAATAATGGAGAAGAAATGATTAATGGAGAAATATAGGACAAGCACAATCTTTGCATCCAAACTTTCCATAAGCAACCTGTTTATATCATTTTCCCCTAGGTCTACATCATTGACCCTTATTGAAATGAACAAAAATGTAAGATAAGATGAAAATCTAAATTACTAATATTTTTCCATCGCGACGTAAATCCATGCAATATACATAATGTAATGCAATATGTGAAAGCAAAACAATATCTAAATGAATGCAACATACACAATGCAATGTAATATGAGAAAGTAAACCAACTAACCTAATAGAGAAACCAATACAATCACACACACTCAAACAAACAATGTTGAAGACAGTTACACTATTTTTTTATTATCAAGTTGTATTTCCAAAATGTTCATATTATAACGAAAAGGGTTAAAAATGATTCCCAAGAAATAAAACATGGGGGGGAAAAAGGAGGACACAAGTAGTCCTATGGAAAGTGTTCGTGCATTACGACCTAGTACCTGATAACTCACTATTGCACAGGAGTACCCACATAATAAGAAGACTCTATTTTGCTAATAGAGGTAGATCACGATGATCCACATGTTTTTTGAGACAAGAAAAAGTAAAAATGTCGAAAGATGGCTTTTAGGAGAAATTTCGATGTTGAGGATAATGCGGGTGATACAAGATTCAGTTGTATGGAAGACATTTAAAAAATGGTAAACCATAATTTTTGATAAACTTCAAGACACAATTAATGTTACCATTGTGTAGCTTACTTTAATACCTTTCTAATCTAAAAACAAACAATTTCATTTTGAGGTCGTGATAAAATTTATCACTGCGTAATTTTGGGTGCACTTGTGCATTCAGGGAAGCACTTGTAGTGGGATCCTTCTTGGATTTTTGGGTTTTGTTTGGAAGTATGGGAACCTAGGCACCTATGTTGAGCCACTTTTGAATTTTTTTGGTTTTGGTTTTCTAGCATGGGTGCATGGGTTCCTATCTTGAGCTAGTTTAGCATTTTTCATTGTTAGTTGGCCAACATGGGTACTTATCTTGAGCCACTTTTGGAATTTTTACACTTTAGTTGGCAAAGACATGGGTGCACGAGCACCGATGCTTTGAGCCACTTTGTTGAAATTTGCATACTAGTTGGCTAGCACGGGAACCTGGACACCTATTACGAGCTAGTTTGGTGAATTTTACATGTAGTGAGCCAAAGATGGGCACACTAGGTGCATGTACAACATTGGATACTCTACCTATCTTTTGGAGGTCATAACTTTTGATCTTGACTTCAAAACGAATCCATTATTTTTACATTGGAAAGTTATCGAAATGAAATATATAATGGAAAGATAATTTTATATATTTTAATTTAGATTATATGAAATTAGGACCAATCAATATCAATATGTGTGATAAGGCACTTGTGCGGGAGAAAAGGAAAAATGTAAGGGTGTCTGGGTGCCTATGCATGATGCAAGGGTGTATGGGTGTCTGTGTGCATGATGCAAGGGAATATGGGTGTCTTTTTTATGATGCAAGGGTTCCTGGGAACTTGTGTTAGTAGTAATTAGTTCATTTTTGAATTTTTTTGACTGGCAAAGATGGTTGCACGGGTGCCTGTGCAACACTGAATGCACTACCTATCTTCCGAAGGCCATAACTTTGGTTCCCGACATCGAAATGACTCCACGTTTTTGAGTTGGAAAGGTATAGAGGAGATATACAAAATAGTAAGATAAATTTTTATTTTTGAATTAATATTTTGTTAAATTGGGAACAATCATTATCAATCTATGTTGTAAGAAGCTCACGTGAAACAAAAAGCACTTATATGGGAGAAAAGGAGAAATGCAAGGGCAACTGGGTTCTTGTGCATGATGGAATGGAACCTGGGACCTATGTGCATAATGAAAGGGTGTCTAGGTTCCTATATTGGCAATAGTTAGCTAATTTTTGAAGTTTTTGACTACAATGTGGGTGCTCTGTCAACACCGAATGCACTATTTATCTTCCAAAGTCCATAATTTTTTTCTTGACCTCGAAACAATGTATTTTTTTGCGTTGAAAAGGTATTGAAGTGAACTATGCAATGCTAACATAAATTTTTTGTTTTGAATTTTTTTACAATTTTTTGGGCTTTTGAATTTGTCTCACCAATTTGTTTATTTAGATGTTTTGACTTTTCCAACTAACATATTTGAATGTTTTAGGAGTTTTCTACGAAATGTATTTGATTTTTTTATTTGATAGAATTTTTCCAAAGTTATATATAGTAAATGAAGAAATTTTGATTCCCAACAATAGATGAGATGTAGAAGGCCGAACTCCATGCGTATGCATAAGAAAGTGAAGAAGATGAAAATGCCCCCATCCTTAGCTAGGAAAATACAAAGGAAAACTCTTCACGCACGAATACGGATCAAGGCCAATATGGATAGGTTTAACATGCTTATGAACATAACCCAATGACATGTTAAGAAGAAGCATGGATGCCCCTAATGTAAGTTCTCCAAGAAGAACATGATAAAGAGAAGTAGAAGATTATTTTTTGAAAGGGAATAAAGGTTCCCAACAACATGACAAAAGGAAATCTCATACACATGGATATTTTGAATGAATTAGAAGAAAAACTTGAATATTGTGAATGTAACTTAGAAGCCTTGCGGTGTAACTTGATAGTGCCAACAAATATATCCAAAATTTCGTTTGCAATAAGTTTTTTTGATGTTGATTGTGATAGGATCTATACGAAGTCATTCATTATTTAATTTACCAACATGATAAAATACCAAGGTCAAACAGATACCATAGAGATAAATTTCACAAAATTCATGTGAATAGGCTAACCAAAATATCACCGAAGAGATAAAAATGGTAGGAAGACTTGCGAGAAGAATACCAAGGAAGGGAATAAATAACATCCACGTGTATGCAATACTTGATTGTAATGTGTGTTTGTTTACCTTTGATTATTTCAATTTTTTTATCTTTTTTTTTCCATTTGGTAATTTTTTTGTGCAAAGTGGGACTGACAAGGTAACTTAACGTGATAAGATTCAACAAAAATGTTAGTAATTTACTTGATAAGGAAGACTAATAATTTTTGTTTATCAAGATCCGTGTTATCCCCCATCTAATTTATCGTGGTGAGATCATAATCAATAGATGACTCTGTATTATCATGAAATGTGGATTTTTTCGGTGGGAGATTGAGTTCCGTATATAGAGGTTTATGTACTTTACGCCATACTTGATGGGTGTGTTAATATGCATTTTTGAATGGTGTTTGATTCTGAATTTTAATATTGTTTAAATTGTTGTGATCTTTGGAGCTCTTGGAATTTTTTATCTGAGCATGATGAAAGAACCGTTTAGTTTTCCTATAAGCTACTACGCGACTTGTCTAATCCCAAGAAGTGGGAGAAGAAAGTACATAAATAGAATTAATGTAAGAAATGATTGTGAGCTTGCAATAATTATTGATATAAGGAAAATGTTATGGTCCAAGAATTGAAGAGGATGGGATACTAGGAGGTTTCCCATAGACTGAAAATAAAGGACTACAAGGATGTGGCCCTAATATTGAAGATAAAGGACTACCTAGTTGTGTCCCATAGATACAAGATGAATGAAAATTAGGACATGGCCCAAGAATCAAATATGAGGGTGTTTTAGGATGTGCCCATAGTGTGGACAAAGAGGGGCTACCCAGAGGTGAAACACATATAGAAGAAAATGGGCCACTAGAGAGTGAGCCACACATAGATGATGAAGGGCTATTTTGAGGTGCTCAACATATAAAATTAGATGATGGGATACCAAATGGTGACCCAAGTTATGATTGCGATGGATGAATCCCGATAGATAAAGAATGATTAGGAAATGAGAAGATAGGTTGTAGATCAATCCTAGACCAAAGCATTTCATCCCTCAATGAAGAATGTGGAGACAAAATAATAAGTGGAGGATAATGATCAATGATATTAGGGTATTCCTCTATTTTCTGATAAAATGAATCAATTTCTTCCTCCCAATATGTGAGCATATCAAATTAAAGATCAAATCCTTGATTGTAATCCTCTAGGGGAATGTCATCATGTGACCCCAGGAATTTTTTGATTGTCTCCTCCTCTTGATATGAATCAATCGGTAGGGTTATTTTTCTACCACAATAGGTTGATTAGATGAATGTGACATGGGAGTCAACTTGGAAAATTGATTAGAAGGAATTTGAGTTGCATAGCTCTTCAATGAAAGAAGGGGTCATTGAGGTGGTGAAAAATCTTCATATTCAAGAATTTTTTATGAGTGGATGAATCCATCTCGACATCACCACTTTCAACTAAGCCATGGATGTAGTGGTGCAACTTCAAACACTTATCTATTTTGTGACCTTTAACACTATGGAATTGCCAATATTCATTATCTCTAAACCATGATGGTTTAGGTGCATTATCCTCATAAGGCGTAGTTTCAGGATATCTAAGCATATTAACCACCTCTATCCATTTTAGTATTGATGACATTAAGTCAAATAGAAGAGTGAAAGTATGACGCTTATACTCCATAGGTAGAGCTCCCTTTGCGAGCTTCAAAGGTGCACAATTTTGAATGGCTTATACTAGTTTATTGTCAACTATTCCATCCTTAACAACATTTTTGTTCTTATTAGGAAGAACCTTTGGATGTAATTGGTCTTGGAATCATTGTGTTTTGCGAGAGAAATGTTTTAGAGTCCCCCTAGCTAACAATGCCTTTTCAATTTGACTCTCTTTTTTATTACCTCTTCATATATGTTTCACAATGCATTTCCAAGTTGAACGTAATAATCCGGATGGAAGTTCGGAACAAATATGCATATCAATTTATTTTTAGGTATGGAGAGAGGAAAGTGGCTAGCTAATCCTCTCCATCATTGTAAAAACACAGTGAAGTTTTCATTCTTTTATTTCTTGGCATTGCAGAGATCTAACATGGTAACGTCATTTTCTATATTGAACGATAAGTTTCGTACAAAACTCTTTGCTAGTTCTAGTGATGTTGATATGGATCTCTTAGGGATGTGCAAAACCATTCTAACACTATTTCTCCTAAACTTCACGAAAAGAGGGGCATAAGATAATTATTGCTAAATGTCACCTCTTAACATGCCATATAACAATGTTTAATATGGTCATGTCACTCACCTTTTCCTGTATACTTGTCAAATTTTGGAAAATAAAAATGTCTTGGGAAAGGTACCTACAAGATGGCTTTGTCAAAAGGGTAGGGACATAACTTATCGAAACGATATTTCTTCTTATTGTTACCTGTTTGGCCCTTTTGTAATGTTTGAAGGTCATTCTTCATAGAAGACCATTCTTGATTGAGAAGTGGATCTTGCATGGGTGGTGTAGGCCTATACGAAGGGTTAAATCAGGTGTATTCCCACCTATATTTGTTGTGAGAATCTCTTCATAAGGATATCTTTGTGCCTCCCATTGAGGAGTGTTTATTGGGAACTCGTGGAACAAAGCCTTAGGTTTTAACTCTAATATGACTTGTTTTAAAACTTTGGGTTGTTCCCTTTTTATATGGGATGCCAAAAATTTCTAATTGGAGAGTGAGGTCTTGAACTCGTTACTTATAACGTCACCTCTTGAATTAGTATTTCTTGATGAGATTCATTAGGAGGAGGTTGTGCATGATGAACATGGTCTTCATCATCTTCACAATGAACCATACCTATAGGTATCTTATAATTCCTTTCATTTTTAAAAGTATTTACTCATTATTTTTTTGTCTAGAAGTAGAGGCATGACTTGGGTTCGAGTATTTCGTTAAGAGTGTGATGAGGGAGGTATAGTTATTCTCCCCAAACCATATTGGCAATAAGAGAAGGGTCTATTATGGTAGGTATATTGGCCCCTAGTTCTAGAACCCACATAAGAACTTCATGTTTGTTATGAAAATGTAGTCATCAAAATGGGAAGAATGAATCTCTACAACCATGAAAGGAGAATCCTCCTCTCCACTACTATGCTCAACTATGAGATTATATTCTAAAAGAGGTTTGTCACTTCCAAATGTATCATCTTCTAATCTTTAGGATCGCATTATGATAGTAGGAATTAATTAGAATAGAAGGTACAACCTAAAATAATTCCACTAAGGTTTGTTAAAAATTGGACCTTATTCAAATTTTGACAATGTAACGATGCTAATGTTAGAAAAAGAATGGTGACTATATAATAGCCAAAAATACGCTAGCTCTACGTGACCTAAAACCAAAGAATGATATATGAAACAAGCTTATCTTGAACAATACATGATATATTAAGCTCAAAATTTAGTCACACCACATAGTATATTCCACAAGATTTGTTTAGATAGGTTTTCAACTAAATAGTGACAACACAATATTACGATTAGGTCCAATTTGAAAAAAAAAAAAGGCCTAAATGATAAGGAAATGTTGACATAGTCTTCGACTAGATATAATTAAAACTAGTTTCTAAACACTAATAAAGTATAAGTCTTGTAAAATGGATGATACCAATGTGAGCAACGTAACGACACTATCTAAACACATGAACCAAACTTTTGGGAAAGAAATATTTTAGTATCAAAATGATATTATGATGATGCTAAATATGTATCCTCAACACTCACAAAACACAAGACAAAGCTAGGATGTAAAAATATGTCTAAGTATAACAATAATTTTCTAAGTATGCGAACAATGTAATGTACAATACAGAGATTTAAACCTAATTTCACAATGGAAACAAGACGTAAATATCTCAATTGAATGGATACAATGTGGGAAGCGTAAAAACTCAAAATAAGACAAGGATGAAATCACCTAACTACGATGATAATAAGTCTCAAATAGGGCTCTTTGAGACAAAGGGGCCTACAAGATCATAAGTACATACCATGCATAGGTTCAACACTTGTGCTTCGGCATTGCAACCTAGTCACACAAGTAGAATTAAAAGTAGGGGGAACCACGATATCTATGGGTATCCCATATATTTTGTTTCCTTTTGTCAAAAAATGGGCAACAAGAAAACAAAGGTGTGGAAAAATTGATGTTGAAATAAACTTGGTGTTATTTTGGCAGAAATACACCTTGTCTTAAGACAAGTGAAAAACTAGGACAAAATAACACTAAGTAGATTTTGTGATGAAATGTCACGTGGTTTCCAATTTAAGATATTGTTTCCATTGTTCTAAAAACAAGAGTTTGAATCTAAAATAATTTTCACTTCTTGAGAGAACTCAAGTATACTATCTAAGTCAAAAAAAATAACTCCAAACCGACAAGATTCCTAGGTGGTTCTCTCTCTAAGTGTCACAAGATATCTTTGCGAGCTCGATTTACCCAAGAAGTAACACTGACTAATTTGGGAGTATCTTGGTTTTACTTTACACTCTTAATTATAATGAGCACCTAAATGAATTTATTTATACTTTCACTGGGGTCACAATACGTATATTTTGACCCTAATCTCACCAAGGTGTACTAGACAAGTCGAGTAGTGTGGAGCACTTTCTTGTTTCATTAACAAGGTTCCCTCTTGTGTGAACTAATTTAGGGTCATAAGACTACCCCCATTTTTTAGCTTAAGTCTTATGTCAAAGGGTTATTTCCTAGTTAAGAGGACGAGTTGTATCCCTTAACCGAAACCTTCAAATCAAGTGTTTTGTATAGTGGTGTATTTTTTATATTTTGTATTAAGTAATGTGGTTTTGTCACACTCCTTTTGGCAACCTACAATCACACGTGTAGTTACAAAATTTGTTTATGCCCTCCTTTCTTTGATTAGCATTACGTCCTTCACAAAATGGTTAGTAGTTTCAAATATATTCACAATATTATAAGAAGATAGCAATGAAAATTCTTGTAAATCAACTAAATACCATCAAACTTTGCAAAAACAATGTTTATTCTCAATTAATCCAAGTGTTTCTTAATGAAATGACTAAAATTTATTTTTTCCCCAAGATCACACTAGGTGCAAGGAAGAACATACACAAGTTTTAGTCTTGATTGTTTATCAAATGAAAAATCTCAAGCATAGTCATGCATAGTCACCCATTTGTCATTTTTCACATAGTCAATGATGCACAAGCACTTCCAGGAGGCACATGCACTCAAAATTATGCACTCATTCCTTTTTCCTATAGATGATAAAAATCCGATTTCGAAGCAATTTTTTCGAAAAAATGTACAATCTTTAAGATTTCGTGGCAATTTCGATAGGACTTCACCTCCTTATATCCTGGAAGAAGCAAGAAAACATAAATTCTACTAATATTCTAGTTGAAACAAATTTTGGAAATGGAAATTGATCTAAAACTTTAAAAATTTACTCTAAAACTTTGAAATTAATCTAAAATCTTGAGAAACTAATCTAAAAGCCTAAAAGTACTTTAGAAAGATTGAAAGTAAACGAGAAAACTTGAAATTAATCTAGGACTATTGAAACTAATCTAAAACAAGAAATGAAAAACTTTGAAACTAAGATAAAAATATTTAAAAATTAAATGCAATGGGGTATTGTCCCACCAGCGCTCCAAATGAATGCACCCTAAAATTTCATAAGAAAATTGCAAAGCTATACAATGAAGGCTAACACCATTCGTAATTTCCACCTAATTAACTTCTGATTCTAAGTCTAGGAATGAAAAAATTAAGATAGAAGCTTAAAAGAATGCCTAATTAGTATGGAAATAATGCAAAAAAACTAGCTAAACATGCCTACTAATATGATCAATTATTTAACATGGGCCTAAATATACCTAAGGGGAAATCAAATGGATATGATTGCTACTCAAATAATGGTGAAATGAACTCTCCAATGACTTGTTAAGTCACTTTAGATTATTCATCTACTAAGCTTCTTGAAGGTTTTAAGCAAGGATTGGACTTAGTTTAGAAATCATATGTATTATATGAGATGCAAATCAAAGCATGGTTTGTGTGTGTAAAGGAATAAGGTGAGTTTTTTTTATAGTTTTCCTTTTGGGAGAAACTTGTATTTTGGTGCATGTGGGACTAAAAGCCCCAAATTATATTAGAATTGCTGATCACAAGTAGTGAATTGCCAAGTGATTAAGAGGTGTTCAACCTTAATCATTCACTTAGGCTCAAATACGAGGATAAGATAGGATTTGGAAACTTGCTCAGATGTTGTGGAGGTGAATGGGCTGATTTTGAGTGATTGGAAGAGGATTTTGAGTCCATACTAGGGCATATTGATCAAATCAAGGGAAAAATAGGCTTAATTAGCATATATATGCTAATTGTCTATTTTGAAAAGGGTTTTGGCTTATTATTCACCATAAAATCATATCCTCAATGCAAATGGCATTTTTGATCAACGAAGTTCTTATTAACCAACTAAAGTGGTAAGAAATGTTAGTTAAATAGCAAAGAACACAAATTATAATAGAATTGGGAAGAATAAGAGTGATTTACAAAGTGTGTGTTTTGTCAATAAGATTGCGAAAAGAATAATTTAGGTGTCTAAAGTATCATAAGGATATAAATTCCCCATTAGAAAATAGGTTACATAATTCATTACAAAAAGGCATATCAACCTAATTAGGGAAGAACGTGTTAAGTTAGATGTAAAACGATACCAAGGAAACCTAATCTAGAAAAAAAAAAAGGAATTATGTTTCCATGTTAAGGTTCATTGAATCCTTAACTAATTACCTGAGCATAACTATAGTAAAATTATAATTGATGGCTGGCCTTGGAAAGTGTAATCATGTAACGCCCGCTAAAACAACCACTCGAGACCCAAGAACAACCTAGGTTTAGATAGAAAAATTATGGAATTTTTTTTTGAAAAGCATGACCACAACCAGGCTTCAAGCAACAACTGCAACAACAAAGATTCAAAGTCCATTATAATTTAATAAATGAAATTTTCCCATTGTAGCAAACATTAGATCCACATTACAAAATTAATGAGTGTAATTAAACCAATATAATTAAATTTCTCCTAGGTGTTAATTTAATAAACCATTAAATTTACACTATAGTTAAATATTTCTTAATTAATTTTAGAGGGTCAAAGGGGCCAAAGCAATTAAATACCCAAGGTATTTAATTCCACCAGGTCTAAACAATAAACAAGGTTCTTATTTGCATGGGATAGAAAAACATTATCTTATCCCCTAACGCGACCCTTAAAAAAATTTCAACCCATGCTTTAGAGTTAAACATTTAAGTTAAAAAGGGGTGGTTTCCCACTTACCCATTCTCAGACTCATCTTTGCACAACATCCTAATTTTTCACATATCTAAAGTACTTAGGTGTTCCTCAAAACATCTCCATTAGATATGAAATTTCTTCCCCTTTCCAATGATACAAAGATGTCCTCCTAACTCCTCATATTTCTTAAGTTACTGGTGGTCCAGAGGCCTTGGGAGGAAAATTTTCCCAAAGGCGGGCCTGGGGAAGAAAATTTTCCCTAAAGGTGGGCTTTCGGGCCCGAGGAAGATTTTTTTCCTAAAGGAAAACATGCGAGCCCCAAGAAGAAAATTTTCCCTAAAAGCAGCTGTGGGCCCCTAGAAGAAAAATTTCCTAAAGGCGCAAGGGACACGTGGCACGTTGTTAAGCCCATGTGGGAAGACAGGTCATCGGAGGTAATTTGGATTTCAACTATTTATGTTTAAAAGGTAAAAAATGCTCAAAAACCCCGTGCCTCTGCCGATGCCGAGGGATGCCACGTGTCATGCCCAAGATTTCTAGCAGGGGAGTGAACCGGTGGGGAGACTTAAGATATTTTTCCCTTTTTCTAAAAGGTAAAGTTTGAAAGTGTGGCCCCACAAACCCACACAGAGGTGTTTTTCCAAAAAAAAATGGGTGGGGCAGCGGGGATGCGAGAGGAATTTGTGACTTTTGATTTTTACAAGAAGTTCCGTAAGTAATTTTCGGGCTTGCGGGTCCGATTTTAATTTTTGCCTCCCTTGTTTTTCAACTAAGTGAAGTAAAAACTTCAGAAGGCCATAACTTTCGATTGGAAGCTCAGATTTGGGAAAATGAGTAATTTTTGGAAAGGGATGGAACTCCACTTTGCATAAGAAACATAAAAATTCATTTTGATGAACTTAAGTGGGTGAATTTGATAAAAACATCTTTCCTGCCATTAAAACGTGAATTAAACCTTCTCAACAACCAGACTTGATTTGATCCGCCATTATTTCTTCTTCAACTTGCCAAACAGACATGGAGAGTTGCACTTGAAGGATTTCAAATGGATTGCAAGGATAAAATATCAATGGTTGAGTATTCAAAATGAATTTCCTTTCTTTTCTATGAATTTACATTATTTTGCCTCTTTCCCAATTAAAGATGAACTGTGTAAATTACAAGGCCAATACAAACTATTTTGGAATGTGTTTCGATCATCCTTAGTTCGTTTTAATATTTTATCTTGTCTTTCATTTTTGTAGGGTACTCTTTATGTTTTTCTAATATTTATTTGTAGTTTTACATTGAATCAAAAATAGAAATCATAAACCCAAATTGATCTATTTTCAATTACCATCATTTAAATATTTAATTTCATTCCATTCCAATTTTACAATGTCTAACTTTACTTCAATCCATGCGTGAAAACCCAAAATGTAGTTCTAATTTCATATCATGCACTTTGAATGAAACAGAGAAATGTAATACTTCTTCATACGTATTTATTTTTCCAATTTTCAAACAAAGAATTCACAATGTATTTCAAACAAAGATTTCAAATGAAAACCATATCATTTGTGGTAATTAAAGAAACTTCTATTGAACTCCAATCATTCTTTAATAACTTCCTTTTTCATTCAACAAATAAAACTTACAGAATATACATCTCTCACATTCAAATATAGGTTCCATTTCCAAAAAGAGAAACTTTCCATCACACATATTATTACAATGCCATCGACTTGAAGTGGGAAAATTTTACAATAAGGAACCCAAGGAGAAACTGCAAAAAATTTCTTCATCCTCAGCTCCAAAACAACAACAAGAAGATCCACCATATATCTTTTGATCACAACAAAAAGAAGGAGAGGAAATGCTCTCCACCCAACCAATAATTCCAATGAAGAGGAGAATTCATCCTCCTCATTTTCCCTCGATCCCCAACCAAAAAGAAATAAGAGATGTATTTAAACTCATGGCAACAAACAGGCTTCCACAACACAAACATAATTTTCACATATAGAACATAGTCCAAATACATATTGTAGTTTATAACCACAGGAAGAACACCAAACAATACTCAGGATTCATCATGCACAAGAAAAAGGAGAAATACCTATGGGGGAAGATTCTTATACCTCCTAAAGGGGAAATGGGTGTCAACCTTAAGATAACTCGCCAATGTGTGTGTGTGTGTGTGCGTGTGTGTGTGTGTGTATGTGTGTGTATGTATATTATATATATATATATATATATATATATATATATATATATATATATATAATTTCAAAACCCTTACATTCCCTTATTCCTCCCCCAAGTACACCTTATACCTCTAATTCTCTTATGCCTCCCCACATGCTTATGGAACCCCATAATGAGTAAAGAAATCCAAGATATTTCTTTTACAAGGTGGAACCCAATCCCAAACTCCCTCCACAATAACACTTATACCTCCCCAAAAATCTTATGCCTCCCCACAAGAGATCCCCATAGTCTTCTCCTACACCATACCTAGGAAATCTACCAAACCAGCCAACAACATACCAAAATATTTAAAGCATTCACATATGCATAAATAAAAGAAGAACATTTTAAAGAGCCAAGATCCTACCTCTCCATGGTAGAGTTTTCTCCAAAATTTCAACAGCAAGATTTTTCCAATCCAAACAATCCAAAAGCTCTAGCAATCCACAAGCATTCCACAAAAATCTCTAACTCTCTTCAAAATTACAGAGCTCCAAACCAAAAGAGTAACCAAAAATGAAGTCACCAAATGAAGTAACCCCCTGAAGTAACCCCAAAACAACAAAATAATTCAAATAAATAGAAAAGGGAGAGAGGAGGATGAGGTGGCTCCATGTAGGATGCCACATCACTCATCCTCAACTCCACCTCACAAATCAACTTCAAACTCCAAAGCACAATTAAAAAGGTGGGTGAATAAAATGATAGATTACTTACACACACAATCCAAGTCCACACCTCAAGGACCAAAATTAATTTCAGGTAAGATAGTGCAATAAAAATTTACAACTTTCCTTCCAAAAATTCATAATGAGGCCTAATTTTTACTCCCTAACCCATAGGTAGGGTTGGTATACAAATTTAAGAGGTGTGGGACAAGTTTAACTTGTCCCACAAGCCTCCAAAATCAGCCCCTAAGGACAGATCCGAATTTCAAAAGGAAGGTGGAGTGTTTCATACTCAAAATTACTTACACATTACTTACAACACTTAATCCAAGAGCCATCAACTCTAATAAATGCATTCTTTTGACCCAATTAATAAATTTAACAACATGATTACTCACAAATCTAAACACAAATTAACTAAATAATAAAGGGGAAAATACATCACTAAAATCACATACTAAACTTTAAACAAAAGAAACTAAATAAAAGAATACACATAACCCCTTGGTCACATTTAAAGGTGACTCCCCCATGGGAACCCCTAACAAAAAGCACACAAAAACACACAAACAAATACACGTTGCCATGGTGACCCTTGTTGAATTCACCTAGAATTCCAATGTGGTTGGTCTCCAATCCCCCGATGTTTGTTGTGACATGTTTTCCTACAAAACAAAATACCTCCTTTGGCCTTGTGTCCACATCAAAACATCCAAAATAAATATCAAATATGGCTCTAAAATTATCTATATATAAATCAAGCATGATCAAGGCAAATATAAGTGTCATTTACAATTTCCTCAATAACCATATGATCATAAAATTAGTTCAATTTTCTTGGTTTACTCAATATGAAAAACTATCACATGTAGGAAAAACATATATATATATATATATATATATATATATATCCATGTCAAGCGATAAAGTGTATCAACAATAATATAAAATGTCTCTAGCAATCCACATACATCATATATGAATCAAAATCAACCACAGTCCATGATCTCCAACATTAACATCATATCAAGAAAAAAGCTACAATAATGTCCATAAGTATAATCAACAGTATCATAATCAATAACAAAAGGTGTCGAAGGGAAGTGGGCACTACATCCCCTCCCCTTAAACTCAACTTCCTCCTGGAAGTCACTGGAATAGGTGTGGAAACTAAACTCATAGAAAAGTAGCATCCTCCCATGTAGTCGTAGTCTCATCATATATGTCCCACCGCACTTGATCTGGTCAATCTCTCTGCATCAAACGCCCGAGGTCTTGTCATCTATAATACAAATGGGATCTACCATTACCTGCCCTTGATCATGCACCTGTAATGAGGTCCAATCTAGCACATGAGAAGGATCTATAATATATCTCCTAAGTACTGAAACATGAAACACATCATGGATACGAGACAAGCTAGGTGGCAACACTAGATGGTAGGCCAAAGGACCGATATGCTCCAAGATCTCAAAGGGGCCTACAAATCTAGGAGCTAACTTAGAACCTTTTGCGTAATGGATAGGGCTCTTATGTGGCCTGACATGAAGGAATACCTTCATGCCCACATCAAAAGTATGGTCAGTCCTATGTTGATTTGCATACTTCTTATGTCTGTCCTGTGCCTCCTAGAGTCTTTGTCTGATCATAACCACCTGCTGCTCCATGTTCTACAATAAAGTTGGCCCAATAGAAACCCTATCTTCTAACATTTCCCAACTAAGAGGTGTGCTGCACTCTTTGCCATACAAAGCCTAAAAAGGGGCCATGCCTATCGAACTCTAAAACCATAATTTTGGGAAAACTCCACCAAGATAAATACTCCTCCCATCTTGACTGATGATCCATAACATACATCCTAATCATGTCCTCCAAGATCTGATTCACCCGCTTAGTTTGTCCATCAGTCTTAGGGTGATATGCTATCCTGAATATGATCTTTGTCATGAGAGCATGCTGCATGGTAGTCTAAAAGTGGGAAGTATATAGAGAATCGTGGTCATAAATGATCTTTCACGGGATCCTGTGTAATCTGAAAAATCTCCTCTAGATATACCCATGCCATTACACTAGTTGTATAGGTGGTCTTCACCAGAGAAAAATGATCCACTTTCGTCAATTTATCCACCATGACCATGATGGCATCATGGTGGTATCTCAACATCAGTAGCCCAACAATGAAGTCCATGGAAATGGTGTCCCATTTCCACTCCGGTATAGCATGAGGAAAGAGAAGGCCAGCTGGATGTTGACGCTCAATCTTCACTTTCTGACACTCTAAATAGTGTGAAAAAAACTGAGCTATGTCTCTAAGAAGTCCCCTCCAATGATACAATTGTCTCAAAGTGGCGTGCATCTTCTTCACCCCGAGAAGGGCTAAATAGGGTGCAGGATGTGCCTCTCTCAAAATGTCTTGCCTCAAGCCTCCTTCCCTAGGAGCATAAATATGGCCTCTGTTCCTGAGAAGGCCATCTTCCTCTAATGAAAACCCATCAAACTTCCCTTCAAGGGTCTCTGAGACTCAATCTAAGCTCTAGCTACAATGTAGAAACTATCATGAGGAAGTTGTTGTAGAATCCTAGTTCACAAATATGTGATCACTGAAGAGGTCATAACCACATGTCTCTGTCTACTGAGAGCGTCTATAACCACATTCTCTTTCCCCTTCACATGCTTTATCTCCATGTCATAGTCACAAAGAAACTCCATCCAAGGCCGCTAACAAGCATTGAGATTGGGATGCGTGAAGAGGTTGCGAAGACTCAAGTGATCACTCCTAAGTGTGAATCTCTGACTAAGAAGGAAGTGTCTCCATCAGACAAGGCATGAACAAATGATACAATATCAAGAACATATTCTGATAATTGAGCTCATAATCCTTGAGTTTGTGAGACTCAAAAGTAACTACTCTACCCTCTTGCATCAACACACCTCCAACTCCTGCCAAAGAAGCATCGTGCATATGAAAAACTCACCCTACGGATCTAGAACTACAAGAACATGCACTATCATGAGGCATTCCTTCAGTGTCTTGAAGGCCTGCTTCACATCTATCTAACCAAAAAAACTTCTTCCCTTTCCGTTGAAGGGAAGTGATGGGGTGTGCAACCCGAGAGAAGTCCTGAACAAATCTCCTATAATAACTTGCTAAACCCATGAAGTTGCGCACCTCTATCACACTAGTGGGTGTTGGCCAATCCATAATATCTCAAATATTGGAAGGATCGACTATGATACCTTCCCTAGAAATGATGTGGCCCAAATACTGCACCTCTTTCTAAAAGAACGCACACTTCTCTAGGTTCCCATAAAGCTACTGCTCATGAAGATATTGAAGAACCTGACAAAGGTTCCCCTCATGCTCCTTATGTGTACGTGAGTAAATAAAAATTTCATCAAGGAAGATGAGTACGAAGCGATCCAAGAATGTCCTAAACACCCCATTCATCAAGCTCATAAACACTACGAGGGAATTTCGTCAAACCAAAAGGCACCACGGTGAACTCATAGTGGCCATATCTCGTACAAAAGGTGGTCTTATGAATATCGTCCTCTGTAATCCTCAACTGATGATAACCTGACTTAAGGTCTATCTTAGAGAAAAAAATCCCCCTTCATCTGGTCAAACAAATCATCAATGCACGGAAGGGGATAACGATTTTTGATCATTACTTTGTTCAGCTAGTGGTAATCAATACACAACCGCAGAAATCCTTCGTTCTTATTTACAAATATCACCAGTGCACCCCAAGGGAATACACTAGGAAAAATTAAGCATTTCTCCAAAAGGCCCTCTAGCTACAACTTGAGCTCACGAGCTCGGGGTTGCCATCCGATAAGGTGCTTGTGAGATAGGATCTAATTCTAGAACCATGTCTATGTGAAAATCTATCTCATGTGGGGTGGTAACCCCAGTGAGCTCCCCCGGGAAAGACATCAGAAAAATCTCTCAAGATGGGATGGTCATCAAGCGATGGTCCACTAGACTCATCCTCCGATCGGTCACTAACTATGACAGCATACATATGATAACCCCATCGCACACACCGCTTAAGCTACATAGCAGAGATGGTGTGAATGGAAACATGTCTCCTAACCCCTACTATCACTGACTCAACTCCTAGATCATCTGCACATGATATAATCTTATGGTAACAATCCACTTTGGCTCTATGTGCAGACAACCAATCCATGCCCAAGATGACTCCATACGAACCCAACAGAAGGATACGAAGATCTAAGGTAGTGGTGAAAGGTCCCAAATCCACTACACACTCCTTAACTAAGGAGTCTACAGAGATTTTGGCTCCAGAAGCCATCTCGATGTCCCAACTAAGACCCCTGTCAAACTACTACTAGCCTATATCACTCTACCAAAGATGGTGCAATAAAAGAATTAGAAGAACCAAAATCAAATAGAATGGAGGTAGGAATACCACCAATACTACATGTAGTCTCAATCACGGTAATGTGGTGCTCATCCTAGAGGTTCTCCACCACCGCATAGATCGATGACTGTGCCACATGTCACCAACAAAGTGGGCTCGAGATTTGCACCTTATCCTTGTTACTAGGGTTATGTGGGAAATCTCTCCAAAAATTTCCAGCAACACCACAACTAAAACAACCACCGATCCTCTCCCATCAGTAGTACATCCAACCAGAACTCTAGAGGTCTGTGTTGTGGATCATGATGATCTAGTTGTGGTTTACTGAGGTCTCTGCTTGTGAGATCCTGTTGACTAAGCTCTAGGTGCACCCTGTGTCCTAATGGGACCCCTAGGAGGAGGCCCCATACTTTGACCCCTATGTGCATCAAAACTCTGTAGAGGTTTGTAAGGTTGCAGTAAACTACTACCGCTACTACTTTTTTGGTCTAAAAGATGACCGGGATGAGCCCTTTCCACCATGAGGAGGATGAGTGACCCCCTTGATTTGTTTTCCTACATCTACTCGATGCGGCTTCGGACTCGGTCTCAGCCTTCTATGTCTTTCCCTAAGTCTCCTCTTCTATATGGGCCTTCTTAACGGCCTAAGGTAAAGTGATCCAGAGGATCCTCATAGAGAAACACCGATCTAAGATCTTCTCAGAAATTGTTGCAGTCATTTTTAAAGCGTGGGGAAAAATTATACGACATCTTGTTTGCAGGAAACGGAGCTCGTTTGCAAAAGTTATAGCCCGCTGAAATTTTTGGGCAACTGGCGAAATTTGGAGTTTTGTGTAGGTTGGACGTGTGCACGCTCGCCAAGTGTTTCGATCATATTGCGACACGTGGACGAATTGTGTGACGTACTTAAAAAAATTTGTTTTGGAACGCCGGTCTTGGACACTCATTCTCAAACGAATGGACCCCGTTATTTACTGGCTGGGGGCCCTCAGCCAGGTTCGACACACTCGATTATGGAGGGGTGCCTTGGCCTCCTTCTCATTTAATCATTAAACCAACTTGTGTATATAAACCTCTATATTTCCTTTTGCGCCATGCATGTGGGACATTGGGCATGTATTATTTAAATTACCCACGCCTAATTACCTATTTGCAATTTTCCACGCATATTTCTCAAACTATTCAACGCATTACCTATATTCCATGTTCCACGCATATTGTAAACTGTCCACTGTACCATGCACATATGATGGGATTGTTGGCACCTAAAATTAAACAATGCGCCATCCCCAATGCAATGCGCCCCAAGTAAAGCACCCTCCACATAGGCTTAGGCGGCTCTTAAGCCACTCAACAACCGCGCCCACCTACCATATAAAGTCTTGACCTAGTTTTCATGCGCCAAATGTGGGATAATGATCCCAAAAGGATATGACCAAAAGCAAGGGAGGAGAATGGAACTCGGGTGGGCGAGTAAAATGATAAGCACCCAGCCGGCATGCTAGGAGGTGTAGAAACAATATAAAAGGGGTGATATTCTATTTGTATGGCATTCGGGACTGTGTAGTAATATTGTAATGCTCATATCTTGAGCTAGGAGTGGAGTTTGAAGGAGATGTAAAAAGCAACCCCTGTTATTTTCGACAGAGGAAGACTGTGAGAAGGTCATAATTTTGTAGAATTCTTTGTAAAGAATTATTTTCAAGATTTTAATAGATCGGTCCCATTCAACCAGACCCGGAGACGTAGGCCTCAAGCGCCGAACTCCATTATCAATTCTTGCATCACATTGCTGGTGAATCCTCTTCATTTCTTTCAATATTTGCATAGTACTTGCAGTTTTTATTCTTTTATTAAAAATACAAAAAGAAATAATGCACAATTTTTACATCGAAAATCAATACAAAGCAAGAAAAATGTGTGTGCACAATTGCTAGTTAAATTTGGTTTTCAGATCATAAATTCTCTGAGATAGTGGATATGCACCGCACCTCCAATGTCTATATTTAGACCCAGATGAACATGTGGATCCGTACCTACTCATCCTACATGTAGTCGACATAATGGAGTAGATCCAGAAATTGAATCTCATACTCAACCACTGTCAAAGATGTCTGTTAGAGGTCATGAAACTCATCTATCCTCTGATGTATGAACCTCCGTGATAAGTACCTGCTCTTAAACCGCTCCTCAAATAGCTCCCGAGTAATCGACTCTAAACTAAGGTGGAGCTTCTACTCCTCGGTCCTCCACCAGACACCTACTCTATCCCTCAGAAGATGGATAACAACACAAGATTTTGTGTTGCTAGAACAAGGGAGGAGCATGAAGCACCCACTAAAGCTCACCAACTAGGACTCTTCCTGAAATCCACCTATGTCACCAGAATAATGTGATGGTTATAGCTTTAGGATCTTCTTGATATGGTCTATAGCTGTAGTCTCACGACCCCTAGGCCTCTTTGCATGCTCATCTCTAAGCCCAGGGCTCTAAGACCTATCCCTGTGTCCTGAAACCCGGTCTCCCTATCCCCTCTATGGTGACTCTGCTCTGGCTGACTCCATGTGGGAGTTCTCTCCTCTATGCTCCTCACTATGTCGAGGAGATGCATGAGCCTCAATGGATGTCACCCTATCATGTTCGGCTACATGTTTTCCTATGGATCCTCCATGTAAAGTGGCATTAATATCCTGAAGCGTCTATAAAAACTGTGGTAGGATGGTTCTATAGTATGATCTGGAGGTGGTAAGTCTAGGTCTATGTGAAAGGACCCCTCATCTTGTCCACGCCTCCTGCATAGACCAAGGCAAGAGTTAGTTCATTATTCTAGGTTTTATTCAGTTTTCCATGTTTATTAGAAAATGCAATTCTAAAAAAAAATAAAAAATTAGATTTTAATGTGTGCTAAGTTTAATATTGCTCTAGGTTTAGTGTTCATGTCTCAAGTTTTCTAGTGTGCCCAAGGGTCCAAGATTTGAACCCACAGATCTGATACCAAGTGTAACGCCCGCTAAAATGACCACTCGAGACCCAAGAACAACCTAGGTTTAGATAGAAAAAATTATGGATTTTTTTTTTTTTTTGAAAAGCATGAACAACTAGGCTTCAAGTAATATGCAACAACAAAGATTCAAAGTCCATTATAATTTAATAAATGAAATTTTCCCTCTATAGCAAACATTAGGTACATATTACAAAATTAATGATTTGTAATTAAATAAATATATTTAAATTTCTCCTAGGTGTTAATTTAATAAACCATTAAATTTACACTATAGTTAAATATTTCTTAATTAATTTTAGAGGGTCAAAGGGGCCAAAGCAATTAAATACCCAAGGTATTTAATTCCACCAGGTCTAAACAATAAACCAAGTTCTTATTTACATGGGATAGAAAAACATTCTCTTATCCCCTAATGTGACCCTTAAAAAAGGTCAACCCATGCTTTAGAGTTAAACATGTAATTTAAAAAGGGGTGATTTCCCACTTACCCACTCTCAAACTCATCTTTTACTTCAACCTGACTTTTTCACATATTTAACATACTTAGTTTTTCCTGAAAACATCTCCATTAGATAGGAAATTTCTTCCCCTTTCCAATGATATAAAGAAGTCCTCCTAACTCCTCATATTTCTTAAGTTATAGGCTAGCGAGCACTGGGAGGAAAATTATCACAAAGGTGGGCTTGAAGAAGAAAATTTTCCATAAAGGCAGGCTTGTGGGCCTAGGGAAGAAAATTTTCCCTAAAGGCAAGCTTGCAGGCCCTGGGAAGAAAAATTTCCCTAAAAGTGGGGCTACAGGCCCCGAGAAGAAAATTTTCCCAAAGCCGCAAGGGACACGTGGCACATTGTTAAGCCTACGCGGAAAGGCGGGTCGTCAGAGGTAATTTGGATTTTAACTCTTTTTGTTTAAAAGAGAAAAAGGTTAAAAAAAACCCATGCCTCCACCGATGCCTAGGGATGCCATGTGTCATGCCCAAGATTTCCAGCGGGGGAGTGGACCGGCAGGGAGAGTAAAATTTTTCGCCCTTTTTCTAAAAGGTAAAGTTTGTGATCTGGCAAGCCCGCAAACCCGCGGAGGTGTTTTTCCAAAAGTGAAATGGGTGGGGCTACAGGGCCATAGAGGAATTTGTGACTTTTTAATTTTTTGTAAAAATTTCCGTATGTAATTTTCGGGCCCACAGGTCCGATTTATAAAAATTTCCCTCTTTTTTTTTTCAACTAAGCGAAGTAAAAACTTCAGAAGGCCATAACTTTCGACTGGAAGCTCAGATTTGGGAAAATGAGGACTTTTGGAAAGGGCTTGAACTCCACTTTGCATAGGAAACATCAAAATTCATTTTTGATGAACTTAAGTGGGTGAATTTGACAAAAATGTATTTTCTACAATTAAAATATGAATTAAAACTTCTCAACAACCAAGACTAGATTTGATTTTCCATTATTTCTTTTTCAACTTGCCAAAATTACATGGAGAGTTTCACTTGAAGGATTTAAAATGGATTGCAAGGATAAAATATCAATGGTTGTGTATTCAAAATGAATTTCCTTTCTTTTCTGAGAATTTGCATTGTTTTGCCTCTTGCCCAATTAAAAATGAACTATGTAAACTGCAAGGCCAATACAAACTATTTTGGAAGGTGTTTCGATCATCCTTAGTTCATTTTAATATTTTATCTTGTATTTCATTGTTGTAGGGTACTCTGTACGTTTTTCTGATATTTATTTGTAGTTTTACAGTGAATCAAAAATAGAAATCATACTTAAACCCAAATTGATCTATTTTCATTTACCATACTTTAAATATTTAAGTTCATTCCATTCTAATTTTGCAATGTTTAACTTTACTTCAATCCATGCATGAAAACCCAAAATGTAGTTCTACTTTCAAATCATGCACTTCAAATGAAACAGAGAAATGTAATATTTCTTCATACATATTTCTTTTTCAAATTTTCAAATAGAGATTTCACAATATATTTCAAACACAGATTTCAAATTAAAACCATATCATTTGTGGTAGCTAAAACAACTTCTATTG